>QRFJ01000089.1:1900228-2186070 GCA_006176705.1 Cocos nucifera | reverse complement strand
CGAGCCCCCGAGCATAAGCTCCCAACCTTTTCAATCTCTCATTTATGGCCACATCTCCGAGCCTCAGTCCCTACTTGCTTGTGCCTCCTCGTGCCTCAATTCTTATGTGCCAGCCTATTCCTCAACCTGTATGGTAGCCTTCTTCTATTGTGAGTATTAGCAACAACTAGTACCATCACTAAAAATTATTTTTTTATTTAAATTATATTAATTAAGCATAATTAGATATTAAAAATTAAACATGAGGTCGAGACGTGCCCTGTGTGCATCGATCTCGGTATGCAGCGTGCTTGAACTAAGAAAAAGTTTGGGTAGCATTGCGAACATTAGCCCGAGATGTGATAAGTGGTAAAAATATACTAACAAAAAATATTAAATTATAAAATAAATTAATTAATTTTTTAGAAATTGATACTTTTATTAATCTTATGTAGGAAATAAGGCCATCAATATGAAGATCTTATTTTTTTGGTTCAGATGAAATAAATTTCAGGCAAAACGGACTTCAAATGAGCTCGAAAATAAATTTCAAAGAAAATTAAAAAAAAAATTGATCCGATTCAAATTGATTTAGAAAAATTGGCTCAGCAGACTGTCCGATCCGACCACATCCAGCAGCCCGCCCGCTAATGCAATGCTATCACCAAGCTGACGTCAGCATTTTTTGCGGTGCACGATGGACCATTTGGGGGGCATTTCGAGGATTTCACATGGAGAAGTGCACTCTGATTGGCTGAAAAAAGCGACGGTCTACGCAACATCAGGCTCGCGCATGATCTACAGAGGGCAATTTGAAAATTCTGCCTAATTTGATGGATGTCTTTCACTAAGATTTGATCGAATGACTGACAGTTGTGCGCTGACGAATAGCATCCGTAGCTCCCGATCGAGATCCAATGGTTAAGATTCATCCCGACTTATAACTAAGAATCAAAGGCTTCTCTGTGTGCGATCTGATGGTCCATATTCAATCCAAAGACTGATCCGATGGCTACCATGAATTCCTACTTGATTTAGGATATTTTAAAGGGTTTTTAAGCAATTTTTGATCCGTTGGATGTTGATCTGAAGGCCAGAATCATCTAGGATTTTAATTTGATTTATGTTAAGAGTTTTAGACCTAATTTAGTTAGGATTTCTTCCAAAAATCCACCTCTTAGCCTATAAAAAGGAGGGCTACCTACTGTTGCTGGGAAAAAAAAATAGACAGAGAAAAAAAAGAGACAGAAAGAAGAAGAAAAAAAGAAAAAAAAAGAAGAGAGACAGAGAGAGGCAGAAAGAGAAGAGAGAGGCAGAGAGAGTTTTGAATAGAGATTTTTGAGAGAGAAAAAAGGAAGGGCTTTTATTTTTTTTCTTCTTCCAACAATCAGAACATCGATCAAGGAGCTTCTTTTCTTCTTCATCAAGTTTTCCACACCAAAAGCAACGAACAACCAATTTCAGCAATTAAACAGTCTAATTTCTTTATGCTTTTTATTTTATTTATTATTTTTGAACTTGTTATCATGAACTAAATTTTTTTTTACTAAGGCTAAGGTGTAGCCACTCTTTTGATGCAATATTCAGTATGATTTATTTTTAATTTTAAATTTTATTCATGAGGAGTATATAAATCTGATCTTAATGCTTTTAGATTACTGGCCATCTTCTAATTGATCTGATGAACATAGATGTTACGGACCAAGTACATCTATGTTAATTGCTTCTTGATTATATACCTTGTATTATGAATCAAATTAGAATTCATATGCATGCAGAAATTTTAGTGCGCTTTGGACGCAGCGTATTTTAATTAGAGGGTTTCACAAAACCTAATGCATTAATATTTATTTAAATTACACCTGGACCAAAGGATAATTAATAAATATTGATAGTTTTGCTATGCCTGGACCAAAGGGATAGTGAATAAATTAGGAGACTCCACCGTTCACATGAAATAAAATTAATCTAAATAATCTGAATATTGTATTGACTGAGTTGGTGAACCGATTGCCTTAGTAATCCATTGCTCTTGAGTTTAAAATCCTAATAATTTACACTCTCTCTATTTTTTTAAAAATTTTTAATTATTTTTTTATTTTATTCTTTAATTTTTTATTCTCATAAATCGATCTTCTAAATAAAGCATAGGAAAGAGCTTTTCAGTACTTATTTTTCAATCCTCTAGGAATGATACTCTACTCATTTACTTTATTACTTGATCGATCGGTGCACTTGCCATAGCTATAGATTAGCATGCATCAAGTTTTTGGCATCGTTGTCAGGGATTGTGTCTAAAATAATATTAAAATTTTGATCCTAGCTTTACTTTAGAATTTTATTTTTAATTTTTATTATCATTTTATTTTTTTAAAAAAAAATTGGTTCAGTGCATGACACGTATTGGATATAGTAACTTACAACCTTTAGATCTAAAAATTGAAAGAACCATCAAAAGACTACAACAAAAAAGAAACATGATAGTTGAAGATCCTTAACGACATCAATCTAGGATTGGATATGGTGATCGAAGGGACAGCATGAAGCTATTCGATCAGTACATCATCCATTAAATAATTACATCACACCATCTGTAGCCGATGCAGTTTTGAGCATCAGGAGACCGCCTGTGCGAGCAAACAACTTTGAAATAAAATTGGCGATAATCTAGATGATTCAATCAACTATCCAATTCAGTGGACACGTGCATGATGATTCGAATGCTTATATTTCTATCTTTCTTGAACTTTATGATACTTTTAAAATTAATGGGGTGTCGGATGATGCTATTAGATTAAGGTTATTTTTTTTCTCTTTATGGGATAAAGCTAAAAGTTGGCTTCATTCTCTTTCTACGGGTTCTATCACAACTTGGGAATGTCCTAGCCCAAAAATTCTTAGCCAAGTACTTTCCACCTTCCTAAGACTGTCAAGATGCACAATGATATCACTTCTTTTATGCAGATGGAATATGGAGACAATATATGAGGCTTGGGAGCATTTCAAAAAACTGCTGAGGAGATGTCCACATCATCAACTATCCTGTATGGCTTCAGGTACAAACTTTCTATAATGGTTTATCTCCTACTAATCAGTTCTATGATTGATGCAGCAGCAGGAGGAACCATTAATCAAAAAAATGGAGGAAGAAGCCTTTAATCTAATCGATGAGATGGCATTCAAATAGCTATCAAGTGGCAGATAGAATGCATGATGCCAAAAAGACCAGCAGCTGTGCAGGGAGTAGATTGCGTGCCAACCTTACTAGCTAAAATTGCAGCCCTTAGAGCCAAAGTCAACAATTTGAAGGGAAACAGCTATGCATGTTCAGAGCATTCACTTGTGACCTGTGTGGAGGAGGACACGATACGAGCAATTGCCAGACAGGATAATCCTTTTGCTAAAGCAACTGATACAGCTAATTATGTTGGTAATTTTTTCAGGCCGCAACAAAATAATCCCTACTCCAACACATACAATCAAGGGTGGAGGCAGCACCCAAATTTCTCATGGAGCAATCAAAATGCAGCACAACAGCCACCCCCGGGATTTCAAGTACCTGAAAAGAAGTCCAACATGGAAGAGCTGATGGTCAAATTTATGCAAAACCAAGAAGCAACTATAAAAAATTTAGAAGCCAAACTTAGGCAGGACCAAAGCAGCAGCAATTCGAAACTTGGAGATGCAAATAGGTCAAATGGCTAAGATAATCTCTGAGAGACCTCAGGGATCCTTGCCCAAAAATATGGAGACCAATCCAAGGGAGCAAGTTAATGCTATCATCCTAAGAAGTGGTATAAAGCTGGAGGAGCTACATCAAAAGAAAAAGACTGAAGAGCCAACTATAAATAAGGAACCATCAACTAAAATTTGTCAGTCACCTAAAACAACCAGTAGATGGATGGATCTTCAGGTATATAGTTTGTCGATCCAAATGTGAAGCCCTACGTGCCGCCACTACCATTCCTAGAGAGACAAATACAGCATCCAAATAAGAAATTTTCTAACTTTTTCAAAATATTAAAAAATTTATATATTAATATTTCTTTTGTAGATGCTATTCACTCAAATGCCCTAGGTATGCCAAGTTTCTCAAAGAAATTCTAACAAATAAGAAAAAGCTGAAGGAGCATGAGAGAATAAATTTGAATGAAGAATGCTCAGCAATACTTTAAAATAAATTACCACAGAAGCTAAAAGATCCTAGGAAGTTTTACTATCCCTTTGCATTATTGGTGATTGTAGTTTTGATAAAGTTTTATGTGATTTAGGAGCAAGTATTAATCTCATGCCTTTTTCTATTTTTAGGAAAGCTGGGTCTAGGAGAACCGAAGCCTACCACTATTACTCTTCAATTAGCCGACAGATCCATCAAATACAAGAGGTATAGTGGAGGATGTCTTGGTAAAGGTAAACAAGTTTATTTTTTCTATTGATTTTATTGTTCTTGATATGAAAGAAGATTATGATGTACCCCTTATTTTAGGGAGATCCTTTTTAGCTACTGGAGGAGCTTTAATAGATGTTCAACAAAAAAAATTAATTCTTAGAGTCCAAGACGAACAAGTTACTTTTAATGTTTTTAAAGTTATTAAACATCCTAATGATAATCAAACTTGTTTTCATATAGATGATATTGATAATTTAGTGCATGAGTATTTTCTAGAAAATAGGTTTGAGGATCCTATTGAAGCTTGCATTGTCCAATCACAAGAGGGTTCAGCTGAAGATGAAAGGCAAATAGAATGCATAAAATTGTTAAAGGCCAGACCATATATTCCACGCACATACAGACCACGATTTGAAGAATTAGAAAGATCATCCACTTCTTTTCCAAAGATATCAATTGAAGAGCCACCTACTCTTGAACTTAAACCTCTCCCTTCTTATTTAAAATATGTTTTCTTGGAAGGTTCATCGCACTTACCTGTTATTATTTCTTCTTCTTTGATAGATTTAATGGAAGAAAAGTTGTTAAAAGTACTAAAAAAATACAAAAAGATATTTGGATGGACCATAGCAGACATCAAAGGAATTAGTCCCTCAATTTGTATGCACAAAATTCTCATGGAGGACAACTATGAGCCTACAGTCCAACCCCAAAGAAGACTCAACCCCTAAGATGCAAGAAGTGGTCAAAAAGGAGGTAATCAAGCTACTGGATGCAGGTATTATTTATCCTATCTTCGATAGTTCATGGGTGAGTCCTGTTCAAGTAGTTTCTAAGAAAGATGGGATTACTGTAGTTCAAAATGATAATAATGAATTAATTTCTACTAGAACTGTTACTGGATGGAGAGTATGTATGGATTATAGAAAATTAAATGATGCAACTAGAAAAGATCATTATCCTCTTCCATTCATTGATCAGATGTTAGAAAGGTTAGCTAGACATGATTTTTACTGCTTTCTAGATGGATATTCTGGTTATAATCAAATTGCCATAGCACCTGAGGATCAAGAGAAAACTACTTTTACATGTCCTTATGGTACATTTGCTTTTAGAAGAATGCCATTTGGTTTATGTAATGCACCAGCTACTTTTCAACGATGCATGATGGCTATTTTTTATGATATGATTGAAAATTCTCTTAAAATATTTATGGATGATTTTTCTATCTTTGGATCCACATTTGATAAATGCTTGCATAACTTATCTCTTATTTTACAAAGATGTGAGGATACTAACCTTATCTTAAATTAGAAAAAGTATCATCTGATGGTACAAAAAGGCATAGTATTAGGCCACAAGATTTCATATAAAGATATTGAAGTGGATAGAGCTAAGCTTGAGGTGATCGAAAAGTTATCCATACCGACCTCAGTTAAGGCTATTAGGAGCTTTTTGGGGCATGCTGGATTTTACCGCCAATTTATAAAGGACTTCTCTCTAATTTTTAAATTTTTATCTAAATTATTATGTAAAAATATTTTTTTTCATTTTTCTGATGAGTGTTTGCAGGCATTTAACACCCTCAAGGAGAAGCTGGTCACGGCACCTATTATGGTAGCACCAGATTGGTCCATATCTTTTGAGTTGATATAGTGACACAGCCATAGGAGCAGTACTCAAAGAAAGGATGATTTTTCAAACTATATACTATGCTAGCCGTACTTTGATTGAAGCTCAATAAAAATATGCAACCACTGAAAAGAAGCTTCTGGCAGTAGTATTTGCATTAGATAAATTTTATTCTTATCTTATTTTATCTAAAGTTATTATATACACCGACCATGCAGCTCTAAAGTATCTTCCTTACCAAGAAAGATGCAAAATCCAGATTGATCAGATGGATTCTTTTGCTACAAGAGTATGATTTGGAGATTAAGGACAAGAAGGGCACAGAGAATTCCAGTTGCTGACCACCTTTCCAGACTGAAAAACATCATAGAGAAGGAATTAGATATTTGCCCTATCAAGGAAGGAAATTTTTAGATGAATGCCTCTATGCTATATCAGGTAGAACATTTTCATGGATATGCTGATATTATTAACTACTTGGTTGGTAAAATTTTTCCATTTGGTCTTTCTTTTCAACAAAAGAAGAGGTTCTTATCTATTGTTAAACATTATTTCTGGGATGAACCCTTTCTTGTATAAGTGTTGTTCAGACCAGGTCATTAGAAGATGCATTCCAGAGGAAGAAATGGAGAAAATTTCTGCATCATTATCATGATTGGAGAGGCAGGAGGACATTTCGGCCCAACTAGAACAGCTTATAAGGTTCTTCAATCAGGTTTTTATTGGCCCTCTCTATTTAAAGATGCTCATACTTATGTCTCTTCATGTGACCGCTGTCAAAGAACTGAAAATCTCTCTAGAAGACATGAAATGCCTTTAAACAATATTCTTGTGTGTGAAATTTTTGATGTTTGGGGTATTGATTTTATGGGACCTTTTTCTAGTTCTTTTTCAAATCAATATATACTTGTGGCTGTAGATTATGTTTCAAAATGGGTAGAAGCAGCACCCTTTCCAACTAATGATGCAAAGGTAGTTGTCAAATTTTTGAAAAAGCATATTTTTACTCGTTTTGGCACTCCTAGAGCAATCATTAGTGATGGAGGTAAACACTTTTGTAATAAATAATTTGAAAATCTATTAAACAAATATGGTGTCACTCATAAAATAGCTACCCCATATCATCCACAAACCAGTGGTCAAGTAGAGGTGTCTAATAGGGAATTAAAAAGAATTTTAGAAAAAACTATAATTGCATCTAGAAAAGACTGGTCATTGAAATTAGATGATGCATTATGGGCATATAGAACTGCATATAAAACACCTATTGGTATGTCCCCATATAGGCTACTCTTTGGAAAAGCATGCCACCTCCCTGTTGAGCTAGAACATAAAGCATATTGGGCCATGAAAATTCTTAACTTTGATATACAAGATGCAGGAAAGAATAGGTTAATGCAAATAAATGAGATGGACGAATTTTGCCTACCATGCTTATGAGAATGCCAGGATTCTACAAAGAACGTACTAAGAAATGGCATGATAACCATATTGTAAAAAGAGAATTCCATAAGGGACAGCAAGTTCTTCTTGTATAGTTCATGGCTACATTTATTTTCAGGAAAAGCTAAAATCAAGATGGATAAGTCCCTATATAATTACTAAGGTATTTTCATATGGAGCAGTAGAGATCTTTGATGAATCAAAAGGTACCTTCAAGGATAAACGGTCATAGGCTGAAAAATTATATTAATGGAAGTTTTGAAAAGGAAGAAGGAAGCATTTCAATTACAAGATCCTACTTTAGAACTCAAAGAAAGTCAAGCTGAAGACTATAAATCAGAACTACTAGATAGGTTTTTTTTTTCTTTTTAGTTTTGATTTTTTTTTTTATTTTTTAGTAATTTATTGTTGCTCTTTTACTGCTTTGGTGTGCATTTTCAATTTTGCAAAAAAAAATCAATGAGAGCTTAAGCAAAATTTCAAAGCTCCAAAGAACCACACCAAACCTAAATCAGGTGTATTCCTTCCATGTCCTTTATTGCACCCTTTATTTTTCTTTCTCCATTAAGATAATGTAGAATAAGTTGGGGATAAATTTTAAAAAAAAATTAAACCATGTGTCAAGAAGAAAATCTTAAGCAAGATAGACTGGATAAGTGATAAAAGATAGAAGTATCTGCTAATGAATGTAATGAATTAAAGAAGTAGATTAGTTGGTCAGACCTTTAACAGCCTACTTAGATCATCAAAAGACTATTAGCACTTCTAATTGCACATGCACACTAACAAGGCAAAGTAGGTATTGATTATAAGGATCAACTGAGGATTCAATTATCACTAAAAATTGATAATTAATATACATTCTAATCAAAGAAACTTGAATTTAAGGAAAGAGCTACCTGCCTAAAAATAAAGTACAAAAGATAGAGTATATATGGATTGCCCAAAGTCTAGTAACTGGATCTCTGCACCTAGGTCAAGTATGAAAATTCATGTAAAATGGTGAAGAAAAGGCCAGGATGCTCAGCATAAAAAAAAAAAGGCAGTGTGAAAGCTACCTTAATTCATGAGTATAAAATTAAGAATGTATAGAAAATTGACCAAAATAGATGATAAGAGATGATACTTTTATCCTTTAATTTAACACTAAAATGCTAAAGTTAGTCATCACGAATATAAGTATTGTAAATCTTTAATGTACTCTAAGAAAGTTTTTAATTGTATTGACTGTAAAATTTGCTTCTGAAGTTCAATATTTAGTTAGCGGTATTTTCTAAACTTTTTAATCTTTAGTCCTAGATTTTATCTTTTTGATGGATAATCTTATTGAAATATGGTATTAAATAAAACATTGCTAAGAGACTAGCAATGACTAAGTTAGGGGGTGTGATAAGTGATAAAAATATACTAATAAAAGTATTAAATTATAAAATAAATTAATTTATTTTTTAAAAAATTAATATTTTTGTTAATCTTATGTAGGAAAGAAGACTACCAATATGAAGATCTTATTTTTCTGATTTAGATTAAATAAATTTCAGACAAAATGGATTTCAAATGAGCCCAAAAATAAATTTCAAAGAAAATAAAAAAAAAAATTGGTCCGATTCAAACCAGTTCAGAAAAATCGGCTCAGCAGACCGTCCGATCCGACCGCATCCAGCAGATCGCCCGCTAACACAATACTAACGCCAAGCTGATGTCAGTATTTTTTGCGATGCACGGTGGACCGTTTGGAGGGCATTTCGAGAATTTTACATGGAGAAGCATGCTCTAATTGGCTGAAGAAAGCGATGGTCCATGCAACACCGGACTCGTGCATGGTCTACAGAGGGCAATTTGGAAATTCTTCCTGATCCGATGGATGTCTTTCACTGAGATTTGATCGAATGGTTGATAGTTGTGTGCTGACGAACGGCATCCGTAGCTTCCGATCGAGATCCAACGGTTGAGATTCATCCCAACTTATAACTAAGAATCAGAGGCTTCTCTGTGCGCAATCTGATGGCCCAGATTCAATCCAAAGATTGATCCAACGGCTGCCATGAATTCCTACTTGATCTAGGATATTTTAAAGAGTTTTTAAGCAATTTTTGATCCATTGGATGCTGATATGAAGGCTAGAATCATCCAGGGTTTTAATTTGACTTATGTTAAGAGTTTTAGACCTAATTTAGTTAGGATTTCTTTCAAAAATCCACCTCTTAGCCTATAAAAAGAAGGGCTACCTGCTGTTGTCGAGGAAAAAAAAATAGACAGAGAAAAAAAGAGACAGAAAGAAAAAGAAAAAAAAAGAAAAAAAGAAGAAGAGAGAGACAGAGAGAGAGAAGAGAGAGGCAGAGAGAGTTTTGAATAGAGATTTTTGAGAGAGAGAAAAGGGCTTTTAATTTTTTTTCTTTTCTTCTTCCAACAATCAGAACATCGATCAAGGAGCTTCTCTTCTTCTTCATCAAGTTTTCCACACCAAGAGCAACGAACAACCAATTTTAGCAATTAAATAGTCTAATTTTTTTATATTTTTATTTTATTTACTATTTTTGAACTTGTTATCATGAACTAAATTTTTTTTTACTAAGACTAAGGTGTAGCCACTCTTTTGATGCAATATTCAGTATGATTTATTTTTAATTTTAAATTTTATTCATGAGGAGTATATAAATCTAATCTTAATGCTTTTAGATTACTGGCCATCTTCTAATTGATCTGATGAACATAGATGTTATGGACCAAGTACATCTATGTTATTGCTTCTTGATTATATACCTTGTATTATGAATCAAATTAGAATTCATATGCATGCGGAAATTTTAGTGCGCTTTGGACGCAGCGTATTTTAATTAGAGGATTTCACAAAACTTAATACATTAATATTTATTTAAATTACATATGGACCAAAGAATAATTAATAAATATTGATAGTTTTGCTACACCTGGACCAAAGGATAGTGAATAAATTAGGAAGATTCCACCATCACATAAAATAAAATTAATCTAATAATCTGAATATTATATTGACTGAGTTGGTGAACCGATTGCCTTAGTAACCCATTGCTCTTAAGTTTAAAACCCTAATAATTACACTCTCTCTATTTTTTTAAAATTTTTAATTATTTTTTTTATTTTAATTTTTAATTTTTTATTCTCATAAATCGATCTTCTAAATAAAGCATAGGAAAGAACTTTTCAGTACTTATTTTTCAATCCTCTAGGGATGATACTCTACTCATTTACTTTATTGCTTGATTGACTGGTGCACTTACCATAGCTATAGATTAACATGCATCAATGTTGTTAGAATTTATGGTGCTCTCAAGTCTTGAGAGATCACAGGAGGAGCCAGGGTGTTGGCTTTGAGAGTCTAGGATGGGTGTGAGTCCTAGGACTAGGACAGGAGTTGTCCTAAGGTAAAGACAGCATGTAGCCTTGCATGGATTCGAGGTTCAGGTATGAGGACCTTGAGAGGCTTAGTAGATGCTCCAGAGATCTAGGACATAAGGTAGAGTAAAGAACCAAAGCTAAGAGAAGAATCAACCAAGACAAGGGGCTGACACATGAGCGGACTAGTTCGGATACGCAATCAAGCCAGCTTAGAACGTAGTCGAGCTGACTATCTCAGGCAGATAGAAGATAGGGTTCGAACGATACGCAGTCAAGCCAGCTTGGCTACTAATAAAATCATCTCGACGGTGGTGAACAGAATTGAACGGAATTTTTTATTTGAGTCTTAAGGCCTGATCTAATAAGATCTTAAGGTGGCTAACATATATATGGGTCGGGATTAGATCCAGAGGATGAGAGCATGGCAGACATGGGTGTACATGGGCTCAGTAAGTGCTTTTATGTATTAGGTTAGCTAGGAAAGTTTTTGGTCGAGCTTAATATCTATGTATAAATACATAGGATGTATTAGAATTTCATAACGTGAATTTGAATATAAATCTTTTCTCCCTCAATCTCTTTTCTCTCTTCTCTCTAAAGTTGCCATCCCAAGGGGGCGCCTCCCTCCAGCCCAAGGAGGGAGGCACCCCATCACAGATCTAGATTGGTAGATTGGTAGTTTGTTGCCCTTAGAGAATGTCAAAGATCTTCTCAGGTCTATACTAAAGATCAGGAGCTTCCATAACATGATATCAGAGCAGTATCATGGTTTCCATCAATTGATATTAGAGCTAGGTGATGCCATGGTGATGCGCTAACAATTGGTATAAGAGCATGATGGTGCGTGGAAGCAAAGAAGAAGTTATACAAAATGAAATTAGAAATCTGCATGAGTATTCCATGGTATTTCTTGAATATATCTTTATTATTGCTGTGGTTTGGCCAACTGAAAGTAGCGGGTTGAAGGTGGAGGCTAAGAGGATTAACAAAAAAAAGAAATTTAGGATGGAAGGTTTGGGTGCATGATTTTTTGATCGATCTTGGTTGGAGAGACCGGGGTGTATGATGGATGATAGGGTTCTCTAGAAAGATGGATAATGTAGGGCTGTTTGATGGATGACGAGAGGTTTCCTAAGGGATAATGTGAAGGAGAAATCCTGATTTTTTGGATCAGATTCGTTCAGATCTGATCGGATCAAGAGAGATATTTCAAAAATTTCTCGAATATATCCAGATCAAATCTGAGATGTTTCAGATTTAATTTTATAGATCTAATAAATAAAAATTAAATTAAATTAAATTAAATTTATATCTTGATGTTGGATAATCTGATTATCCTTTGATGATCCTGCTGATTGTTTGAGATTTTGGATCTAGCCACGTAAGCGCCTGGCCTCTATCGGTATCCACTCAGGCTAGATCTGAAAATCTTCTCCTTCTTTATTATCTTTCCAAAAATCAGATCTGGATCTGATTTGGAGGATCTTTAAAATTTTTTTTTAAAGATCTGTTATCGTCTCTACAGCAATGCTGCCTTCTTTCTTTCTCGTCACCTTTTTCTTACCTAGATCGCACCAAACTGGAGCCCAACTTGCCTTGAACATGGAGAGGAGAGAGAGGACTGGAGGATGGCATGGAGGAGGGAGAAGGGTAGCCTTGGGGCATGGATAAGAGAAAACTCTTTTAAAGTTGGGCGCAGATAGGGTTTATATAGATCCTGCTGCGCCGTGCAGTGCCACATCATCTCGATCAATCACGTTGCTTCGTGCTATCAGATCTAAATCTGATTGGTGGGATGACATCATCTGATCCAATCAGATGAGTGCCCCTCTAATTTATCCTTAGATGGCGCCTAAGACTGATCTAAGTCTATAGTTATGGGCCACCTAAGTAGAAACCAAGAAGCAATCTGGAGTCCCATCCGTATGGAACTCCGAGCGTCCCTATCCATGGGCGCACACCTCTCTAGGCGTGCGCCTCCTTCTTTTCAAAATCTAGCAAGGGGACAAGCCCCTATCTACTCTCCAATAGGTGCATGATACATGGGCAGATGTCTAAGTATCAAAAGTCAACGTTTGACCAAAGTCAAAGGATAAGAATTAGTAGGTGACGAAAAATGATAGGTGTTGTCTCAAATTTATCTTATAAATTAAGATAATTCTTTTCTAATCTAGATAAGATCCAATCAAACCAAGGTACCTGAGTGAGCATAAACTCATTTGGCTCAGTCGAGATAACTTTTAATGATAATAAAAGGAGAACGTTATGTTCAATTGTGTGCTAGTATGATTTTCTTAAACCTAATTGAATTTAATTCAAATCAATTAAACTGGATTAGTCCAATTGATGATATCCAGATCCAAACTTTTATTTGTGTAATCCAGTTAGGTTTAATTCTATATGGTAATGGGATATGTCGTGATCTCCATCATCGACATCATCAAAACTTTTTTCGATGGATCAGAACTCTTCTGATTCAGACAATCAGAATGATCGATCATCTAAATCATTCTAATTGCTCCCAAAATCCACCAGTGACACCTAGCAGTATATGGTGGCAATCCATCAAAACTAAAAATGAACCTCTTGGTGCAGCTACTTGTGTGATTAAGTTCTTCTATCTTGAGCCCCGATCAGATTAGGGTTAAGGTGAACTCGTCAAACCCTAATTTCTATCATATGATTTAATCATTCGATTCAAGTCCGATGTGAAAATCTTAATAGAAACTCTTTCTATTATTTCACTCTGCCATGGCCATGGGCTTATGGACTTGATTCTCATGATCATCATAGGGCTGCTCCTCATCCACCGAGGTAGATAGATTTTCATCTTGGTGCAATCCAATTCCTACAATGAACATGCTATAGCCAACATACACCTCAGGATTTCGAATGGCTAGGAGATCGAGTCATGGTGTAGTCAAACTATAACACCCTCAAGGTGAACTATCGATGCACCTCAGGTCAAAGAACCAGACACACCACTGCAGGTTCGAGTCAGTCATCGATGAGAAGGTAGACTTTCTTATGACTGCTCGAGGTGGTCACGCTCAGTGCCCTTATTCTCTAACGAGTATCTATACTCTTGCTTCGGATGTCTCTACACCATAGACTCAAGACTCATCTACTATAAAGAAGTGATTGTACACCAACCTTTCAGATCAATCACCATCCTCATGATGATCCTACGGTCAGGAGCATTTTATGAGTTAATAATGAAAATTTTTATTTTTAATTTTTAATTTTTGAAAATAAGAATTATCATTATCATTAACTCAAGAGATATATCACAAACACTAAATATACATTTATGATAGAATATAACCTATTTTATTATTTATAGTCAAAATTATAATTTTGCCCATAGAAGTGTATTATAAGTGTCAGCTAATTCTGACTTCTAGGACATACATATCTAACGTAATGGTCAAAGAAAAGCTGAAGAAGTGAATATACATCCTTCGATTGTAGGAAGGCAAGAGAAGTAGTCGGGGATGCATTAAGCGGTTCAACCAGAGCATGAATTTGCGAAGCCTTGGAGGTAATGAAGATGGATGATCCATGGAGGTCCAGCAGGTCAGTGTTGGATGGCTGATCTTGAATCAAGTTTCTTCTACAAGAGTACCAGAGAGAGTCGTGATTCAGGTGGAGGATGGTTTGTGTACAACAAGAGAGGATCCGAATACTTATGAGAAGGCGGTGTCAAGATGAGTCAGAAAGCACTAGAGTGCTGCAGTAGTGCTTTTCTGGAGGCATAGGATTGAGAGAGGCTCGATGGTGCAGTAGCCAAGGGAGGTATCTTAGTAGAGAGTGTCAGGAGGCATCTCAGGAAGACCAGAAGCAGATCTCAGAAAGAGTCAGGAAGTCTTAGGAGCCTCAGAATGAGATAGATTGGTCTGAGCCCAAGATAGGGTTTGAGCTGTAGTTCTTTCGGGCGCAATTGAAGCGATAGCTAGTGCAAGGGCAGAAGAGGAGAAGGCTAGGATAGAATTTTTTAGGATTCAGTTGCTGGATTCAGAAGAGTTGGATGAGCTCTTGGGTTTCGAAGGTATCCACGAATTATGGAGGTATCCGAGATGGCTTCAAAGGGATCCACAGAGTATGGAGGGTACGAAATAGCAGCGATGACATTCGAGGTGCAGCGGCAAGCCCAACAGTGCAGTGTTGGATGGTTGGTCTTGAATGACTCGATTATAGAGTCAGGATCTTCTGCAACATCAGGTGGACTTCAATTTCAGATGGAGCATCAGGTAGAGATGGCTTCACCAGTAGAGATATGACATAAGTTCAGAGCAAAGGAGTGCAAGAGGACCAATATCCTAGCACCAATATCGAAGATGCACAGTTTCAGGTAGAGTGACATATGTGGGAAAGACTGGCGAAGTTCTGAGGAGACCGTGTAAGGATATACAGCAAGTGCTAGTATAGGAATATTGCAGGATCTTAAGAAAAGTTTAGGATAATTGATGCAGCTGCCAAGCAGATGGATTTCTATAATTTTTAGGATGGTGCGAAAGGTCATCAACGATGGAGGCGATCATCCCAAAGGCCTCAAGGATGCACAATAGCTGAAGAGGATTGGCAGAGACGATGTTTGCACAAGAGGCTATCAGAATGTGCAGCGACAGCGAGATCGTGCAGGAGAGCATTGCTAGGATTTCGTAAGAGTTGGGGTACCAAGATGGAGATTATTAGGATTTATGATTCTCTCAAGCCTTGGGAGGCCATAGGAGGAGCCAGGGTGTTGGCTTTGGAAGTCTAGGATAGGTGTGAGTCCTAGGACTAGGATAGAAGTTATCCCAAGATGAAGGCGGCATATAGCCCTACACGGACTCGAGATTCAAATGTGAGGATCTTGAGGGCCTTGGTAGGTGCTTCAAAAATCTGTGACACAAGATGGAGCAAAAAATCAAAGTCAGAAGAAGAATCAGCTATGACAAGGGGCTGACACACAAGCGGACTGGCTTGGATATGCAGTCGAGTCAGCTTGGCAGGCTCGACGGTGGTGAACAGAACTGAACGAAATTTTCTGTTTGAGTCTTAAGACTTGGTCTAATAAGATGTTAAGATGGCTAACATATGTATGGATCGGATTTAGATCCAGGAGATGAGAGCATAGAAGACATGGGTGTACATGGGCTCGGTGAGTGCTTTCATATATTGGGTTAGCTAGAAAAATTTTTGGTCAGGCCTAATATCTATGTATAAATACATAGGATATATTAGGGTTTCAGAACGTGGATTGAATATAAATTTTTTCTCCCTTAATCTCTCTTCTCTCTTCTTTCTAGAGTTGCCCCCCAAGGGGGGCGCCTCCCTCAAGCCCAAGGAGGGAGGCGCCCCATCATAAATCTAGATTGGTAGATTAGTGGTTTGCTGCCCTTAGAGAATGTCAAAAATCTCTTCAGATCCATACCAAAGATCAGAGGCTTCCGCAACATGATATCAGAGTGGTATCATGATTTTTATCAATTGGTATCAAAGCTAGGTGATGCCATGGTGATGCGCTAACAAACATGTCCTGTAGGCTCCAATCTTAGTATGCAAAATGCTCGAATTGAGGAAAGATTCGAGCTGTATTGAAAACACCGACTCGAGATGTGCATTGCATGCTCCGATCTTGGCATGTAGAGCACTCAAACCAAGGAAGGTTCGAGCTACAAACACAAGGCTGAGACATATCCTGCGCGCTTCAATCTCGGCATGCAGTGCATTTGAACCAAGAAAAAGTTTGAACAGCATTGCAAACACCAGCTCGAGACATGTCCTGCACACTTTGGTCTCGGCATGCAGTGCACTCGAACTGAGGGAAGATTCGAGCTGCATTGCAAACACTGATCCAAGATGTACCCTGCACTCTTCGATCTCGACATGCAGAGCATTTAAATCGAGAAAGATTCGAGCTATAAATATGAGATCGAGACGTGTCCTACGTGCTTCGATCTCGGTATACAGTGCGCTCAAATCGAGAAAAGGTTCGGACAGCATTGTAAACACTGACCTAAGACATGCCTTGCATGCTCCAATTTTGGCATGTAGAATGCTCGAACCGAGGTAAGATTCGGACTGCAAACATGAGGCTGAGATGTGCCCTGTGCGCTCCGATCTCAATGTG
The DNA here is from genome assembly GCA_006176705.1 of Cocos nucifera. NCBI lineage: Eukaryota > Viridiplantae > Streptophyta > Magnoliopsida > Arecales > Arecaceae > Cocos > Cocos nucifera. The sequence goes on along the minus strand of QRFJ01000089.1, from coordinate 2,169,133 downwards.
TAGAGTGCTCGAACTGAGAAAAAGTTTGGACTGCATTTCAAATATGGGCTCGAAACGTGCCCTGCATGCTCCATTTGCAATGATGTCCCTTACTCTTAGTTCAAAGACGAGCTCGTTGTCCTTGTAAGAAATGTGTAGATAATTTTTGATAGGGATAGAATTATTATCCATTTATATAGGAGTGGATTAATGCATGCCAAACTACAAGCGTTGGTACTTGTATGGAGATTGAGATGTGGGAGATAATTGCAAGAACTTCGGAGGTTCTACTTGTTCAAGACCTTGCTGATGTGCAAGAGCTTAATGATAACGGCTTAAGCAGATGATTAACACATTTGATGTTTGATCTAGTTAGTGGTGGATGTTTATGTAATAGTTTTTTAGATTACAACCATTATAGTCATGATGGATAGGGTTGCTATTGTTATAGTCATGCTTACCCTCCATAGGGTTGCTATCCCCTAGAGGCTAAGCAAGGCTATAACTATAGCAACCCCTATAGTCTATCATGACTATGGTGGTTGCTATCTGAAAGATTATTACATGGGCTTCCATCAATAACTAGATTAAATCCACCAAATATGCTAATCATATACTTGAGCCTGTTACCATTAAGCTCTTGTACATCAGTAAATTTATTGGACAAGTAGAGCTTTCCATCCACGCATAATGTCTCCCACATCTTCCTATGCAAGTACCAATGCTTGTAGTTTGGTAAAAATCTACTCCTATATGAATGGACAACTATTGTATCACTATGAAGCATTGCTCTATTGACACATCTCTTATAAAGACAACGAGTCCGTCCTTGCCCTAAGAGTGCAGCATTTCCAAAAGTATAATCATAGAAATAAAGAACATCATTGCAAATGGGGATGGTAAAGATGCGTCCCACGCATGCAGACTTGGAGCTTGCTAGATGACTAGATTGTGTGAGCACATGAATTTTATTTTTAAGTTATTATTTTATTTTTTAATAAAATTTATATTTCTGGTTTGAAGCTCGAGGAGGCAGCCAGAGGCTCAGAGATAGAGGCTATGATGACTGCCTGTACGAGATGCACCTAAATGGAGGTGATGCATTCTGTTCTTGTTATTGTATGGTCAAGCTTGAATGGTCTGTTATATTGCAGACAATCGCTTATAATCATCTCACTGTACTTTGGTACAGAAGAACTTGCAATGCAAGACAAACTTAGATGTTTGCAGACAACCGCTTACAGGTTAAAGGTATAGAGGAACACGCAATGCCTTATTTTTCAGTGGTAGGTCTGAGCCTTCTTCACATTTTCATGTATTGAAATTATCATGTATTGCTAAATGAGAATCAGACAATGCTTAAATCAGAAGATTAGCAAACCAACACATTATCATATATTGTTGGATGAGAATTATTTTTCTACTGACACATTACAAATGCTCACTAACAATCTTTATTATACGTGAGTTAAATTTTGATCATCTTGTTATATTTTGATAGATATTTTGTTTGAACCAATTTTTAGGTCATCTACTTGCTTTAGTTTTTATTTTTATTTTTAGATATTATATATCATATCTTTTAAAGGTCGGAGCCGTTCCAGCCAAGAACAGAGCTTTCGAGGAGAGAGCAATCATGCAGCTAGCTCGTATGGTTTCGCACATCTCATATCGAATGATAGAAGATCACCAGTGATCCCACAGTCATATACAGTAGCGACCGGCTTACAGACATAGAGTCATGATCGAGGATCCACCTGGCTCGCAGCACCTCTGACTCGATTGAAGGATAGACAACTTATCCACATTTAGAGCCGCTTGTAAGTACTTCAACTTTAATTAATATGTTTCTAATTTAGTAATTCTAGAGTTAATATTTATTATTTAAAAATAGTTTTGCAGTATGTTTAGAGTCTAGAGTATCTCGTGTGGTTACCGGCATTATCCGATGCTTGATGCCGGGGTTAGTGAATGAGTTTTTCAGTTGACCATTTGGAGCACATGATGCAGCCTAGGGGATGTTTTTGATAAGTCAAAACTAGTTTAATTTATAAATTTTTGATATGTTGGTATTTTAATTACATATAAATACATGCTTGCTTCCATCTTGTCGGACTACTATCGATTCGAGACTCTCTAGGATGAGGAGACTGGCCATCAGATCTTCGAGGAGGTGGCCACATGGAGGCTCCGAGATGGCCTCTATAGCCTCAGGCAATCCACCATCCAGTACTCCAATTTTCAATCACCATCGGACTAGAGATTCTTCATGGATCACTGGATAAGGGTAGACATATATATAGCAGGCCCTCTATGACCAATGAAGCAGTAAGGAGTACTTTGGTAGGCGATAGAGGGTTCGATAGAACCGAACTGCCTAGCAGGATTCGATCAGACATATGGACGGCTCGGTCAGCACATGTTATGGCCGATTGACTGGTAAGAAATCAATATCAAAGCTCTTCACTAGAATTCTAAAAATTCTTATATGCATGTTTTAATTAATTTAATTTTATTATTTACTTATTGTAGGTACGGCAGCTGGTCATCTACCAGACCAGCTATAGTTATGGCGGGCAACACACCAGTCTAGGAGGACTGGTGACTATTTAGATTCTACGTCACGATAGATCAGGATAAGAACTTTAAATTTTATTTATTAATTAAGTTATTACAGGATCTAATTTTTATATTATAATTAATATATTTTTTAACTGTGCAGATATGTTATGCGATATATATTGCTGTGAGGTATGGCGATGACCCATCTTCTCAACCCCTTCTTGATCTTGAGGGATGGCTCAGTGCCACCAGAGGGATGAGTAGGAGCTGGATCATAGGATTTGGCCATAGCTTTGATCCTCCACCACTTCGATATCCTTCGGCATCCTCATAGGCCTCGACGTTCCAGATCTGAAGTGGTGCGTACGTGGAGGTCGTGTAGAGGCTTTTGAGCTAGCGACCTCAGAGTCTCCTGGATGCCATCCGCGATATGATCGTAGAGTTTCTTCAGGATCCATAACTGCACGATCAACTGGACTCATCATCATAGCTATCACATCATGTAATTATATTATTAAATTATTTTAATTATTTTAAATTTTTATTTTTAGAAGTTTTGTATGTTTAGGTTTAAGTCTGAAAAGAGGATCTAGGGGATAAAAATTCAATCTAACTTTTCAATCGATGGGCCGAAGGTGTCTATAGCTCTATATCATCGAATGGATTACGTAGAAATAATATGTTCGAGAATCGAAAGATACGCCTCTATATCAAAACTTATTAATATTATTTTATTATTTTTATTATAGGATGCTCTCATCCACCAGCTGCTGGAGAGGAGTACGAAGAGGTGGACGATGATGAGGATTGGACCTAATTTTTTTAATATATTATATTTTTTTGATATTGCTTATAAAAAATTATATAATTTTTATTTTTAATATCATATAATTAGTTTTAATTTTTTATTGTAATATTATCTTTGAATTTTAATTATAATAGATATTAGAAAGCATAATTCATTATGATTAATTAAAATAGATTTAAAAAATATTATTATTAATTTTTTAAAAAAGTAAATTAAATATTACCATCGGTATTAACGATGGCATCTGTCATCATTAATATTTTTTAAATTAATTTTTTTATTTAATTTAAAAATTAAATAAAATTAGAGATGACATTAGCGATAGAATAATTTGTCACTAATAATAATTAGTGATGGTATTAGCAACGAATATGCCATCATTAATATATTTTTAATTTTTTTAAAAAATTAATTAGAGATGAATTTATTTTGTTTCTAAAGCCATTGCTAATTCTATTATTAGGGACGGCATTTTCTGCCGTCACTAATGATCCTAATTAGCGACAAGATTTTTTAGATTGACTTTTACAATGATATTAATGACGGCATCAGTATTAGCGACGATGGATGGACTATTAGCGATAATATTTTACCGTCTCTAATATTCTAGATTATTATAGTGTTAAACATCGAAAGTATTTTTTTTAAAATTTTAAATAATTGCCTGAGAGTCCCACCTTTTACCCTCTCCAAAAAAAAAAACCTCCCACCCACATCCAAAAAATTCAAGCAACAAAATCTCCTTTCGACTTCTCCTTCCCTTCTCCCACCTCCGCCACGCCCGCAAACCCCCCCTCCTCCCCCTCCTTGATGCCGACGGCATCTCCCCTGACCTCCCCCTCCCTCTCCTCCCACCCTCATCGGCCTCCTCTTTCTTCTGCCCACATCCACCCCTCCTCAACATCGATGGACGATGATGTCTCTCCCAACCTCCCCCTCCTCATGATACTCATCGACCTTGCTCACAAGCTCGGAGACCATCCTTTTCCTCTTCTCCTATCTTCATCATGCTCTCATCCCCCTAGATTTGATCGTATTCAACTCCGCCCTCATCGGAGTATCGTCCGCCACTTGCGAGCGTAGGGCATCCTTGGGCTTGCACCCAATCGCCGTCTCATTCAGCTCTGCCCCCCGGTATGAGCACCCCTGGCTTAGGATGGTCCGTCAAGATGAGCACCATAGGTCGGTGCTCACAGAGACAACCCATCCATCACAGAAAGAAAAAGGTGAAAAAATTGATTTACATGGTAATTTTTTAAGGATATTTTTATCCAAAAAAATATTACAATATTAACAAATATATGGTAATCCGGATAGCCAGGCAATATATATTGCCAAGGCTATCTAAATTGTCACTTAAAAAATATACCAAACGTAGTAATATGTTGAGCCCATGCTGGATAGATTGTCAGCTACCAAACACAATCTTAGGTTATGTTTGGTAGCTGGCAATCTATCCAGATTGCCAGCAATTTAAAATAGGCCCATCAGATTACTGTATTTGGTATGCTTTTTGGATGGCAATTCAGATTATTTTAACAATTCAGATTGCCTTGGCAATCTACATTGCCTCCCAAGAGGCAATCTATCAAATTATCACTTCTTTGGCAATACTGTAATGAAAATTTTAGATAAAATCGTCTCTCAAAAAAAATATAAAAAATCCATCACCCAACCCTCTCCCTTCCCCCAACGCCACTCATGGCTACTTTATATATATATATATAATCTTGTTTCTCATGAGGGAGAAGAAGAGCAACATTATTAGTGATATTTTGAAATTTTATTTCACATTACCAGTAATATGATTGTCATACTAAACATGTCAACTAAGATTTTCAGTAATTTTACTACAATATTATCTGTATGTACTAAATACAATAATCAATATTATTAGTAATTTAATGATGATAATTTATTTTGAAAGTAACCCACAAAATTGTTTGACGATGCACCAAACGCAATCTTATGATTTTGGTTTGCCGTTTAAAATGATCATTGAAAGGGGTCCAAATGAACTGCAGCAACTTGGAGGAGCATTGCCGGTTGGAGCAGCTGTCTCCGTTCAGATATTCATTCGACAGGCCAAAAAATGATCATATGAAACACACAACCCATGTCAACCACCTAAGATTGGTGCATCTAACATAACATTGGATTCCTAGCATAAAAAGCTCGAGTCCATATGAATTCCAATGCATGATTTGGTAACTTGTATCTTGTATGCTTCTGAAATGCAAGCTAATCTAAAGGATTTCTATCTCAGAGAGATGCTGCCATGTGCAATCTTTAGAACAGATTATGCCCACCTAAGTACGGTCTTGCCCTTAATTATAGATTCTAGAGTTGGGGAATAATGTATGGGCATTTGCAAGGTTAGACGTCCTGTATTATTAGCATATCATATAGAGAATTTTCTTCCTAAAATAAAGTTCAATAGCCAACAATCTTATTTTGGCTAGTTTGCATTTCTTTGCACTTGGAAGCAGCTCTCCATGTTCTTTATTTATGGTAATGAACAAGTGGTGGTGGAGAGAGAACTTACTTGAAGGAAGGTGTGTCCTGGAACTTGGGATCCAAGATTAAGCTGAATAAGGTGCTCGACTCATGGCTCGTCGGTAGTGGCCGTTGCCAGAGCCTGAGCAGCAGGAGGACGCAGATAGCCATTGGTATTTATGAGTGAAGGAGGGGAGGTGGTGTTAGGGGAATAGAAAGGAGGGTGAGGGTTGGAGTTTGGATTTAATGAATAGTGAGCTAGAGGCTGATGGTGGCAGCTTGGGTTGTTTGACTAGAACTTCCGAGTGATGGGAAAAGCAGATGGGATGGGAGGAGAGCTAGCTATAATATTGGTAAGAAGTTCCTTTGCATGGCGGAAAGGTCTCACCACAGTCCCCATCTCAGCATCCATCAACAAGGAATTTTAGCTCCCAAATGAAATTTAGGACTACTTCGGTGTATTTGGGAAAGCTTCTCCCCAAGAGGAAATTAGGGAAGATCATTTCCGGTTGATCGACCACAGCAAGGGCAACCATAACAGCCTATTCTGCCCTGCAAAAACTGTGGGAAAGAATTTACGCACATCATTATTACCAAGTTAGGGAGCTAACGGCAGTAAAATGAGTAACTTCCCAGCTTGGTCTGGATTAATCTGGCGTATTTGGAGGACAAGCAGAAGCCTATCCTCTGGTTGCTGTTGTTTGTTCACAGCACAAACATTTCTTATCCGGTCCAACAACAGAAATACGTCGACCGATCATCAGGTCAAATTTCTTTCCATCCACATAGCAAATGATGATATTCCGTCAAGCCCAAGTTTTAACGTTCTCTATCGAGGAGGAACCTGCCTGAAAATTTACTTGGGTAAGAAAATAGAGAATATAAATATATACAAACTTAAGAATTTAGCGTGGAACTTGCCACGGCAGATGCATCCAGATAAATAAAACACATCCCTGAAAACAGGAGTAAAAAAGTGATAATGGTACACTCATTAAGCACGGCGTTTGCTCAAACGCCATGAGTTTGGCTCATGGTATCTGTCATAAAGTGGTTCGATACGCTCTTGCCTCTTCCTTTTGCTCATCTTTGTAGGATCTGCAGCCTTATAAAATCTTGGTGCCAATTCTACTAACCATTTGGGATCGATGGCTGTGACCTCCCTCATGTATTCTTTTGTTGTCATAACCAACTCATGATACATGACCCAATCTGGTTGCCTCTGAAATAAAGCACTGCTTGGATGGATGTACACCGGCTGGTTCTCAACTAGGGTCCGGTATCCCTCCTGGGGGTCCTTCCTAGCAGCATGGAAGAAGAATCCTGCAGCAATTGCCTTCCGTATCTTTGTAAAGTTTTTACCAGCACTGACGACATCCAGTTTATACCTGAATAAGCAATGGATGGCAAAGGTTAGAAAAAATGTCCTGAAATCATTCGGATCACTTATAATAGAAGGACAAAAGTGATAGAAGCAATGAGTATTATTAACCATAATTCATCTAAAATCCTATGATGTGCCCAACCAACATGTCTTGCGAAATATGTCAGCATGACAATTTTAAAGAGGACTCTTTTGAATGCTTTTGTTTCCCTAACAAATTATCAGATCCTCATAGCTTTTGTTTCCCTAACAAAGAATCAGATCCTCAGCAATTGTTCTCACACAACAGGAATAATTTGCCCAAATATGAAAATTTGAAAGATCGAAGATATATGTGGGATGCAAATGTTCTTATTCCCTTATGGAAGATATGTAAAGGACTTTAAAGAGAAATTTGAGTAGAATTTCTCCTTCTCTATGAAATATGTATAATCGAGATTTTCATACTATTTGTACTTTTTTAACAGAGTGCTGCTGCTGGCATATTGGAGATGTGTAAATATTCACATCTCTTCCCATTACCAACAGATTTTATCTAAATATATCATTTTTCCCGTACCAATGATCTGTTATTATTCTGCAGAACCAAAACACACCCGCCTGTGTAAGAGAGAGAGAGAGAGAGAGATGTGGGCCCTTTGTTAAAGTCCCTTGCATGAACCCTAGAAGCTCTTAAAAGATATATTTCAAAAAATTATGAATATTTAGGATTTTTTTTTTTTTTTTTATCCACCTATACCTTTTATACCATATTCCACTATATTTAGTGTAAACCATAAGAACTTAGAGTCTGCACCATCAGATATTTTAAAGAAAAACAGAACCAGGCTTCTTTTTCTTCTAAAAGTCAGCTATTAACCCACCCAAACTACAGTTAGCAAAAACCATGAGAACTTAGAATCCACGTTACAAACATTTTAAAGAGACATGGACCCATTTTTTTCAAGTCAGCCATTCACCCACTCAAGTAGAGATGAAAATAACCAAGATACACAACAACAAATCCACCCTCACTGAAGCATTATGATTATTCGGTTATTACATTAGCAAGAAACCTCTTTAGACTTGCAGCCACCACCTCACTAGCAAGTTTGGAGAATGCTATTTAGGTTCACAATCATTAGAACAGCAATGAATTGATTCTTGGACATAAGAGCTGTTGGAGTGGCATCAATTCCTTTGCAGGGATTTTGTCATGAAATCCCTGAGGTTTACCATCACATCCTTTTTAAGAATGTAGTGCATTTTCTGGTAAACAGCATAACAAATTTTCGTAGTAAGAACCTTCCAAGGCCCCTCTGAGCACCAGCTCTCCTACTTTCTACTGAATGGACTCAATTTAATCTCTCCCATCTCTACTGGCCTCCTAAACCTCTTTACATGCTAGTTGGCAAGATTCAGTACCCCAATCATGCAAATCATGAACTTCGTAAATACAGCCAGATATCTTCTCCATCCATCACAATTTGACGAAAGTGGGTCTATTGTCATTAATCATCTAGAAATCTAAATAAAGTTTAAATACAGTTACTATCAAGGTCATGGTTAGGTACCTGAATTAGTGGACTACCGCAAAGCACATAAGCAAAGCGCTCAAAAAAGCATATGCCAAGGGAGCGACTACATGAGTGGTTTCAAAAAAGACTCCACAAAGATGAAGCCTCTGTAGAAGATTCCGGCTGTTAAGGGTTTGACAGTGATAGGTTATCAAATTCTTTTACGAGTTTGAGTGATAATGGCATGACCACAGTCTAGATAAATCTCAAGTTCTCATCCTGGATATGTTTTAGGATAATATGTGAAATTAACAGAGATAAAAATGTAAAACCAATGACCACTAATCGATATAGCTTTTCAAGAACTAGTGACATACATTAGTGGTAATCGATACATAAGGCAACTTGGAATCAAGTGAAGACCATGGAACATAACTGAAACATATAAGAAACAAGGAAGCACTTAACTGCACTCTATTAGTTTTTAATGATACTCTAAAACACACACCCAAAATGCAACAAAAATAATCGATACCATGCACAATATGAAACACAAAAGTACAGACAGAAAATATACATATAATAACTTAACATACAACACAAGTGTATATGAAATATAAAACAGTTGCAGCATAAGCATTACACCACTTAGATAATACCATATCTCAAAGATGCATGTGCATATGCAAATATGCAGATAATCTATATAATGCATGCAACAAGGAATGATAACCGACATCACAACTATCTGGGCCATAAGTAATCGACCCACACAAATCAAAAAGCAAAATAATGGATAAATCAAAAGGCAAAAGTGCAGTAACTATACCTGTCCATGATAGTAAGAAGCTGCTTTCTGACATCTTGTGCCCTCCGAAGGGAACGTGACTGGACGAAGTTCTCAAAGCACCATGGCCCAGAAAAATTTTTAGCCTTCCAAGCCTCATATACGGCAAGTAATGTTAAGTGGTCACCTTCTGGCTGAAAGAACTTGGCTCTTTTCTGATCTGCTTGAGCTTGCTTTTCCCTTGGCCTGTAGAAGATATTCCCAGTCTGAATCATTGCTATAATGGTCAAAATCTCATCACCGCACCCTAGGTCGACACTGGCCAGAAGCATCTTTGATAATGGTGGTTCCAGTGGAAATTCAGCCATTTTTCTACCCAATTTGGTTAGAAGCCCCTCCTCATCCAATGCTCCAAGACTGTATAGTTGTTCCATGGCATATATGAGTGCTTGAGGTGATGGCGGGTCCATAAAATCAAATGACAAGAGGTCATTAATCCCCATGGCCTTCATAGTAAGCGTTGTTGTCCCGAGGTTGATTCTTTGGATTTCAGGAACTGTGGTGGGTGACATTTCATTACGGTAGGCACTCTCTGTGTAAAGTCGGTAACACTTCCCTGGGCCAGTACGCCCAGCACGCCCAGCTCGCTGCTTGGCCGATGCTTGCGAGATGGGAGTGATGACCAGCGAATCAATCCCTTGTTTCGGGTTATACACATTTTGCTTTGCAAAACCAGGATCAACAACATAATATATCCCATCAATTGTCAAAGAAGCCTCGGCAATATTAGTAGCCACAACCACTTTCCTCTTTCCAGGAGGTGCAGGTTCAAAAATCCTGGATTGCATTTCACTAGGAAGAGCACTGTACACTGGCAAGATAATCAACTCTGGAACATTCTTTCCTAAACCTTTCATTCTCTCATAAAGACACTGACAAGCATGATCAATCTCCTCTTGGCCAGTCAGAAAGAGAAGAATATCACCCTCGGGTTCTGTCAAGTGGATCTGCAAAACAGTAATTAGTGCTGCATCCAAGTAATCAGTCTCCGGTTGCTTTGTGTAGAGTATCTCCACTGGAAATGTTCTCCCTGGAATGGTGAAGATATTGCAGTTAAAAAAATAACCAGAGAACTTTTCTGCATCAAGTGTGGCAGAGGTGACTATCAACCAAAGGTCAGGCCTGCGTTTCACTAGCTGTTTTAGTAAACCAAAAAGAATGTCGGTGTAGATTGTTCTCTCATGAGCTTCATCAAGCATGATAACAGAGTACTGTGAAAGGTTTTCATCGACCAAGATCTCCCTAAGAAGCATACCATCTGTCATATACTTGATAACTGTCTCTGGACTAGTGCAGTCCTCAAACCTAATAGCATAACCAACTTCTTCTCCCAAGCGACAACCAAATTCTTCTGCCACCCTCTTCGCAACCGACATTGCTGCCACCCTACGAGGCTGTGTGCACCCAATTTTTCCGCTTGTTGTGTAACCTGCCTCAGCCAGATATTGAGTCAACTGTGTTGTCTTCCCTGAACCAGTCTCACCAATGACGACCAGCACCTGGTTATCATGCACAGCTTGAATCAGCTCTTTCTTTAGTTTATAGATCGGAAGACTCTGCCTTTGCTCCTGTAATGAAAGCTTTGACCTCTGCCCAAAAGTTAAAGCCTTTCCATATGCATCTTTCTTCCATTCAGGCATGTCATAGGCTGATAACCCAACACCCCTCAGCTCCTGAGCAAGGTGCCTCTCACCTGTCTCTGGCATCGGGTCCTCCCATGGACGGTTAAGATCCTTTGGAATGGAATCAAGCATTGTCCTCTGCTGCTGCTCTCGGACCTCCCTCCTCTCCTTAATAAGAGCCGACTGGAGTGCTGCCGCCCTGCTCAAAGAGCCTTCTGGATTCTTGAAAATCTTGACAGGGGACATGTCAATTGAGAACCGGCTCTGCCCTTGCAAGAATGCGGGCTCATCCTCATTGAGCTCGATTTCGAGCTCTTGCTCCGCTCCCTCTTCCTGATACAGCATCCCATCACCATCGTCATCGAACATAGGATACTCCCTGACATCAAAAACTCCAGAGGCAATCAGCTGCTTCGCCTCCCACTTCTCTGGTGAGCTCATCCGCTTCAACGGCCGCCGAGACGATCCATTCTCATCCTCCTCCACAATCGTGATGCCCGAAAGGCCAGTCCTTGTCACCGGCCCATTGTTCCCACTCGAAGGGTTCGCCCTTAGTGCCTCATCCTCCGAGTTCTTCCTCATTGGAAGCAGATCCTTTCCGGTCTTCTGGTCCACATCCCTTATGGAAAGGCTAAGTTTCTGCCCAGACACTGAGATCACCTTCACGAACACTTCTTGATCGCGCTTCACTGCATCCTTTGCATTGGCAACCCTTCTATTTGCGATCTGGGAAACATGAACCAGACCCTCCTTCCCCCTGAAATCATTCAGCTGGATGAAGCACCCCGTATCCATCACTCGCGAAACCCTACCCTTATACACCTTATAGAGCTCCGGCTCGTCCGCATACCTCCGATTGCTAGGGTTCGGGTTTCTCCCATCTCTACCACCTTCTTCCTCATCGTCATATGCCCTGGAATTATCATACCTATTTCTATCTCTGTCCCTTCTGTGAGTGCTATCTCTATTATGTCTGTCCCAGTCACTGTCTTTATCTCCATCTCTTTCTCTACCTTGCCTATACTCTCGATCTCGATCACGTCGCCGGTCTCGATGTCGGTCTCGCTCCCGATCTTGGCCGCGATCACGATAGCGGTGATCGTCGCGGCTGCGGGCTTCAGAAGCGTCCTTGATCTCGGCGTCGTGCTCGATCTCGCGGCGGAGCTCCTTGGCGCGTTCGGGGTCGTCGGGGCGGGAGAGGGCGGGGAAGGTGGAGGACTTCTTCCTGCCTTGATTCTGCTCGGAGGAGAGCTTGGCGGACTTGGGCTTTGGGGGTACGATGGCGTGGATGATGGTGAGAAGGATGCGGACGAAGTAATCGGGCATCTCGGCGCCGTTCTCCTTGAGCTTGGCGTCGAACTCTTCCACCGTCTCGGACCTGCGGCCGAGCTCGGTGATGAACTCCGCGAGGACCTTGTCGCCGCACCCAACGTGGGACTCGAGCTCCGTGCAGACTTTGGAGACGAGAGAGAGGTACTCGAGTTTCTTCAGGCCGTCGTCAGGCGCCGGCGCCATGGGAGACGGTATGAAGTAGGCCGCGAAGAAGGAATTAGGGTTAGGGTAAGGGTCTGGTTCGGTTAGAACAGGTGGAATCTGGAAAGCGGAGATGCCAAGATGGAAAAAGGAGATGGCTGGAAACGACTTTGGCGAGGAAAGGAGGGACCGGTGATGGGATTATTTTGGATACCTCCGGAATGGGATGTCCGAAACCACATGGAATAGGATTAGAATCAAGTGGGCTCGGACCGATCCGAAGCCCATCAGATCAGACTGACATCAAATCAAGCTTCGGTGCAAAATTGTTCGAACCGGACTTAAGTTTAGAAATAAAGCTTCTTTTTCTTTTGAGTTGGGCTCGAGCAGATATTTAATTCGGTCCAAATCCAAAGTTAAGCCCAAAACTTTCAGTCCAAGCTTGAGCCCAAAGTTCAGTCCAAATTTAATCAAATCTATTTTTTTTAATTTAAAATTTAAGACTCTTAAGATAAAATTTTAAATTAATTTAACTAATAAATACAATGCTTCAAGTTTGCACAAAACCAATGTGGAGAAGGATATAGAAAATTGAGTAATTTAGATACGTAATTGCTATAGATTATAATAGTAAATAATATATATATATATATATATATATATATATATATATATATATATATATATATATATATATTTTAAGTGAAAGAAATCAGGCTAGTCTAATATTTGGTCCAAATAATGAATTCGGACCAGCTCTATTAGGTTCAGACTAAGCTCAAACTTGGATCCGGGCTGGACTAGGACTTTAAAATTTATAAAATTTTCAGACTTTTAAAGCCCGAATAATAATTTTGGGCTGGGCTCGGATAGAGGCAAGGCCCGGCCCAGCGCTAATTAGAATCTAGATGGGGGATGCGGTGATGCCTCCGACCACTATTGGGAAGTAGGTCCGTCCCAAGACTGCTCATACACGACCGGGAAGTTTAATTGGATCTGACATTAATTAGTTTTTTAAAAAAATGTAGGAATTTTGATTTGGCTACTTAGACGCCTGGCCATATGACTCGACCTAAAGTGAATAGGTTGGATGCTTGAGTTAGGGTCTGGGTCAACAATTTTCAAACTAAAAGTCAGTCTAATGTACCTCTGCAGAGATAATCTTGCCACCATACCAATCAATCAAGCTAAACTTCCTATATTTGGCTGGGATCGGCACCAGTCAATCTACCAACTAAGTTGCTCATAAACCTACCAAATAAGTTTTGAATTGGTCGGAAGTCCAAATTTCAAGCCCAAGCTAAGAAAACAAGCTTCTTGGAGGCGCTAGCTTACCAAGTTGATCAAATCTCTTATTGTGCCATTAACCTCAGAGTAATCGCACCTCTTAAGGGAAAAAAAAAAATTTAAAAAAATTTTAAAAAAAATTTAAAAAAAAAATCCTAGGTTAAGGTTTTTGGGGAGGCCTGTCCCTATAGATTATCAACGCAAAACAATGTTCTTAGGCTCCGGCCGAACTGGCCCGAAATTTTGGGCCTACTTCTAGGCCCAAGCTTGACTCTTAGTTGGCCTGCGGGCTTTGAACCAATCGCCAGACTTCATAATTTTATTTCTAAAAGTACCAAAAAAATTTAAAAAATATACAAAATATTTTTTTAAAAAAAATACTAAATATATACTCAAAATATTTTTTTTAAAAAAATACTAAATATAAATAACTAAATATTGCCAACAATCTATAATATGTCTTTTATCCAATTAAGTTGAAATATCAACAATAATTATCAATTGAATTTACAAATATATCAAACTTCAAGCTTGGACAGGATATCAAGCCTTGAATAGGTCTTCTTACAACAACTTTTTATTGGAATAGTCATGTCCAATACAAACAGGTTATTTTTAGCTTTGTTTTAGTAAAATCGATTGTTTTATTTGCAAATTAAAAGCTACCTAAGGTGAAAGTGCTTCTCTTTTTTTTTTGTTTTTTGGTGGGTGGGTAGGGATAAGGTGTTCTCAATAATTGCTCCTTGTCATGGATCTATAGTTGCCCAAAGTTTAACTCGGATCAGCGTAACCCAGAAAATATAGTCATTATAAGATTCAAGCTTCATGGGGACAGAAGCAAAAAAACACTATCCAAAGGTAACATTTCGCATCACTTTCATTTTAGAAAATAAAAATAAAATATTATTTTATATTTAATTTTTAAAATATAAACTACATGAGGCAGTAATGGTGGTGGCAGAAATGATAATAATAACTGGGACAGAAAGCAACCATGATGTGATAGAGACAATATCAGTGATAATGATAATAATAATAATATTAAAGATAATGATAAATAATATTATCGATGGCAGCAGCAGCACTAATAATAGAAATAACAACAGTAATAATGATAATAGTAAGGATGAAGACAATAGAAGGTTATTGCAAAAATAGTAGCAAAGATAGTATCAATAGTGGTGGTAAAAAATATACATTCATTTTTTTTTTCCAAAATAGTTGAAGTAACAATTTCTTCTTTTTTTTTCATTTTCTCAAATAATAAAAATAATTTTAAAAATAAAAAATATTATTAATTATATTTTCATCTCAATGTCTATGATTTTTCTTTAGAAAAAAGATAATAAATAAAGTAATGCCAAACAAGGCCAAGTGCTCACCCGAGAGTAGAAAAATGGAGAATTAGCAGCATGGTCAGCAAACTTCTATAACCGTCAGGATTAAAAAATGGACATCACCATCAAGCACTCGGAACAACTGAATTAGAACCACAGCAGGCACTGGCCGAATCAATAAGTATCAGAACCAGCAAAAACAAAATTGTAGCATTTCCTACAAAAATCACTCTCTCTTTTTTTTCCCCTATGGACAGTGGTTAGAATCCCGATCTCAAAAAAGATGGGCACAACCGCCAAGCGTACACGATTATGGGCAAAACAGCTCACTTCCCCGCACTCTCATGAAAACGAGCACAAACAAGCCTATTTAATTAGATGCAAGCGTCTGTCTCTACGTGTGATGGACCTACCCCTTCTGAGTCGCCGAGTGGTGAGCGCATCGAGCAATACATCTATGGCATTCTCCACTGCCTCAGCCTGTTTATCCAATCCGTACACACTGAGCTCAGGACAGAGATGCAGTTCTGAGAGAAGACCCGCAGCAGCAGCTGCTGTACAGGTGCGATCCCAAGATGGCTGAGGCCTGCTTTTTATGCGTTCCAAAAGGGATCAATAAAAAACGAAAGCTGAGGGATAATTGTACAGTGGCAGAAGAATAGACGGTTCGCTTCTCACCGCAGCTCATGCATCATGGAAGCACCCAGGGTTGATAGAGAAATACAAGGCAGATCTTCATCTCCCCATAATGATGTCCACCGGTCCTGAAAACAAACCACTTAATTTCTATAGCAGTGAGTTCGATAGACTATGCAAACACTTCTCCCAAAAAAAGCCATAGTGAATCTATATAACAATCAACCAATGGTTCTGCTATGTTCTTAGAGTTCAGTTCTTATCACCAACAAGCCTTTGATCCAGTGCCCAACGACTAGGGATAAGCAAAAAATTTTAGTCAGATTATGTGCTCTATAAATGGTAGCTAAAAGCACCATTGTTCCTCCATCACCCGCAAGTCGGCCGTAACAACTCAAGATCTCACCTAAAAAGGTTTAAAGGTATTATTTAGATTCCTTGATCTTATATAAATATCCAAGATCTATCCAATATATAATCGATGAGGAACTAAACACAAACCCGCATAGATCCTTACATACTCTCCCACTTTAAGTCATAGCATTCTTGTCCGTCTAAAAAATGGTATTAAAGCAGACCCGACTCATAGCCTTGTGGACTAGGCAACGCTTCAGCATGAGTCCATTTAGATTGACCATGAGATTACAGTGTTTATGATTGAATTTGAATGGATTTGGACCCTTGCGAGAGCTTAAACAAGAGATATATGTGAGGACGCACATAGGTGTGTATTTAGTTCCAAATTGGCTATGCACTGGATAGATTTTAGGTATTTATACAGCGCTAAGGAAACTAAATAATAACTTCTAGTTAGCTTTTTAGATTAGATACTAGGTTGTTACACTATCCATAAGGTGGTCATAAGTGGCAAAACAAAAAAGTCTTGCTTACTAATTCAAAAATTTGCTTATTATTGAACATAGTAAATACCTTGCACAAGCAATCACTAAACTAGATCTGTAATAGTCACAACAAGATTCCTATTAGCACCCACTAATACAAGAAGTAATCCTTTAGTAAAGTTTTCATAATACCATTTGCTAGTTAAGGAGCAAGTATTGGACAGTATGCAGGCATAAAATAGAATCCAACAGCAGGAGCAGCCTGACGTAGACAGTAATTGGCCACCCTCCCCTACAAAAGAAAAAGGGGAGAAAACACTCAAACTGAATGGAACATCGAAAAGTTGCCTATTATATACTGAAAACAAACAGCAATTCCATGAAGTCCACAAGCCACTTGAGGAACTAGATCAAGAAAGTGAGAAATGGTAGGATGGAAGTGGCTATCAATTTTAATATGCTTTGCCCACATAAAATAACGAAACTATCAACAATCTTAATCATGATATTTTCTCATAACAAATAGCAGTTATAGATGCACCACAAATGTTGGAAAGGTTGAACCAAAAAAATCTCTGGCGGTAGTAGGCCTTAATGATAGAACCAAAATGAGTCTATGCTTCCAACTCTTCCAGTTGATAGTTCAAGGAAGACTCAAAAGCCATTACTAGACCATTAATCAATAGAACCACCAACAAAATCAAGTCAAAGCCCGTAAGCAGAAGAGAAGAAAAATGAACAAATAGTACTCATGGAGTTATCAACAAATGTGAAAAATGAGGCCATAGTGAACAGAGCCAGTAGCAATAACAACATGCCCTACTCCATGCTAGTTTAAAAGGCAAGAGGACAGAAGCTTTAGACAATCCTCAATAAGTAATGTGAGTAACAATCAAGTACTCATGACCATTTGAATTAAAAGTTTTGCATTTTTATTGCAACAAGTTCCATCAACAAGATAAACACCAGACCTACGATGTAATGAAGAGGGCCAAGGATCTTCATCACAGAATGATGCCAGGGATGATAGAGGAAGACAGAGGAAGCATTGTCATCAACTATGATCATACAATCAACATGAAGCATAAGAACTGCAAGATCACAAGGAAGGCATTGAACAGAGAATTGAAAAAGCTCAAAATGAGCTAAAAATGCCAATTTGAGAGCACATGTAATGATGCAACAGAGCGAACAAAGACCACAAGGTCCACATAGAAGAACAAACAACAACTATATGTAGATATCCTTAGAGAGGTCATCCTTAAAGACTGCATTCATCATGCCCACCAAATAAAATACCAAATCACAATGCTTTGGCAAAAGGCCTTATTATAACCAAGGGTTCAAGCACCAACGCCTACTGGGGCACCGGCACGTATTGCACCTTGCCAATATAAAAGGAAATACAAAATAAATATTTTTTATAAATTGAAAAGTTTTAAAAATTAAAAAAGAATTAATCGGCATGCTGCCAACCTATGCCAAGTTTCAGTACTGGCCTGGCATGGATTCTGGCATTTGAAACCTTGGTCACAGATGACACCACTGGTAGCTAGTAAGGGTCATCCCAATAGAAAGTATAATAAAATCCCTCGGTTATGTGTCTACTGAGGACAAAGACTTGCCACTCTAAATATGTTGATGATGGCTTGACATTGGAAGCCAAACAACCGCATGATAGGCATGCATGGTTATAAGCAAATTTGAAACTCCAGAGCATGAAATTTAGTTACCAACCAATTAAATTGATCAGAAGCACAATAAGTCTTTTTTTTTTCAAGGTAGCAAGGAAGTGAAAGGCTATCAAGGTGAGATGAGACAAATGATTAAGGTGATGCTGTGAGGAAGGAACGCTGCAAAGCTCTCAGGAGGAAGATATAAAATAGTTGAAGGTTCAATGAGATGCCCTAAGATGATGAGTAAATATGAATGATGGAGGTGTACAAACCAATCAGGCCCTAATAACAGGGCAATATCAGAAGAAGGCTAAGGTCTTAAGATAGGGCATTGTTGAGGATAAATCCCACTCCCGCCGAAGTCTAGCTCGACGCTCGGCCTAATGCAACCTGTAGCCGCGGAAGAGCTTCGACGGACGGGTCTTAGCCGAACTCCTACAGTCGGCCGAACTACTTAGTGGATGAGCTCTTTGGACTCCAAGCGGCCGGGCTTTAACGGAATCCTCTAGCGCCCGAACTCCTCAGCGGTCGTCTCTCGGCCGAACTCCCCAAGCGGCCGTTTCTTCAGGCGGTCGAGCTCCTCCGAACTTCTCAGCGGCCGAACTCTTCAACGGTCGTCCCTCGGCCGAACTTCTAGCGGCCGAGCTCCTTGCGAACTCCCAGCGGCCGAACTACTTAGCTACCGAGCTCCTTCGGACTCCTCAGCCGTCGAGCTTCTTCGGACTCCCAGCGTCAGGACCGAATCTCTTCAGCCGACCGAGCAACTTAGCGGCCGAGCTCCTTAGACCCGACAGCCAGGCTCTAGCCGAACCCCACCGCCGAGCTTCAACCAGACGCTTACGGAAGCCGAACTCCTCCCAAGCTTCCTCTTTAGGAGCCCGAACTCCTCCGAAGTGGGCACACGACGAAGGCCTTCAATCCTTCATTCGGCTGGCTCTGCAGCCATCACCATCAGTCCGCCGCAAGCTCTGCAGCCATCACCATCAGTCCACCGCGAGCGATAGCGACCCGCTATCAGGCGGCGATGGCTGTCACCATCAACCCGCCGCACACGGCACCTTCCCGTGAGACTGGCTCCGCCGAACCTCGAGCGGCCCACCAACACGCGGCTGCAGCTGTCACCATCAAGCTCCGCTATAAAAGGACCCCCCAGATACGCTAATGCTAATCTCTCTGATATCTAAGCTCTCCTCTTCTTCTCTAAGCTCCGAAACTCATTTCCGAGCACTCCATTCCTATTGGCCAAAGCTGACTTGAGCGTCGGAGGGTCCTTCCGGAGCCACCCCCCACCGGCTCCGGACGGAACTTCGTTTTGTAGGTCCCCGACGGCGACCTCCTCGGCCTCCACTCCGGCTACCTCCGGCGACGACCAATTTCTGCACCAACAGATTGGCGCTAGAAGGAAAGCATCTGAACCTTCAAGGTTTCCTTGTTCTTAAAGGAGTGCTCGACGATGATTTTTTCCTTCCATCTCCGAAGATCTCCCTTTCTCTTCCAAGGAGAAGATGCCTCCCAGGAGAGCTTCGACTCGACGCTCGACGGCCTCCGCGGTCCAATCCCGTCCGAATCCGTCTGTTCCCGCTCCAGCCTCGGCGATTCAGGCCTCGTCTATAGCCGCGGTGGATATGGAGCAGTTCAACCAGCTCGTCCAGCAGGTTCGTGGTCTCACAGAGGCGGTTCAAGCAGTGCTGCACCAACAAGCCCTAGTGCCAGCCCAACCGACGCGGGACTCTCCGAAGTCGAGTGATCCGGTCCAAGAGCGACCAACCTGGGCAGCCCGACCTCCGATCCCCGGATTGGAGAGGCGAAGGAGGGAGAGCCCTTGTTCGGATCATGGATCGACCAAGGGTGAAGCCTCGCGCCCATTCGACCAGAAAGCCTTGGAGATCAGAGACCGTGAAGATCTTCTGGATCAAAGGCTCTTAGAAATGAGCCGACGAATCGAAAAACTTCGTCACACTCCCCCCTCATGTGGTAATGACGTTTGCACTGACCCCCCTTTCTCGCAGAAAATCATGCAGGAGCCGGTCCCGCCGAACTTCAAGCTCCCACAGTTCGAGAGCTACGACGGGACCACCGATCCGGTTGACCACTTGCAAGCCTTCCGGACGACGATGCTGCTCCACGGCGCGCCAGACGCCATATTGTGCCGGACTTTCCCCTCTACCCTTAAAGGAGCTGCCAGGAACTGGTACTCGGCGCTCAAGCCGAGTACCATCTTATCGTTTGACCAGATGAGTCAACAGTTCGCAGCCCACTTCATCAGTAGTAGGCGGCCGCGCCGAGGTTCGGATTCCTTGATGGCCATCAAGCAGAAGGAGGGGGAACCCATCCGAGCCTCGTTATCCGGTTTAACGTTGCCGCATTGGAAGTCCGGAACCTGGACCAATCAGTCGCCATGGCCGCCCTCAAGGGCGGCCTTCAGAAGAACGACTTGTTGTTCTCCCTGAAAAAGAAGTATCCCCGGGATTTTACTGACATGCTAGCTCGGGCTGAAGGATATGCCCGGGCAGAGGAGGCCTTCAAGGCCAAGGATAGCGAAGCCGACAGCAAGCGACGAGCTGAAGGACCGGGCAGGCCCGCCGAGGAAGGAAAGCGGAGTAAAGCTCGGCGGCGCTCCCGGACTCCTTCCGGTCACTAGCGGACCCGAACTCTCCCGCGGAACCCGAGGTGGGGAAGCCCGGACGGAACGGCGCGCCGAGATTATCCTCAGCGCCGAAGCTCTCTCCGACGAAAGTTTCACAACTACGCCCCCCTCAATGCTCCGAAGGCCCAAGTGCTGATGGAAATCAGGGAACAACTTCCGAGGCCGGACAAGATGCGTTCCCGACCCAGCAAGCGTGATCCCAACAAGTTTTGCCTCTATCATCGCGACCACGGCCACAACACCGAAGAGTGCGTCCAACTCCAAGACGAGATCGAAAAGCTCGTCAGACGAGGTAGACTCGGTCGATTCCTACAGAGGCGGCCCGAAGAGCGGGGGGAGCGGCCGAGGGCATTACCGTCGGGTGGGGAGAGCCAGGAAGGTCGGCCGCCCCTTAGCATCATCAATACTATCTCAGGGGGACCTCGACAAGGGGAGACCAGCGGATCCGGAGGATCGGTGAAGAGGCAGAGGATCGCGGAGCCCGTGGCCTTCACCGAGGACGATCAGGGGATCCAATTTCCACACAATAACGCGGTTGTAATTTCCTTGAATATTGCCGACTACGATGTACGCCGCATTTTGGTAGATAATGGAAGCTCGGCCGATGTGTTGTTTTACGATGCCTTCTCAAAAATGTCCCTGCCCAAAGACCGTTTGGGGCCAATGAATTCCCCGCTGGTAGGGTTTGCTGGCACCGCCATACCAGTCGAAGGTATAATAACATTGACCGTAGCGGCAGGACAATGCCCGAAGCTGGCGAAAGCTCAAGTCGACTTCCTAGTCGTACGGACCCCGTCCGCCTACAACGCGATCCTTGGCCGACCTGGTCTAAATGCACTTCGGGCGGTAGTGTCGACCTATTATTTGAAAATGAAGTTCCCGACGAGTCATGGGGTCGGAGAGGTCAGAGGAGACCAGGCTCTGGCGAGGTATTGCTACTCGATCGTCCTGCATAAGGGAGATCGGCCCAACCCATCTTGTTGACGGACTGGACGTCCGCGACGACCTCACTGAGGAGCGGGGTGAGCCTGCGGATGACCTCATCTCTATGCCCTTGAATGACGGAAGCTCGGAGCATGTGGTGCAGATCGGCTCCAACCTGACGGTCGAGGTTCGGGAATAGCTCGTTGCTTTCATTAGAAGGAACGCGAACGTCTTCGCCTGGACCCCAGCGGATATGCCGGGGATCGACGCCGAGGTCATGGAACATCGGCTGGCCGTCGATCCGAGGCACCGGCCGATAAGAGAAAAGCTACGCCACCACACCCCGAAAAGGTAGAAAGCGATCGCCGAAGAAGTAGACAAGCTCCTCAAAGCCAGACTCATCCGAGAGGTTAGCTATCCGACCTGGGTCTCGAACGTGGTTCTTGTCAAGAAAGCAAATAACAAGTGAAGGATGTGCGTCGACTTCAAGAAGCTGAACAAGGCTTGCCCGAAGGACAGCTACCCCTACCTAGGATCGACCAGTTGGTGGACGCAACCTCGGGCCACGAGCTCCTCACCTTCATGGACGCCTTTTCTGATTACAACCAGATACGCATGGCGCCCGAGGACGAAGAGAAAACCGCTTTCATTACTGACCGAGGTCTTTATTGCTACAGGGTCATGCCTTTTGGACTCAAGAATGCGGGGGCAACATACCAACGTTTGGTTAATAAGGTCTTCAAGGAGTAGATCAACCGCAACATGGAGGTATACGTAGATGATATGCTTGTTAAAAGCCGAGCTTCAACGGACCACCTCGCCGACCTTGAAGAGACCTTCGGTGCACTCAGGAGGCACAAGGTGAAGCTAAACCCGGCCAAGTGCGCCTTTGGTGTGACCTCCGGGAAATTTCTGGGGTTCATGGTGTCGAGACGAGGAATCGAAGCGAACCCCGAAAAAATCCGAGCCATTCAAGAAATGACCGCTCCGAGGACGATCAAAGAGGTTCAACGCCTGACCGGGAAAGTGGCGTCCCTAAGTCGCTTCGTGTCAAGGTCGGCCGAACGATGCATGCCCTTCTTCCGCGTTCTCAGACGACCGAAGGACTTCTCCTGGACAGTGGAGTGCCAACAGGCATTCGAAGAGCTCAAAAGCTACCTCGGCTCGCCCCCGCTGCTGGCAAAGCCCGAACCCAGGGAGGAATTATTTCTGTACCTAGCTGTCTCCCCTAGGGCCCTGCGGCGGTACTGGTAAGGGAAGAAGCGAAGGCGCAACGACCGATCTACTACATCAACCGAGTCCTAAGGGACGCGGAGACCAGGTACTCTAGACTGAAAAAATTAACTTACTCTCTCTTAATTGCCGCCAGGCGGCTCCGACCTTATTTTCAGGAGCACACCGTAATGGTCCTCATGGACTAACCAATAAAAGAAGTCCTTCATCGGGCAAACGCTTCTGGAAGAATCACAAAATGGGCGATCAAACTCACGGAGTTCGACATCAACTACCGGCCCAGGCCGTCAATCAAGGCCCAGATACTGGTGGATTTCGTGCTAGAATGCACCATTCCGACTGAGGCCGAGCTTGGGCCGACCGAGATCGACACCAAAGCGGAGCCGGGCCTAGACGAAGCCAAGCTGCCACGGCCGAACCTCCCCGAGGAAAGCGCCGACCTCCCCGAAGACTCCTGGGCCCTGCACGTGGATGGTTCGTCCAACTCCGCTGGAGCTGGTGCGGGGCTGGTCCTGGTCAACCCCGAGAGAGTCGTCGCCGAGTATGCGCTGCGCTTCGAATTCCCGGTGACCAACAATGGGGTCGAATATGAGGCGCTGATCGCCGGATTAAAGATAGCAAGAGAGCTAAAAGTAGATCGGCTTCGGGTCTACAGCGATTCCCAGCTGGTGGTTGGCCAAGTCAGCGGCAGTTACGAGGCACGAGAGGAAAGCATGGCGAGATACCTCGGGAGGGTGAGGGATTTGACTCCGGCCTTTGACAGCTTCGACGTTCGACATATTCCGAGGGCGGAAAATGCGAGAGCCGACCTTCTCTCCAAATTGGCCACTTCTGCCCTGACCGAACTGCCCAAGGAAGTATTTTTGGAGACTCTGAAGTGTCCAACCCCGGAAGAGCCTCGGGTCATCATGCAGACGGAGTTCGAGCCAAGCTGGATCGACCCGCTGGTCGCCTACCTCAGGGAGGGGGCCCTTCCCCACGATCCGAAAGAAGCTCGGAAGCTCAGGAATCAGGCCTCTCGCTACGTCTTATACGAAGGCAGGTTGTATAAGAGGTCGTACTCCCTCCCGTTGCTAAGATGCCTCCGACCTTCGGAGGCCGCCCTCGCGCTACGGGATGTGCACGAAGGACTCTGCGGAAGTCACATAGGAGCCAGATCCCTGTCGAAAAAACTGCTCCGATAGGGGTACTACCGGCCGACCCTGTTTCGCAATTCCGTGGAATACGTAAAGAGGTGCGACCGCTGTCAGAAGAACGCCAGCGTACAGAGGCAGCCGGCATCCGAACTCACTCCGCTCAACTCGCCCTGGCCATTTGCGTAATGGGGGATGGATATACTCGGCCCCTTCCCAGCAGCGTCGGGGCAGAGGAAGTTCCTCTTGGTCGCAATCGACTACTTCACTAAGTGGGTCGAAGCCGAACCACTCGCGAAGATTACCGAGGCTAAGATACAGGACTTCGTCTGGAAGTCACTAGTCTGCCGGTTCGGCCTGCCCCAGACCCTCATAACCGACAATGGGCGATAATTCGCTTGAGTAAGGTTCGCCGAATTCTGCGAAGAACTAAACATCTCCCACCGCTTCACGTCGGTGGCTCACCCGCAGGCCAACGGAAAAGCTGAGATAACCAACCGGACCCTGCTGCAAGGAATCAAAGCGAGGCTCGATAGGGCAAGAGGGGCCTGGGTGGACGAACTCTACCACGTCCTCTGGGCATACCGAACTACTCAGAGGGTGCCCACTGGAGAAACACCCTTCGCCTTGGCCTTCGGTACTGAGGCAGTTATCCCAGTCGAGCTCAAGCTTCCGTCTGCGCGGGTCACGGGCTTCAACGAGCAACGCAATCCCCGGGACCTCCGAGTCGACCTCGACCTGCTGGAAGAAAAAAGGAAGGAAGCTCGCATCCGGACGGCGGCCTATAGATGGAAGGTGGCTCGGTATTACAACTCCAGAGTCAGAAACAAGACGTTCAAAGTGGGGGACTTAGTGCTCCAGCGAACCGCTGTCTCTCAGCCTCAGAGTCAGAAAAAACTCGCCCCTAATTGGAAAGGCCCGTATGAAGTGGAGGTCATCCGGCCTGGTGCTTATCGCCTGAAAGAGCTCGGAGGGATGACGCTTCCGCGACCTTGGAACTCAGAGAATCTAAGGATGTATTACCAATAATATCCCTTCAGTAAAGTTGCTTCGTTTCCGCATTATTATTCCCTGGTGCAGAAACTACGGTAACAGGGGGTGAAGCAGTCAAATAGTTGCCGTATTGGGAACTAGAGGGGGACCTCGTGCTAACGGGGGCAGGTTAGAAGCCTTAGAAGCTCGGCCACAGGAGATAAGATCTCCCTCGAGGAAAGCTCGGCTGCAGAAGATAAGATCTCCCCCGAGCGCGCACTTCGACCTCGACCGTAGGAGATAAGATCTCCCCCGAGGAAAGCTCGGCTGCAGGAGAAAAGATCTCCCCCGAGCACGTACTTCGACCTCGGCTGCAGGAGATAAGATCTCCCCCGAGGAAAGCTCAGCAGCAGAAAATAAGATCTCCTCCGAGCGCGCACTTCGACCTCGGCTGCAGGAGATAAGATCTCCCCCGAGGAAAGCTCGACTGCAGGAGATAAAATCTCCCCCGAGGAAAGCTCGGCCACAAGAGATAAGATCTCCCCCGAGCGCGCACTTCGACCTCGGCTGCAGGAGATAAAATCTCCCCCGAGGAAAGCTCGGCCACAAGAGATAAGATCTCCCCCGAGCGCGCACTTCGACCTCGGCTGCAGGAGATAAGATCTTCCTCGAGCGCGCACTTCGACCTCGGCCGCAGGAGATAAGATCTCCTCCGAGGAAAGCTCAGCTGCAGGAGATAAGATCTCCCCCGAGCGCGCACTTCGACCTCGGCCGTAGGAGATAAGATCTCCCCCGAGGAAAGCTCGGCTGTAGGAGATAAGATCTCCCCCGAGCGCGCACTTCGACCTCAGCTGCAGGAGATAAGATCTCTCCTCCGAGGAAAGCTCGGCAGTAGGAAATAAGATCTCCCCGAGCGCGCACTTCAACCTCGACTGCAGGAGATAAGATCTCCCCCGAGGAAAGCTCGGCTATAGGAGATAAGATCTCCCCTGAGGAAAAGCTCGGCCGCAGAAGATAAGATCTCCCCCAAGCGCGCACTTCGACCTCGGCTGCAGGAAATAAGATCTCCCCCAAGGAAAGCTCGACTGCAGGAGATAAGATCTCCCCGAGCGCGCAACCTCGGCCGCAGGAGATAAGATCTCCCCGAGGAAAGCTCGGCTGCAGGAGATAAGATCTCCCCCGAGGAAAGCTCGGCTGCAGAAGATAAGATCTCCCCCGAGCGCGCACTTCGACCTCGACCGTAGGAGATAAGATCTCCCCCGAGGAAAGCTCGGCTGCAGGAGATAAGATCTCCCCCCGAGCGCGCACTTCGACCTCGGCCGTAGGAGATAAGATCTCCCCCGAGGAAAGCTCGACTGCAGGAGATAAGATCTTCCCCGAGCGCGCACTTCGACCTCGGCTGCAGGAGATAAGATCTCCCCCGAGGAAAGCTCGGCAGCAGGAAATAAGATCTCTCCCGAGCGACCATGGACAACCTCGGTCATAGATAAGATCTCCCCGAGGAAAGCTCGGCCGCAGGAGATGAGATCTCCCCCGGATGCCCGATATAACTCGGCTAGGAAAAGCAACCGTGTCAACCTCGGCTGGAGAGCTTCAACCACCACCTCGACCGGAGATAAGATCGGAGACAGCCTCGCCCTGAGATCAGATCTCCTTCAAGCGCTCGCATCGACCTCAACTGTAGGAGACAATATCGACCCCGAGGAGCGCAACCTCCGGCTTCGATCGTAGCGGACGAAGCCCCCCTCAACCTCGGCTGGAGATGGGATCTTTCCCGGGCTTCAACTTCGATATCAACTTCAGCTGGAGGCAAGATCCCCCCGAGCTTCGACCTAGACCAGCATAGAGCTCAAAGGAAGACTTCGGCAGTCGCCTTTCCTGCACTCCCTTCGATTTTCGAACTCGGGAGTGGGGAGGCTAGTGTTGGGGATAAATCCCGCTCCCACCGAAGTCTAGCTCGACGCTCGACCTAATGCAATCTGTAGCCGCGGAAGAGCTTCGACGGACGGATCTTAGCCGAACTCCTACAGTCGGCCGAACTACTTAGCGAATGAGCTCTTTGGACTCCAAGCGGCCGGGCTTTAACGGAATCCCCTAGCGCCCGAACTCCTCAGCGGTCGTCTCTCGACCGAACTCCCCAAGCGGCCGTCTCTTCAGCCGACCGAGCTCCTCCGAACTTCTCAGCGGCCGAACTTTTCAGCGGTCGTCCCTCGACCGAACTTCTAGCGGTCGAGCTCCTTGCGAACTCCCAGCGGCCGAACTACTTAGCTGCCGAGCTCCTTCGGACTCCTCAGCCGCTGAGCTTCTTCGGACTCCCAGCGTAAGGACCGAACCCCTTCAGCCAGCCGAGCAACTTAGCGGCCAAGCTCCTTGGACCCAACAGCCGGGCTCTAGCCGAACCCCACCGCCGAGCTTCAGCCAAACGCCTACGGGAGCCGAACTCCTCCCAAGCTTCCTCTTTAGGAGCCCGAACTCCTCCGAAGTGGGCACACGACGAAGGCCTTCAACCCTTCATTCGGCTGGCTCTGCAGCCATCACCATCAGTCCACCGCAAGCTCTACAACCATCACCATCAGTCCATCGCGAGCGATAGCGATCCGCTATCAGGCAGCGATGGCTGTCACCGTCAACCCGCCGCACACGGCACCTTCCCGTGAGACTGGCTCCGCCGAACCTCGAGCGGCCCACCAACATGCAGCTATAGCTGTCACCATCAAGCTCCGCTATAAAAGGACCCCCAGATACGCTAATGCTAATCTCTCTAATCTCTAAGCTCTCCTCTTCTCTAAGCTCCGGAACTCATTCCCAAGCACTCCATTCCATTGGCCAGAGCTGACTTGAGCGTCGGAGGGTCCTTCCGGAGCCACCCCCCACCGGCTCCGGACGGAACTTCATTTTGCAGGTCTCTGGCGGCGACCTCCTCTACCTCCACTCCGGCTACCTCCGGCGACGACCAGTTTCTGCACCAACAGGCATGAAAGCAAGAGATAGGAGCACAGGAAATACCTCTTAGAAAAACACCTCCTTTTAGATGCACTTAAGCAAGAACTGCTTTCAAGTAGCAAAAGTGTCTATGACAATATGCCAAAGGGCACAGTTCACAACCATGAGGTGAGGTAAATATCCAGCGATGGTGAATATTTAGATATCATTTGATGAAAATTAATTCCCAATAGACAAATAGGATCCTTCAATCATATACAGGCCAATGAGTTCTAGCTGGAAATCTTGTAAGGTTACAGTAGCTGATAATGACTTGGGAAATATTGCAGATCATCCCTGACACAAGTTCGACTGAATGGACTGTTGATAGCTTAGTTGATCCTCATAAAAGGTATTCAATGTTCTCATGTTGAGACCAATAATCCAAGCCAGCTTTTACATCATGAAACTTGAGCAAGAATTCCCATTAGATGGTTGCACCCATGCAATATAATCCACTGAAAGTGGGCTAACATCAACAACAAGGGACAACAGCTATCTAATGGATTATGAATACTGTAAGATAAAGTACAACCAGAAACGTACATGAGTATCAATTTTCAGAAGAGCTACAAGGCAGACTTACAACTATTAAAATGAAAAAGTTCTAAATTTCTGTTTGTCTCAAAAGATATTTAGACAAGCTCCAAGAACACTTGTCTACAAAACTGTGGGAATTTACATTAGTTGTTATGATGCACGCAAATATTCTTTAAAGTCCTACATGACTAAAAGTGGTGACTACCAAGACCAGGTTAATGATTTCATTTAGAAATAGTTTCAGACTCAACAAATATTAATTGAATTGTTCAGATAGAAAGCATACAAATCGGGACAGTTGAAAAATTGCGGTGAAACTGCAGAAAATGATGCAGCTTCAGAGTTAAGAGGCAAAAATCTGATCCCTGAATCTCAAGCCTAGTTGTCAGACAGATAGGACTAAAAGCTGCATTGCCTAGCATAATATTAATCTGACATTGGCATAGTAGTAAATCACTGACATGCATCTTAGTTGATTTCTTTTAGAGCCAAACATGAAACAAATATGTCTCTAGGACTAAAAGCTCGTGTCCAATCAGATTTCCGAACCAATGTAACCTCATGTTCAGTTCTCTTATAAAACGCTGGGAATTATGTCCACTGCCTCCTCACAATTTATGTTCATGATATTTCATGATACATGTTTCTACAAATTGACTTCTCCTAGAGAATTACAAAATATCCACATGCGCATGTTTCTTCGCCATATGTGGACTTTATTAGATCATCATGTGCATCAAACATGCCCAGTGCTATGCCCTAGATAAAAGATGATTAAAGGGTCTTCTCTCTTCCAGAATCCCCATGCAAATAGTATGACCCTCTGAGGACATAACTGACTATTCATTGGCAAGTATGGTAAAAAGTATGAACATTGGTCCGAAGCTGGCTTGCCTAGCATAATATTAATCTTACATGATCTAATGAACTTTAGTTTGAACTAATATTTTAGAGACTTGACAGCAAAAAACTAGCTTTTCAGTGCCACTGAGATGCTCCACATAAAGTTGTCCAGTAGCTTCCAGGATAATTTTCATTCAAAGTAACATTCCAACATGACAAATTTTAAAACTTTCCAACATAAGCTACACATATCTATAGTTGTTTGCACATCTGAACAGCCTTTAAAAATAAAAATAATGGTGACACGGAACTAGAAATCCCGATCAGGATGTACCTTTAAACGTCTATACATTGCAGCTGAATTGCTCCAGGTACCATCAATCAAAACAAAGTTTAAAGGCTTCTCCTTAGAAATCTGTATAATAAGATTAATAATTTAATATAAAATTAAAACGATTTGATTAAGAAAATATCAACAACCCCATGCTTTCTAATGCTTTCAATAGAAAACAAATTTTGATTAAAATGAATACCTACATGCAAGACATACACATGGAAAGTAGTCAGTATTTGGTACAGAGTAACATGCAACGTTCCTAGTCTGAGTTTTACACTTGTCCAGTCTAGCATTTTAAAAAATCTGATTTCTGGCCTCTGACAAAACTAAGGTCACTTTAGAGTATAGATCTTAATCTAATAAGGCATTTAACAACAAAAATAGATTTCAAAATTCCCGACGAAGGAGAAGTTGATCATGAGATATTTTCTTTGTGCTGTTTAATCATATTCTTCAAAGTCACATGACACTTTCGTTCAGAAAGTAATACTCTATTATTTAGAAATATTAAACTGATACTTTTTTAATATCAATTTTTCTCTTGAAAAGGAAAAAAAAAAATTCAGAATCCAGAGTTGAGGTGATTTTGGTAGTTGAAAATGGAAGTCTGGTATCCCAATTTGAACCTGTAATTGGTTAGGAGGATGAAACTCCGCTTCCATTGGCCCTCTGCAAGGGAAGGATCCTCTAATTCTACTATGTCATTTTCTGCTCCATTTCTGTAGCAATGATAGGAGATGAGCACATGTTGTTGAGTAGCAATTTTTTTCAGATAGGCAATAATGTTCTTGAGTCTCTCCAGAAAAACATGATGTAGACATATCCAATAATTCTGCTACATGATGTGACATTTATAAATACATAGATTACTAATTCGTACTCTTTTTGGCATAAGAATATTTTCTAACACAAAGTTGCATGAAAGCAGAGGAACAGCAATGCCCATGCTTGTCAATAATTTAGACACATAAATTAACAGAATTGAATATATGAGTAGAGCTCAACAAGAATAATGCATGAAAAATACCACTGTTTGACCTTCAAGGCCTGTAAATGGCCCTTCAAGGAAGATATCATGAACTGACTTGGGAGATAAACTCTTATTGGGATAGAGAAACCACACCATGCCTTTTCCTGAAATGAAAGAAAATTGCCCATTGGAATGAAGGCAAATGATGAATAAATTGACAATAAATTTCAGGAAGCCACTGCAAATGATGAACTCATAGTCATATCCTAATTATCCAGATAATCATTGGTTGCTAAAACAGGTGCTAGAATGGCATGACTTGAACATGACTGTTAAAATAAAAATTGAAAAAAAAAAAAAAAGAAACTTTATCCACTTAGGTACCAATAAAACTTATATATGGAAGTGGTGTTTTAAACAGAGAAAAAAAAAAGGAAAGAAATACATGTCCACTGAATTCAGATAGATACGTGCATTAATAAATGAAACTTCGACAAAGATACATACATTATTTGCTTGAATTATTTCAACCATTAAAGTAATAATGCCTCAAGGAATATTAGGTCTATTATATGAATCCAGATATTTTCATAATGGTCCTCCAACTTCATACACGGCTAAAGATTAATTTCCTCATCAAAACCAGAAAAGTTGAGCTTATAAAAAGGAATTTAACTTTCTACACAATATTGAGAACTAGATGCATAAAAGTCAGTGTGGAGAGTTCGGTATGATCAGTTAAATGCAGCTTTTTGGAGTTGAACAAAATAAAGTCAAGCATAATTTTGGGTTTCCAAGTACTGCATTGTAAATACTGCTTAAGATTGTACGCTATTAAATTGCCACATGGATTGTGTTGATAGAGATAGTTTATGGACAGAAAGATTAACACAAATAGTCAAGTTGCAGAATAAGACCAGGATGCAACTATTTTATTGTCACGAGTCATGAAACAGCCAACTATGTCAGAGTTGTGCCACCTGTTCAACTAGTTGTTGTCATTCATGATTCATACATTTCAAATTAATTCAAACAAATGCAGGTGAAGACCTGAATGCTTGAATGCATCCCACATGATTTCTTCATGTTCATGAATGCCAAAAAGGCACAGAGGCGCAGCTTGAATTCCAAATATTTGCCACAACAACTTTCCAGTGTTATTTTGGCGCAAAAAGTCCTGCAAGAATGAGGATACATATAGAACAATATTCCTAAAGGAGCACAATGAAAGAATAAACTAGAAAGTGATGCGTGCAATTGGTAATTGAAGGCAGACCTTTGGATGCATATAGAGCCAAAATCTTATGCCACACCACAAAGGACATGGAACAAGTCTAGAACACATGCAATCTTCCATGGGAAGCCAGCACTGCAATATAATGATTACAAGCAATAAAGCTTCAAAATCACAAAATACCATTCTCAACAATACCAGCAGATGGGGAAAAAATCTTACCCAAAGACAGGTAGTATCTTTCCTTCACTAACAACAAATATAGCCAATCGCAAAACTTGATATAGAAGGTAGAAAAGTCTTATTTTTTGTGTACAAAAGACAGTTAGATATTGTTAAAGCATAACAATTGACACAATTTCATTTAATTTCCTACGGGCAACTGGCCATGGTTACAGATTTGAACCAGAACTCTGGAGCTGATATTAAGTAGAGGTCCAGTAAATAATCTGCAAATCATGAACTGGATCCAAAGGGGAACAAATTTTCCTTGCAGAAAATAATAAATGTACCACCTGATATTAGGAAAAAAAATGGATTTTATTTCAATCATTCAATAAAACTAAGTTTGGACGTTTGGAGGGAATGGAATAACTAAGCGCATCTCACTCATAAAACAACATTTTTTAACATTACTTGCAAATAGTCAGCATGATATAATAGATGATACTTTTGCCCAGTTTTTTACAGCACAAACCTAGTAAAGAGGCTTGCCAAGCTGCTCATGAACAACTCAGTTCTTTTGCAGCCCTGTCCTCAGGGCTCAAACTGTAAGACAATTTGCTTCTTCAGATATCAAGTAGAAAAACGTCAAAGTAAACATGGGTAAGTTGGTAACTTGAACTTGTGAGGAAGAACATACCAAAAAATAAATTGTCAAGATTGTAACAATACAAACTCTGCCAACAGAAAGGGAAAAAAGAATTCACATGCAATTATACCTTCTGGCAAAGGTATCCCCTACTTCCGAGCACACGACAGGCTATTTGCCTAGCAGCAAAGAATTGGAGCTTCTTTTCAGGATCAGTTAAGGAGTCATAGGCTGCTCTATGTTTTATATCCTCACGAACTTTGAAACTACCCTACAAAAGCCAACATAAAAATAAGCATGACAATTGTGGCTCTAGATCACACTGATTCAAACAAGTTCGTAAAAATCAATGGTCTACCAGTAATTAATAGATAATGGAATGATGTCTAAGCAATCTGGTATCCAATGAATTTCCACTTAAAGTCATGAAGGATCATTTTCTTCCAAAAAAAAAAAAGGAGTATAAGGTTCCAAATATGAATTGAATCATCTAATTTATTTTGAAAAATAACGAATGTGCTGAACAGATTAGGTGCAATTACAACAGATATTTGATTGAGAACAACCTCAATGAAGAGGTTGAAGAATCATTTTCCATTGTTACAAATAAGTGCAGTAGGTGTCCCTATACCAATAAATGTTTTATTTGTAAGTAGAACAAAACAACCTAATAAGTAGGCACTTAAACATGGCAAACAATTTTGTCAAGAACGCAGAAGGCAGCATCACCTGCATTATTAACTATAAACATACCTCTCA
Source organism: Cocos nucifera (assembly GCA_006176705.1). Taxonomy (NCBI): domain Eukaryota; kingdom Viridiplantae; phylum Streptophyta; class Magnoliopsida; order Arecales; family Arecaceae; genus Cocos; species Cocos nucifera. Next base: position 2,135,303 of record QRFJ01000089.1, on the reverse strand, counting down.
ATTGCTTACTGATGATTACATTCCAAGAAAATGCAAAGCTAGAAGCAACCTTCTAAAAAACTAGATAATCATTTTCATTTTTGCTCCTTAGTTTGTTTTGTTGTATTATTGTAAGAACTTAGATAAATTCACTTTAATCAACTCAAAAATACTGATCAAGCAACCTACAAACATACATCCATCAACCAACAACCAAACAAACGTCTACTAATCATGCAAGAACATAAATATGATAAAAAGAAGGCAATTTCAAAACAAGCACTAATCACAATCACTTTGTTTCTGGATAACACCAAAAAGTCAAACTGCTACCAGTACTCTCTATTTAATGCAACACCCAATAACTTATTCTCTCTGACAGGACAATATAATTCAAGAAAAAAACCCACAATAAGTTTCAGCCAATCAAGGGAAAAGTCAAGAAAACCACACACTGAAAAAAAAAAAAAAAAAGGTTCTGAAACTTATTTAGCGAAAAAAATCAGGAAAGAACAGGTAAAGAGGAGATGGATCACACCAACAACTCAAATCGCTATCCGTCATCTCTATTGCGTCCAATGCCCATTTAGATTCTCTCTAATAAAGCACTCTGGTCAAGAAAATAGCACATGATAAGTCTCAATTAATCCCAAGAGAACTTTTTTAAAAGAAACAACATAAAGATTGGGTTCTTTTTAAACGCGTTTAGTGAAAAGAATACAGAAAAGAATGGGAAAAAATGAGATGGAAACTGTGAGAACCAGTCCATAAAAATAAAAATAAAAATAATAAAAAAAAAAGAAGGAGACTCCTTAGAGTCTTCTTCTTCCTCCTGACCAACTCCTAAACGGAGTCAAAATCCACGTTGGAGAGGAGTGAAACTCCTCCTACCCCTCCAACTCTATATAAGGACCGAAGCCTTCTTCTCCTCTTCCAAAAATAAAAGAAAATAAAACAAAACAAACCCTAAATTCCTTCCTAGAACCCTCGCGAAGAAATCCCAAATCCTAAACCCTAGATCCCTTCCTAGAAACCCTAATCCCAATTATAAAATCCTATATTACCTGTTCGAGGGACTTCGGATGAAAGAAAGGGGTTTTGACCGTCGATTCCTGTTGTCGCTATTGTTGTCCCCGATAATCCCTTTTCCTTTTTCCTTTCCTCTTCTTTCTATCTTTAGGATAGAGCTTTCATCGGTGGGATCCTCGATCGATCACACCTCCGGCCATTGTCATGCCGCTTCCTCCGCCATCTCTCTCCTTCTCCGGCTGCTCGGTGACGCCTGAGAAGAAGACTGTGGTTCGGTCTTGAGAAGAAACAGAGGAATCAGGAGAAAAGAAAGGAAAAGAGAAAGAGAAAGAAAAAAGAGAAAGAAGAAGAATCGGGAGAAAAAGGAAGGAAAAGAGAGAGAAAGAGAGAGAGGGTTTAGTTGGTTTTGGTTGTTTTGTTTGGGTTGAATCCAATTCAATTGAATTTGGATTAAATAGATTTAAATTAGGAATTTATTTAGATTGAATCCGGATTAGATTATGAAATTTATTAGTTATTTTATTTTTTTAAATTAAAAATTAATTAAATTATTGAAAATGCTAGAGCTTTCGATGTCGGAAGAGCATCGGATCTAGAGATCAGATTAAGAAGATCATAGAATTTTAGATCTGATAAACAGGTAAGTTTTCTTTTATCTTTGAATTATTTTTATGTATATGTACATGTTTTAAAATTAGATCCTTGTATATAAATAATTAAAAATTATTAAATTTTAAAATTATGAATTTACTAATAAAAATTGATTTGAGAAAAATTGAATCAAGCATGATATCATTATTAGATGTTATAATTTTGAAAGAGAAGGTTTCTTAAAAATTGTATAGTCTTTTCTTAAAATTGTACGGTATTTCAAAAAGAAAATTATATATGTCCATCGATATATGAAATTTTGAATAAAAATTACTTTCATTGCTCTTTGAAACAAATGAAAATTGAGTTGATACTGTAATAAAAATAAATATTTTTATTTTTATTATTTATGAAAAGTGGTTGAAACAAAAGCATGAGAAAAACTCTCTAGTCAGCCTATGATTTGGGTTTAGCCAATGGGACTGATTGTTGGCCACACGTCAGAAACATGTTTCTCTTGGACCTAGCCAGTCGGGGCAGATCGCTGGCCGTGTGAACTAAAGCTAGTTTCCTTGTGGGCCTAGCCAGTGGGGCCGATCACTGGTAGCACGCCGATGATTCGAGTGTTCTTCGTTCAGGGACTAGTTTCTCTTGGATCTTGTCACGGGGCTAATCGTGGCCGTAGTCATCGAGGACTGAGAGAGATTTTTTTTTAACGAACATGACAAGATTTTAAATTAAAGATATCTTGATATATATATTATTGCTTAATTTATTATATTTAAAAAAATATTATGCTTGATCCTTCAAAGATGATTGGTAAACTTACTGAGCCCATAAAGCTCACACCCTTTTTCTGTATTTATTTTTCAGATCCAGAAGATCCTGCTGGGCTAGAAACCGATCAGTAAGGAGATTAGGACTCAGGGAGATTGTTTTTCAGTTTATTTTCTTTCAAACAAAATTATTTCATAATTATTATTTTGAGTCTTTATTTGGTTGGTTAACAGTGTTGAAGACATTATTATTAGCTTTATTTTTATTTAATATTAGAGAAATTACTTTTACCACTACCTAAGTTGAATTGTGATAATCAATTATTTAGTAAAAGGCAGGCCTTGCATATTTGAGGGGATTAAATCCTAATAGTGTGCGGCCATCTGTCGGATGTCCGGCTTGAGTTATTAGGTCGGGGCGTGATAGATTTTGTGGTATCAGAGCTAGGCTTACAAGATCCAATAAAATAAAACAAGTTAAATAGTGAGAGTGGGATAGAAATTAAGAAATGTTTGGATGATTATGAATATTAATAGTCAAAAAATATATTAAAAATCTATTTTTTTCTTTTTAGATCGTGATGGCTCACAACCACCCTGGATGGCTATCTGACTCTATGGAAGATTCTCATGCAGCTAGTGTGCGTCGCACTTATCGAGACGGTTATGCCTCTCAAGCCTCCAGTGCCTCCCAAACCGATAGTGTCTCTCATGCAGTTGGAGCTACTCAAACTCGTGCCACTTCTCGAGCTACCAGGGTATCTAGATCTACTCGTCATCCTTCACCAAAACAAGGCAAGAGCCAAAATGCAAATTCTTTCCATCAGCTGAATAATGCCCAAAATAATAATTACAAGAAAACCAATACTGAAGGTCCGATGATAGTCCTTATACAAGCATTAACTGAATTGGTACAGCAAATGAAACGACAAGAAAATAGAGGAGGCCAATCGTCAAGGTCGGAACAAGGAATAGCGAAATTCAAGAGACTGGCACCACCAACTTTTGAAGGCTCTACGGATCCCATTGAATCATTAAAATGGCTCAAATTGATGGAAAAAGCCTTCGCCGGTATGGAATGCACTGATCAAGAAAAGGTCCGTTTTGCCGTTTATCAGCTACAGGGAGAAGCATTTGAATGGTGGAAAGCCATCAAAAGACAATGAGGGACTGATGGACCAGTCACTTGGGACATTTTCTGTCAGGAGTTTATGGATATGTACTTCCCTGAGAGCCTTAAATTTAAGAAGGAAAGTGAGTTTACCAAGCTAATACAAGAAAATATGACCGTGGCCCTATATGAGGCTAAATTTACTAAACTATCCCGCTTTGCTCCAGATCTTGTGGCCACTGACAATATCAAGGCTCGGAGATTTGAAAAAGGGTTGAAGCCCAGAATTCGTGCAGGAGTGAGATCGATGCAGTTGACCATATATCGAGAGGTTATCAATTTAACAAAAATTATAGAGCAAGAAAATAATAATATTCAATAGGAAAGGGAGCGACAACAGAAGAAGAGATCAAAACCTAGTGATTATCCCGGCAAACAACCCAAGCATCAAGAAACTCAGCAAAAGGGTGACCAGTCAAAGAAAGAACCTCGATGTGGCCGATGTGGAGGCATCCATCTGGAACAGAATTGTCGCTGGTTTTCTAGAGCCTATTTTAATTGTGGCCAGCAGGGCCATAGAGCGGTGAACTATCCTCGATCACAAAACCCTGGATATCGGCAGCCTTTTCAGAGTATACCTAGACCACCTACTTTTGGAGCACCGACCACCCATCTGGGTCAACCCTCAAGACAAGGAGGACCACCAAAACCAAAGACCCAGGCTCGTGTTTATGCTATGACTCAGCAGGATGTGAAGACATCAAATGCCGTAGTAGCAGGTACCCAAAAAATCCCTTACAACTTCATTTAAAATTAAAGTTATACAATCTTTTATGCATGATCATAATAGTAAAAAAAAAATTAAAATTCATAGGTATTATCAAAGTTGAGACTGCACCTGCTTGTGTTTTATTTGACCCTAGGGCTACTCATTCATTTGTTTCAACCGAATTTGCTAAAAAGATTGGTCTTAAACTTGTGCTCTTGGAAGATGAGATGTATGTATCTACTCCGAGTGGGAGTGTCATCATGGTAGATATGTTTTGCCCCTCTTGTATTGTGAGCATTGGAGATCATAATCTTGCATCTGATCTAATGGTTCTAGAGATGAGGGATTTTGATGTAACCCTAGGAATGGATTGGCTTGCTTCATATCATGCCACGATGGACTGCTTTAGGAAAAGAGTGACCATTCAGATTCCAGGACAGGCACCACTCAGTTTTTCCGGCAAAGGAATGAATGCCCCTATAAAAATTATATCAGTCATACAGGCTTGCAAAATGTTAAGAAAGGATTGTACGGGATATTTGGTCAGTATTGTAGATACTCAACAGGAGGAGATCAAGATAGAAAATATACCTATAGTAAGAGAATTTTCTGACATTTTTTCAGAAGATCTTCCAGGATTACCTCCTGATAGCGAGATAGAATTTTCAATTGATTTGACATCCGATGCTGCACTTATCTCTAAAGCCTTCTATCGTATGGCACCAGCTGAGTTGAAAGAGCTCAAGGAGCAACTCCAAGAACTTCTTGATAAAGGCTTTATCAGGCCTAGTGTCTCTCCATGGGGTGCTCTGATACTTTTCGTTAAAAAGAAGGATGGAAGTATGAGACTGTGCATTGACTACCGAGAGTTGAACAAATTGACCATTCAGAATAAGTATCCTCTACCAAGGATAGATGATCTTTTTGACCAACTTCAGAGTGCTCAGATATTTTCAAAAATTGATCTTCGATCCGGATATCACCAATTAAAAATTAAGACGGACGAGATATCTAAAACAGCTTTTCGGACTCGATACGGACATTACAAATTCTTGGTTATGCCTTTTGGATTAACGAATGCTCCTGCAGCCTTTATGAACATGTTGAATAGAGTGTTCAAGCCTTATTTGGATCAGTATGTGATAGTATTTATTGATGACATTCTGGTATATTCTAAGAGTTCAAAAGTTCATGAAAGATATTTGAGAATAGTATTACAGACACTGAGGGAGCATAAGCTATATGCAAAATTAAAAAAATATCAGTTTTGGCTAGAAAGTATTTTCTTCTTTGGACACATAATCTCTAAAAAAGGTATATCAGTGGATCCAACGAAGGTAGAGGCAATTATGAACTAGAAACAACCTACTAGTATAACAGAAGTTCGTAGTTTTCTTGGATTAGCCGAATATTATAGGAGATTTGTAGAAAGATTCTCTTGCATAACATTGCCTTTGACCTAGTTGACTCATAAAGGAACAAAATTTGAATGGACAGAAGAATATGAAAAGAGTTTTCAGAAACTAAAAAGATGTTTGGTATCAGCTCCTATCCTTACCCTACCATCTGAGAAAGGAGGGTTTACTATTTTTAGTGATGCCTCCTAAAAAAGATTAGGATGTGTTCTTATGCAAAACGGCAAGGTGGTAGCTTATGCATCAAGACAACTTAAATCATATGAACGGAACTATCCAACTCATGATTTAGAGCGAGCAGCAGTAGTCTTTACTCTAAAAATATGGAGGCACTATTTGTATGGAGTATCATGTGAAATTTTTACAGATCATAAGAGCCTCAAGTATATCTTCACCCAAAAGGAGCTGAATTTAAGACAAAGGCGATGGTTAGAGCTGATCAAGGATTATGATTTGACCACAAATTACCATCCGGAAAAAGCAAATATAGTGGCAGATGCTTTAAACAGAAAGTCAGTGGGTGGTATAGCAATGCTGATCACTTCTCAGAGGCATATTTTGCAGGATCTAGAAAGATTGAATATTGAGGTATGGCTGCATAAATCTGAAGCCCTGCTCACTGCACTTAGGGTACAACCCACCTTGATTAATAGAATCAAGCATCACAGATGGATGATTTGGGACTTCAAAAGATCAGAGATAAAATACAATCCAATATGACATCTGAATTCAAAATTCATGAGGATGGAATCTTAAGATTTGGTAATAGATTATATGTTCCAAATAATGCAGAATTAAAAAAAAAATTATGATGGAAGCTCATAACTCTGCATATACAGTACATCCTGGAGGTACAAAAATGTATAGAGATCTTAAAAAAAATTTCTGGTCGAGTGGTATGAAAAGAGAAATAGCTCAATATGTAGCTCAATATTTAACTTGTCAACGGATGAAAGCTGAGCATCAAAAATCTGCAGGACCACTGCAATTCCTTGAAATACCAGTTTGAAAATGGGAGCACATAACAATGGATTTTGTTACAGGATTACCAAGAACTCTACGAGGGTATGATGCTATTTGGGTAATTATGGACCGATTGACCAAGTCAGCGCTTTCCTACCCATTAAAGTCACATTTTCTTTGGAAAAGCTAGCTAAGTTGTACATAGAAGAAATTATGAGATTGCACGGAACTCCAGTATCCATTGTGTCAGACCGAGATACGAGGTTTGTTTCTCAATTCTAGAAAAGCTTACATCAGACCATGGAAACTAAGTTGGAATTCAGTACAGTCTTTCATCCTCAGACAGATGGGCAATCAGAAAGAACAATTCAAACTTTAGAGAATATGTTGAGAGCATGTGTGATAGACTTAAAGAGATCTTAGGATGAACATTTATCATTGGTGGAGTTCGCTTATAACAATAGTTATCAAGCTAGCATCCATATGACTTCCTTTGAAGCTCTGTATGGAAGAAGATGTAGGACTCCTATATGTTGGGATGATGTCGGTGAAACAAGACTTTTGGGATCAAAAATTATTCAACAAATAATAGATAAAATTCAGCTTATCAGAAAGTGGATCCTTTCAGCTCAAAGCCGACAGAAGAGTTATACTGATAATAGAAAGAGAGAACTAAAATTTCAAGTGGGAGATCACGTATTCCTCAAAGTATCCCCCACTAAAGGAGTGATGAGATTTGGAGTTCGCAGAAAGCTAAGCCCTAGATATGTAGGTCTCTTTGAGATCTTGGAAAGAGTTGGAATGGTTGCCTACCGTCTAGCCTTACCATCTTTTCTTATCGGAGTACACAATATTTTTCATGTTTCTATGTTAAGAAAATATATATCAAATCCTAGCTATGTGGCGGAGTTCAGACCACTTCAACTCAGAGAAGATTTATCTTATGAAGAACAACCAATACGAATCGTTGATAGGAAAGATTAAGTTTTGAGACGACGTATTATTCCTTATGTCAAAGTTCAATGGAGCAACCATACAGAACGAGAAGCTACCTGAGAATTGGAAGAAGAGATGCGAGCCAAATACCCCCATCTGTTTCTCAATCTAGGTATGTCAAATTTCGAAGACGAAATTTTTGTTAAAGGAGGAAGAATGTGAGAACTAGTCCGTAAAAATAAAAATAAAAAAAATAAAAAAAAGGAAGGAGACTCCTTGGAGTCTTCTTCCTCCTGACCAACTCCTAAACGGAGTCAAAATCCACTTTAGAGAGGAGTGAAACTCCTCCCCCCTCCAACTCTATATAAGGACCGAAACCTTCTTCCCCTCCTCCAAAAATAAAAGAAAATAAAACAAAACAAATCCTAAATTTCTTCCTAGAATCCTTATGAAGAAATCCCAAATCCTAAACCCTAGATCCCTTCCTAGAAACCCTAATCCCAATTATAAAATCCTAGATTACCTGTGCGAGGGACTTCGGATGGAAGAAAGCGGATTTTGGTCGTCGATTGCTGCTGTCGCCGTCGTCGGTAATCCCTTTTCCTTTTTCTTTCTTCTTCTTTCTAGCTTTAGGATAGAGCTTTTATCGGTGGGGTCCTCGATCGATCACACCTCCGGCTATTGTCGTGCCGCTTCCTCCGCCATCTCTCTCCTTCTCCGACCGTTCGGTGACGCTTGAGAAGAAGACCGTGGTTCGATCTTGAGAAGAAACAGAGAAATCGGAAGAAAAGAAAGAAAAAGAGAAAGAGAAAGGAAAAAGAGAAAGAAGAGGAATCGAAAGAAAAAGGAAGGAAAAGAGAGAGAAAGAAAGAGAGAGAGGGTTTAGTTGGTTTTGGGAGTTTTGTTTGGGTTGAACCCAATTCAATTGAATTTGTATCAAATAGATCCAAATTAGAAATTTATTTAGATTAGATCTGGATTAGATTATGAAATTTATTAGTTATTTTAATTTTTTTTTAAATTAAAAATTAATTAAATTATTAGAAATGCTAGAACTTTCGATGTCGGAAGAGCACCGGATCTAGAGATCAGATTAAGAAGATCATAGAAATTTGGATCTGATCAACAGGTAAGTTTTCTTTTATCTCTAGATTATTTTTATGTATATGTATATATTTTAAAATTAGATCCTTTTATATAAATAATTAAAAATTATTAAATTTTAAAACTATGAATTTACTAATGAAAATTGATTTGAGAAAAATCGGATCAAGCATGATAGCATTATTACATGTTATAATTTTGAAAGAAAAGATTTCTTGAAAATTGATGGTCTTTTCTTAAAATTGCATAGTATTTCAAAAAGAAAATTATATCTATCCATCGATATATGAAATTTTGAATGAAAATTACTTTCATTGCTTTTTGAAATAAATAAAAATTGAGTTGATACTGTAATAAAAATAAATATTTTTATTTTTATTATTTATGAAAAGTGGTTGAAACAAAAGCATGAGAAAAACTCTTTAATCAGACTATGATTTGAGTTTAGCCAATGGGATTGATCGTTGGCCACACGTCAGAAATATGTTTCTCCTGGGCCTAGTTAGTCGGGATTGATCTCTGGCCGTGTGAATTAAAGCTAGTTCTCTTATGAACCTAGCCAGTGGGGCAGATCATTGGTAGCACGCCGACGATTCGGATGTTCTTCGTTCATGAGCTAATTTCTCTTGGATCTTGTCATGGGGCTAATTATGGCCGTAGTCATCGAGAACTGAGAGAAATTTTTTTTTTAACGAGCATGATAAGATTTTAAATTAAAGATATCTTGATATATATATTATTGCTTAATTTATTATATTTAAAAAAATATTTATACTTGATCCTTCAGAGATGATTGATAAACTTACTAAGCCTATAAAGCTCACATCCTTTTTCTATATTTATTTTTCAGATTCAGAAGATCGGCTGGGAACCGATCAGTAAGAAGCTTAGAACTTAGGCAGATTATTTTTTAATTTATTTTCTTTCAAATAAAATTATTTTATAATTATTATTTTGAATTTTTATTTGATTGATTAATAGTATTGAAAATATTATTATTAGCTTTATTTTTATTTAATATTAGAAAAATTATTTTTACCACTGCCTAATTTGAATTGTGATAATTAATTATTTAGTGAAAGATAGGCCATATTCGAGGAGGGAATTAAATTTTAAGAGTGTGCGACCGTCGGATGTCCGGCTTGAGTTATTGGGTTGGGGCATGACAGAAATCTCTCCCAGTCACGCCGGTTAACCAATGCTACCTAACAAACCGACTCAAATCAAGAGAACAAACCAAAGACAGTTTCAATTAAACCCAAAAGAAATTAAAAAAATAAAGAAAGATCGGCTCTTCGACTAATTTGGTGAAAAAGAACAAAGAAAATAATAGGAACATCATTTCATTCAGCACCCATTCTCTCATAAAAGACTTTAATCAAGAAACCGACCCACCGTAAGATTCGATCAACCCCAGAACAAACCAAGAAAACCTCATACAAAGATCGTCCGTCTGGACTTGTTCACCGCAAGAAACAGAACAAAGAATAGGAAAACAGGAAAGGAATAATCACCTGGAGCTTCCCACCGAGGCCGCCGAAGCTCATGTGGGTGCCGGTCTCTCGCTCCCAGGCCCTCAGGTTCTCGACGACCTCCGCCACCATGGCGGGGACCGGGGAGGAGATGCCCCATCCCTGCCATTCCTCAAGGCTCAGTCCCTCGCCTTTTTCTCTCTCGGCCCCTTCCGCCATAGAGGAGGACCCGCGAGGGCAGCCGGCCCGCGAGGCCAGCCAGGTTTTGGGCAGGGTGGGAGGAGAGGAAGCCAAGAAGCATCGAGTCGCCAACACGGCGCAGACAGGACTGTCGAGGATCGGCATGGTGACGATTTAGTTGAAGAGTGCCGAAACGTGGTATATCCTTTGAATGGTAGGGGCATTCTAGGGATACACTTGGGACTCTTTGGGACACGGGAAGCGTGTGGGATTTGGGTGTCAGGATCAAAATGTCATAAATTTTGCGAATTAGGTCAATATAATCGATTAAATCAAATAAAATGGAATCTATTTTTATATTTATTAAAAAAAATATTAGAATGAGTCAATTGAAATCTCATAGAAAAAAAAAAAAAAAAACGTAGCTAATGCATGCACTAAGACGTACCAATATTTAATAAATTTATTTTATTTTTATATTTAATATATCCTTAGAATGGTAACGATATAGATATGAAGTATGAATCTTGATTCGCAAACATAATGTATGAACTCGACCATTGATCGACTTAAATAATCAGAGCCTATTCTCTTGTAGAGCCCACTGACTATCAAATATATTCAGCAATATCTCGAGCCTATAAGCAAATAGAGCTAAATAAAACAATCAACAATATATGCTGCTACTAAAGCAAATAGGCTCATATAATCTTCATACCCAGTATTCTGAAAACAAGTCAAAGGATTCTGTTAGAAGCAATTGCGGTTAAATCATTTTTCGGGCATAGCCGCGAAATTTACCCTTTTTCCCGCCGCAAATATAACAAATTTTACCCTTCGTAGCACCGCCTAACCTCCAATAGACATTTCGAAACATCTTTCGCTTTTATCTCATGATATAAAAATATATTCTTCAGGGAAACAACATCATCATTGCGAAAATTTCACTTCACGGCTCAGATACAAAAAGACTTAAGGAACCTTGAACATAATCATTTTATTTATAGTTAGTGCTTTTTTCCATCAATAAACTTTTTTATTAACATAATAGATTTAGATAAATCGTATTCACCATCCAAATTAAAAGTATGATATGTTACTGAAACTCTACGTATGTGAGCCTCTTGGTAAATATTATTTGAGCTATATCTCATACATCGATTATAATATTTACGTGTCAATCTGCTAATGATGATAAATTAATATATTACGCGCTATGCGTGTGAACTTATTATGTATCCTTCTTTAAATCATCATAATTTTGAAGTTTATATTCAGTATTAACTTGTGATTGAGTATAGAACTTATCTGACGAGCCTCGTGTATTTATGTGGACCTACAGTTATTTCTCTCTTATATATATACACACTACGACGTACTATACTGCTGTTATATTCATATATTATATAAATATATATATTATTATAGGTATATATTATATATCTTATACTATATAAAAAGAAGAAAGAAGAGATAGAGAGAAAGAGAGAGATTAAACACTTTACACTAACTCCTTAAAAAAAGATTAAAGTGTTTAAAGTTAGTTAAATATGCCATTTCAAATTGAAAAAAACCATTGGATATGATTTACAAGAAAATATAGAAGAAAAATTATAGGAATCAAATATTTTTGATTGGACTTTAACATGTGTAAAAATTGGTAAAAAATAAATGGTATTAGTTACAATATTATGTAAAATACATGATAGACATACAAATAAAAATTTACTTTGTAGATCATCATTTACATATTTGAGGGTATTGATAGATTTAAATTTACTAGTTTTGATCGATAATGTGTGGTCTAACTTAAGCGTGTGTGAATGCACACACACTAGTAATCTGAATATACGCTATACATGTTATAAAAAAAAAAAAAAAAGCATCCAATAGCTTGAGAAAAAGAAAAATAAAATATATAGATTAGGGAAACAGCATTGCTATTTTTGTTTATTTTTAAACATCTAGGGAAAAAATATAATCGACTAAAGATGTGGATGAGAGATAGGTAAGAAGCTTTTATAAAATAGAGTTTAATTATGATCCTGTAGAATTACAGGATTCAATGCAGACCATTTTAGTCATTATGATTAGGATTGGATAGAGTACCAGAAGCAAGATCCATTATATGAGAAAACCAAATCACATACAAAATTCTTAAAGACCATAATTTAACTGTACAATATATGATTGAAATGGATTTTAAAAAAAAAAACAGCCTTTCAGGCTCTACCAATGCACTGAATGATCAAGTATAATTTACATCATTTGAATCATGAAATAGGCCAACCAAATCGAAAGACTAGCAGTGTGTAACTCAAATCAAGGAAGAATTCAATGATGTTTGAAGGCAAAATTGGCTTTGGAGTTGAAATTAACCTTATGCAGGATTTTAGCCTTTTTCGTACTTATTTTTATTGGTCATGTTTATCTTGAGAAAGTTGACTTCTATTTGAATTAAGAGAGAAGTTTGATTCTAATTATGAATGGATGGACTTCACAAGTATAAAGAGGTTATATATCTCAATCTATAGTATATTAATGAAAAAAAAAACAAAAAGAAAATGTATTTTGTTGTGGATCTATATCTTGTCTTCAGTTGCCACATCGTTGTCTCTAACCGAGCTATGAAAGATTGATGTTTATCAAATTATAGATATATAATGGATATGAAAATCGCTTGGCACGATCCACTAAATTAACAGCAGTTCCTAATTTCTACTCTTTAATCCAATACTAGTTCATCTCGTTCCGGATGACCCATCATAGCTTGTATATAGCTGACTAATCTCGGATGACTTGAGGTCAATAGCTGCTCCACGGACTCAGAACCTTGACTCGGGATGATCTATTATAGCTCATCTGTTGCTGAGCTAAGCTCCTTCCCATCAGATCCATTTTTCTATCTAAAGTTAGGAAAGTCTAGATAGAGTGAAATTCCTCCACGATTAAGTCTTTCATAAAAAAAAATATCTTATCCGAATCAATCTGTGCGATAAATTCGAAAGATTCTCATGACTCTAAGATGGATACGACTTCAATATTTTTTTCTATAAATAAAGAAGCTTCGGGATCCTTAAGATACACACTCGACTTCTTGCTCTCTTCTCTCATTATTCTCCATCTCCTAACTTAAGCAGTCTTTACCGGAGAACACCACCAACAAGGACTTCTTTGCAAGTGTTCAGACAAAGCTCTAGCAGTAGTTTCATCTCGGCCACATCTATCTTGACGACCGACCTTAGATGGGGAGATCAGGAGCAATACATTCTATTTTTGCTAATTTTATATTTTTCTTTCATCTTCTTAAAAGATTCAAGTTGATCGGATTGAGAAAATTCTTTCTTCTCCTAAATCTATAAAATTAGTTTGTGTGTTAAAAAAAATCATATAAATCAAAGATAAAAATACAAAAATAAACGGAGATGCACGTGAACTATAAATTTAACTTATTAATATTTCACTTTCCTTAAATACTAAAGGAACCAAGAGTTAATTGAGAGATGGAATTTAATAAGGAAGATACCTATCTCTTTCAATATATAGGGCCTATGTATCCTTTCATATATAAAGACTCTAATGCACTACATTTGTATATATAGGAAATAAAGTATTGATGCCTTGCAGATCTTGTTAGAGGATTATGCAATTTACGAAAAGAAGTATGAAATGCATCATCTACTAACGGCAGCCTCTGCACAATATTCCACGTACAATCGTTAGGAGTCCCAGCTGGAAAATATATCACAAGAGTAGACTATAACCTAGAAGGCCACTAGCATGTATCATGTTCATGAAAATACTCGAGTAAAATTTAAGGCTTTTCTGATCTTTAAGCATGGTTTATGCATTTTGATGGAATAGGATTCAATTTCACTATTACACCAATTATTGGGTGAAGATAGTATTTTAGAATTTCATTAAAAAATCATATTTAATTTGTCCAACTTGAAGAATTTTTTTGAAAATATTCTTTTTACAAGAAAACTATGAGAAATTAAAACAAATATAGTGACCGACCACAAAACTACTGGCTGCAGTCTTTCCTTACTTTTCTTTTATATTACGAACTAGATACCGGACCCATACGAAATATAATTAAAATTTTTTAATTATTATATTTAAAAATTATTTAGTAAAATATATTAATATATATTATTTAAAATATATTAATATATTTTTTATATATATTTAACATATAGTGCTTTCATTAAAGTCGTTCTATTGTTAAAATATAAAACAAAACATATCAATTCAATCATAAAATATTCAGGTTGACAAATTAGACCTTTTTTTATTTATTGAGATTTGAGATATATATATATATATAGAATAATTTTATTTAAATTAAAAAATAAAAATAAATAATTTGATAAATAATCTAGTTTTAAGATTATGAATGGTAAAATAATGAAACACACTAAAAAATGAAAATTATCACCATCTGACTTTGTAATAATTAAAAAAATAAAATAAATTTAGCAACTCAGAAATGGAGACTATTAGCATTTATTTAAAAATTCAGCAACTCAAAAAAATGCGTAGAACTTCTTTGCAATGAAACCTTTAAAAAAAAGTTAATTAAAAAATAAAATCGATCATTAACAAAAGAAGAAAAAAGATGTATAATTATAAAAATCAACAAAAAAAATAGCAATATCTAAAATCAAACTGAAGTTTTCATTATAATTTATATTGTAATAAGACTCTTCATTTATCCAAAAGTATCATTAAACCAAGTCAAATTTTCACTATAGTCATAAGATAGAGGCATGCCATGATATGTCTTCAAGTTAATATAGTAATGTATGCATTTATATAGTCTTTCTCCATCTCTAGAAATGTACAAAAAAAAAAGTCTTGTAAAACTATACCAAAAAATATCTTTAATACATCTTTTCGTGACTTTCTTAGAGCCACAAATATAAAGATGCCACAATCATTTTATATTTTTTATTTTTAAATAATTTTATCTTTTTCTACTATAACATATATATTTTAAATTTTATTAATTAAATTATTTTATAAAATTAAACTGAAAATCTTAAAAGGATTAATCTTGTTAGCCCATTTAGCTATTCAGCCTCAGAATCTACCTAAATTTCAACTTAAATTTGAAAGTTTAGTGCCAGGAAGAAAAAAGGATGATGATAATTTTTGAACTAGAATTTTGTAAAACCTCACCCTTTTCTAGAAGACCGTGCCATTATTTGCATCTAGACGTGCTCCCCCCCCCCCCCCCAATGCCACTGAGCTCTCTTAGTTTTTTTTTTTTTTTTGCTTTGCACTCGGCACGCTCTGGCCTAATTTTTTTTCCTCTTCAAACCTTCTCGAAGCCTTTCGATATTTTTCTCTTCGAAGCTTCTCAAGCCCTTCGGATACTCGCAGGAAGAGATGTTCGATAAAATAGGGTGGCGATTTCTGACCAGCTCGGAAAGATTTCTCCAGTGTAGTGGAGGTGGCAGTGAGGGTAGTGGTGGGAGTCATCGACGGAAAAGATAATGAAGAGAAGCTGGTGAGATTAGAGAGCATGGTCGTTGAGCTCGAGAAAAAGATGGAATTAATGAAGGGGTTGGATCAGTTGTCAGATGCAGTCTATGGGTTGTTCTGTATGGCGATGAGCTCGAAGGAAAGCTCTCCTAATGCATTGAACCTTCTTAAGTCGTCACGGATGCCCATCTCCTCCATGCCACCACGTCCCACCAATCTCCACCGTCGTTCCTCTCTCAGGTGCTTTCTTTCGTATAGATCGCCGAAAAGAGAAAGAATTTTTTAAAAAAAAATCTTTGATTAGAATCAGAGAAACCTCTCTAATCTCTCTCAGGTGGATCTAAAAAAAAAAAAAAAGATCAATCTATGTGGAAAAAAATCCCATCTTTTAATTTATTTTATCTTTTCTTTATTTTTGCTAATTTTTCTTATTTTCCCTTAGTACTTCTTTCGTTTTTTATTTTCTATCCTCATGTCTCTATTCGATGGGAGGGTTGGAGTGACCAAATAGAAAAATTTAGATCTTGAGAAAAAACTCCAATCAAACCAGGCAAACCCCTTTGATTTTTTTTTGGATTCTCTCTTTCTAGCAGATCTTTCAAAAAAAAAAAAAAATTGAAAAGCAAAAGAAGTGCCAATCTCTTAATATTTCTCTTCACTATAAAGCCTTTGGAGTGATACAAAATTGCTGGAGAGGTAAACTTCTAATATCAAGTGGAATCATATTTGGCTTCATCTTATTTCAACTTTTAGCTCGTAATTGCTGTGTATATTTAAATATGATATTTATTCAATCATACTATGAAAAATATTATAATTATTTTTATTGGTTAAAAATATTTCAACTTTCTCTTTATTTAAGAGGGTAGAAGAGCCAAAAGAGGCAATGAAACCTCACCCTTTTTCTGAAGATCGTACCATGGTACTCGCCGATCACCTTGTGGTCAACGCCCAGGATGTTAGGTAAAATTAATTAAAGAACATAAAAAGCACTTTTTTTTTTCTAATTAGATATCTAATATTAGTGGTTTAGTTTATGATTTATTTATTTATTTGTTATTTTATAGATCTATCATTATCTAGTCTTTTGTTTTCCAGGTCAGCTTATTTTTTTTTAATTAGATAAAAAGTATTTTTTTAATAAATTTTATGATTTAATTATTAATTCAGGAGAAGACTTTAGTCTTGATTTCTATTGCTGATGATATTGATCTCGACTTGTTAATAATAGCGAACTTCACTTGCTGAAACATATGGCTTGTTTCTAGAGCACCAACATAGTTAATAAAAGGTTATGGCCATTACTTACTTGAAAAGCTAGCATCAATTTTTTTCTTTTTCAATGGAGAATCATTAAAATAAAAGTCTTGTTTAGACATTTTATGAATTGTAGAATGTCTAAAAATATGGTTCAGTTAGACGTTTGAGCCAATTTTATAGTTTTAGCAAGTGAGAAACCATTATGTTGTCATTGCTAAGTAAATGAATGATAATACTTGCAATTAGGTATTTGAAGCATCCAAAATAAATATTGTACTTAGTTAAATATTACAAGAAAGTTGGGTTTCACTGCCTCTTTTGTTCCATCATCTCCTACAATAAACCATTTCTATAACAATCTAAATTCTAATCTTTTTCAACCTTGATCACTTTCTTAAGCTTATTTCCAGAGAGTTGTGCAGCAGGGTCATCAACAATGGGGTCACTCACATCTTTAGCAAATCTTTTTGAGGGGGTCATAGTAGGCAAAGTGTACTTAACTTCATCAGAAAATGATTCCTACAATATTTTTTTCTCGCAGGAAGACAAAAGTCCAATAACATAAACAAACTGATTAGTTATTGCATTCAAAACTTAAAAAATTGGTGCAAATACATATTATTAAATGCATCTAAAAAATATAAAAAATGTAAAGACCTTGGCAAAATCATAAACGGGTTGCGATGAATGCATCTAGTAGCCAGTGTCAGAATCATCATCATAGCCCTGAAGCCAAGATTGAAGTAAGTTTCCTATATAAATTTAGAAGCCAAGTAATGCTCAAATTTAAATCATAAAAGGTATAATCACCTTGTTATCTACTAAGGTAGAATTAAAATACTTCAGTAGATAAGCATCATCACTCTCCTCATAACCGAATAAACAGACCATTTATTTTTAACATTCAACTTTTTGATATTAATCTTGAACACAAATTCTTTACCAACAAAATAATTCAGCACAGCAGGGCGCCACATCCTACGCCATTCTGCACAGATCCAGTCTTTGAAAAGATGATATACATAGTATTACTAATTTATTTATATCAATTTAAATATTCAAGTTTTATTTCACTTTCATCTCCTGTTGTCTGATTTTTGATGCAGTTTTTCCTAAAAACTTAGTAGCTTCATGATCGAATATCAAGGAGGTAGAACCAGTTTGGTCAATGGCTTTGATTTGAACTTTGAATCTACATACAGATAAATATATTATAAAAGAGTTATCATTCAAATGAGTTACATTTACAGAAGTTAATAAAATGAATATTATCTTGGAACAGATTATACAAGCTTGTCACAGCTCTCATAATAGAACTTTATTCCAGCAGATTTAACCTTCCTTGAACATTTAATGCAACCTTGATGCCACCAATCATCCTGTGACTCTATTTTCAAGATGGTTAGTAACCCTCCTATGAAAATATAAAAGTTTTAAGTTATATAAAAAGTTAAAAAGTAGTATGAATAAGTGAATGATCAATATCTCAGCAGCATCGGGAACATCATTAATTATCTTCCTCTCCGTATGCTTTACCAAATCATTAGAAATTGAATATGAAGAATGTCGAGATATTTGACTTATCCTCCGTGTGTAAGATTCTCCACCAGTTGACAGCCTAGGAGAAGGGGAAGATGAGTACTCACTTTTTAAAAAAGAAAATAATATTTAGCATCATCTCTAAGTAGTTAAAATAAAGCCCATATATACTTATTTCTGAAATCAATAACTTCTTTCATAGCAGGATTGATAAGTAATTTTGATCTATAATATGCATTGGAGATGCCAACTTTCTTTCGCAAAACAAACTAAATAAGTATTAGCAACTATTTATATAATAACTCAATATTTATTTATTTAAATAATATTTTTATGGTTAGACTAAGAAATTATTTTGGTATGATTTAATCTTGAACATTTGAAGGACAACAATTATAAGACCACTGTTGGTGTAGAATCTGATTGTCGCTAGATCCAGCTGGAATGAAGGAGGACGAGGTCACTGCTGATAACCTATAAAATAAAGTTTCATCCGGAGTCGGTGGGGATGGCTCCGATAGGACTCTCCGACGATCAAGTCAGCTTCTTTGGCCAACAGAAATGGAGTATTCTGGAATGAGTTCGGCAGAGTTTAGAGAAGGAGAGGAGAGCTTAGAGCCTAGAGTAAGCAAATCTGAAAGATCCCTTTTTATAGGCGGAGCTTGTAGCGGATTGATGGTGACAGCTGCAGCTGTCTGATAGCGGACCGCTCGAGGTCTGACGGGGTCAGTTACGGAGGAAGGCGTCGTCTACAGCGTCGCCTGTCACAGACTGATGGTGATAGCCATCGCCGCCTGGTAGTGGATCGTTGTTGCCTGCAGTGGACTGATGGCGATCGTTCATCAAAATTTAATGGCCGTAGCTTTGAGAAAGTAGGCATTGATTGGTGGACTTCGGTATATATCGATTTCAGAGGAGTTCAAACTCCTGAAGGAGATATGTCTGATGGGATTATCCGAGAGCAATCCACTAAAGAAATTCGACTGGGGGAGAAGTCCGAGAGGAGTTTGATCGAAGGAGAAGCTTGAAAAAAGTTTGGCTCCCATAGGCATCTGATCGAAGAGGCACGGAGGAAGTTTGGCTCTCGTGGGAGTCCGACTGGAGCTCGATCGCTGAGGAGTTCGGCAGGCTGAAGAAGTTCGGCAAAGATTAGACCAGCTGAAGGAGTTCTACGAAGTTCGACTGGCTGAAAAAGTTCGGCAGGGACCAGACAGGCTGAAGAAGTTCGATCGGCTGAAGGAGTTCGGTTAAAACTCATCCGCTGAAGCTTTTCCATGGCTATCAGTTGCATTAGGCTGAGCATCGAACTGAACTTTGGCAAGAGTGTGGTTTATCCCCAACAATAGTCTTCCTCACTTTAGAGTTCAAAACTCGAAGAAAGAGAGTGCAGAAAAGGCGACTGTCGAAGTTCTCTTCTGGGCTCTATGCTGATTAGAGTTGAAGCTTGGAGAAGATCTCATCTTCGACCAAAGTTGATGCTGAAGTTGAAGCTCGAAAGAGATCTTATCTCCAGCCGAGGTTGAAGTAGACCTCGTCTCCTATGATTGAGGTCGGAGGTTGAGCTCCTCGGGGGCGATATTGTCTCCAGCAGTCGAGACTGACTTGGGAGAGATCATATCTCTTGCAGCTGAGGTTGACTCGAAGGAGACCTTATCTTCTATAGCTAAGGTTAATACGGATGCTCGGAAGAGATCTGATCTCTAGCTGAGGTTAATACGGGTGCTCGGAGGAGATCTTATCTCCTCTAGTCAAGATTGATATGGGCACTCGGGGGAGATCTTATCTCCTACAGTCGAGGTTGATACGGACACTCGGGAGAGATCTGATCTATGGCCGAGGTTGACTCGATCGTTTGAAAGAGATCTTATCTCTGACCGAGATTAATATGGTCGCTTAGAAGAGATCTTATCTCTAGTCGAGGTTGTATCGATCACTCAGGAGAGATCTTATCTCTGACCGAGGTTGACGCAGTCGCTTGGAAGAGATCTTATCTCTAGCTAAGGTTGTCATGGGCACTCGAGAGAGATCTTATCTCTGGTCAAGGTTGTATCGGTCGCTCGGAAGAGATCTTATCTCTAGCCAAGGTTGTCTCGATCGTTCGGGAGAGATCTTATCTCTGGCCGAAGTTAGCGTAGACTTTGAGGCCCGGTCTTCGACTTTGCTCATGTTAGGATGATGTTTTCCTCTTATTCCTAACGGGCTGTGGGGGCACATAAGGATCATTCTTAGGGCCTCTCCCTCCATCCCATTCTAGATGAATGAGGCACTCGACTTTGCTCGCGTTAGGATGAGATTTTTCTTCTGCTCCTAACGGGCTGTGGGATAGACTTTGCTCGCGTTAGGACGAGGTTCTCCTCCTGTTCCTAACGGACATCTCCTGCAGCCGAGGTTGATGCAGACGCTCAGGAAAGATCTTATCTTCTGCAGTCGAGGTTGGCTCGAAACCTCAAGGAAGATCTTATCTCCTACAGTCGAGATTGTTGCGAGTGCTCGGGGGAGATCCTATCTCCTATAGTCGAGGTTGGCCCAAACCCTCAGGAGAGATTTTATCTCCTGCGGTCGAGGTTGTTGCGGGCGCTCGGAGGAGATCTTATCTCCTACAGCCGAGGTTGGCCCGAACCCTCGGAGGGAGATCTTATCTCCTATAGCCAAGGTTGTTGTGGACGCTCGGAGGGAGATCCTATCTCCTGCAGTCGAGGTTGGTCTAGATCCTCGAGGAAGATCTTATCTCCTACGATCGAGGTTGTTGGGGGCGCTCAGAGAAGATCTTATCTCCTACAGTCGAGGTCGGCCCGGACTCTTGGAAGAGATCTTATCCACTGCAGTCGAGGTTGAAGGACTTTGACTCGCTCATGTTAGGATGAGGTTCTCCTCCTGTTTCTAACACGATCACTATTGACTGCTTCCTCTCTATCATCACATAGTTTTTGCACCGAGAAGCAATATTATTGAAATGAAAGAACTTTACCGAAGAAAAGTTACTGACAGCACATCCCTAGATTTTCTATGTTTCAGAATCGTGGGGGCATTGTTCCTCCGAGTTTCTTCAAGCAGTAAGTCCCAGGTCGGACGACCTCTCTATCTCATGCTGGCCTTCTCAATTTGGAGCAAGCTTCTCTTGACTTTGTCGCTGGAAGATGACAGTCCACTGAAGTACCAAGCCCACGAGATAGCGTCGATGATGCCGGAAGGTGGTCGATCTTCTTGTCGTTCCTCCCTCATTGGTGGTTTTAGTTTCTGAGGGAGAGGACTTCTTTGCACCCTTCGATCGGGACTTCCTTGATGATAAGCTCGAGAAGGAGTTCGGGCCTCTTGCATTGGGGGAGGTCATGAGCATAGCCAAACTTCATTCCGCTCTCCTATGAAACCTTCTGGAGGAGAACTTCATACCTCTTTGTCGGAGCTTCCTTGATGACAAGCTCGAGGGGGAGTTCGACGGTCTCGCTCATATCGAACTTTATTCCGCCCTCTTGTGAAGCCTTTGTCGAGGCTTCCTTGATGACGAGCTCGAGGGAGAGTTCAGCCTTGCTTGCATTGGGGGAGGTTATGAGTGCGGTCGAACTTCATTCCACCTCCTGTGAAACCTTCTAGGAGAGAACTTCTGCTCTCTGTTTCTCCTTCCTAAGGGCGATTGATATGCTAGGCCAAATGCTCTTCCTTAAGATCAATTTTTGGCATCCTGATGGCGGGTTTGCTGGCAAAGTTACTGCCAGAGGCTGTCGCACGGTCTGCATCATCTCGATGAGGCCATGAATCTGTTGGACCAGTAGGTTGAACTGCTCCGCATCTACGGTGGCTTTAGGTGGAACCTGGGTTACCGAGACAGAAGCAGAAGCAGATGGACCTGGTGCGGAGGCCACCGATCGCCGAGTCGAAGCTCTCTTGGGAGGCATTTTTTCTTGAGAAAAAACTCTATAGAGGAAGAAGAGAGATCTTCGAAGAGGGAAGAGGAAAATCATCATTGAGCACTTCTTTAAGAATAGGAGGACCTCAAGAACACCTCAAGAATAGAGGCGGCCCTTCCTCTAGCACCAATTTTGTTGGTGCAGAATCTGATTATCACTGGATCCAGCTAGAGTGGAGGAGGACGAGGTCGCCACCAGTGACCTGCAAAATAAAATTTCATCCGAAATCGATGGGGGTGGCTCCGACGATCAAGTCAGCTCTTCTAGCCAACAGAAATGGAGTACTCTGGAATGAGTTTGACAGAGTTTAGAGAAGGAGAGGAGAGCTTAGAGCCTAGAGTAAGCATATCTGGAGGATCTCTTTTTATAGGTGAAGCTTGTAGCGGATTGATGGTGATAGCTGCAGCTACCTGATAGCGGACCGCTCGAGGTCTGACAGAATCAGTCACAGAGGAAGGCGCCGTTTGCAACGATGTCTGCCATAGATTGATGGTGACAGCCATCGCCATTTGGTAGCGGATCGCTGTCGTCTGCAGCAGACTGATGGCAATCATTCGTCGAGATTTAATGACCGTAGCTCTGAGAAAGCGGGTGTTGGTTGGTAGACTTCGGCATATATCGATTCTAGAAGAGTTCGGACTCCGGAAGGGGATACGTCTGGTGGGATTATTCGGAAGAAATTCGCTGGAGGAATTCGATTGGAAGAGAAGTCCAGGAGGAGTTCGACCGAAGGAAAAGCTCAAAAGGAGTTTGGCTCCCGTAGGCATCCGACTGGAGGGGCGCGGAGAAAGTTTGGCTCTCGTGGGAGTCTGATTGGAGCTCGACCGCTGAGGAGTTTGGCAGGCTAAAGAAGTTTGACAAAGATCAGGTTGGTTGAAGGAGTTCTGTAGAGTTTGATCGACTGAAAAAATTTGGCAGAAACCAGGCAGGCTGAAGGAGTTCGACCGACTGAAGGAGTTTGGTTAAAACTCGTTCGCTGAAGCTCTTCCATGGCTACCGATTGCATTAGGCTGAGCATCGAACTAGACTTTGACAGGAGTGGGGTTTATCCCCAACAACCACTATTGCCCTCAGTAAGATATGAAGAAATTTGATCAGCAAATTCCCCCCCATTGGGTGCAGTTTATTCTTAATGTTATAAAAAATACAAAGTAAAAAACAAAGACAAAAGCATGTGAGCATTTATCCAAAAATGAACTTCAAACTCAAAAATATTGGTGTATGTTCTAACTCCAAATCTTCAAGTTCAATTTCTATTAGCCTACTCCTTCTGCCGCTAACAATTTTCTCCATCACATCATCCTTTCCAACTAGTCTCCAATAACATCTATCAATGTAGAAAATAAAAAATAAAAAGGCAAGCTGTTATCATGAAAAGTAATTATCATATATTAATTATAACCAATCTTACCAATTAGATATGTTTCATCCATGCCCTGAGTGATTTCAAAAAAGGACACAAACATAAAAACTTCCTTGGGCATCTTATTAGTTGTAGTTTTAGTAGTGGTTGTAATACCCATGAAGTTCATCTTGTATCTATATTTTGTTGTTTTATACTTTCCATCATTATATCCTACCATTAAATTTTGAATGAGATAACCAAGATTTTTCAGTAATCAATGCTTTGAATCTGGTTATGAGTCTCTGCTTGATAGAAGTATGAATCTTATTATCCTAACAATTAGGAACAAAAATCTGCACATGAAATTTATATCGATTATAAATC
Organism: Cocos nucifera; assembly: GCA_006176705.1. Taxonomy (NCBI): domain Eukaryota; kingdom Viridiplantae; phylum Streptophyta; class Magnoliopsida; order Arecales; family Arecaceae; genus Cocos; species Cocos nucifera. The sequence continues at coordinate 2,111,055 of QRFJ01000089.1, read as the reverse complement.
AATAGAAAACAAAAAAAGAATGCTATTTATCATTTAACAAATAGAATCTTCACATAACCTTCTCATCCATAGGGATCATTTTGATGCTGTTAGATTCGTTTGGATTGTCGTAACTTGGAACTACCCACAAACGCATGACTTAAATCTTGATCTTCTAATCTACATTTCTAGGAACAATCTCGTTTAATGAACTTAACCTTCGAGCCATAATAATTAACAAAATACAACTGATGGAAGGCTGGTTGAATTAAAAATTATACACCAAAGTATGCATCAAGATGGAAATATATAGGATAATTCAGTTTTTATAGTAGAAAAGATTTCAACTACTCATTTAAATGCATCTCTCCGTATGCTTTAATGATTGTATAGTTTTAATATATAGCGTGCAAAAAATTAAATATTAGTTTGAATTATACATGTCATTACCAAGGTTGAACATGAATTCAAATAATTCATTGAGACAATTGAGAAGGTAACTCTATGTGGGATGGTGCATGTTTAGATGGGAAATTCTCCACCATTGACTATTCCAAACTTCTTTACTTATGTTTAGGCAGGAAATGTTAGATAATTTAAACTTTTATGCCTAGATTGAAGGGAATGCGCAAGGTTTCTAGTTTTGATTTTGAAAACTTTTTTCAAAGATTGCACAGCAAAAATGATTATTAATCATATTAATAATAAAAACTACAGATCTAATCTAAAAATCTTATACTATACGAGATCTAATGTACATATATGCATGCATATCTAAAAAATAAAATATCAAGTGCAGTAAAACTATTTTACTGCTTCTACGTGTTGAGAACACGTTACCTTTTTGTGGGTAGATAATCTTCATAATTTGGTCTCCTCGATGTATATTTGATTACCGTGATACAGCCATACATGCGTCTGGTCTCTACAGGTGATCCACATGAGGTTCTGATCTCGATCAGTTTCTCTTGAGTGCTAACTCACTGTAGGAATCTTTGATGGCTGATATCAAATTGAACTCCTTCGATCTTCTTCACCAGTTCTTCAGATGCTCTGATTTGCCGATGTAGATAAGAAATATAAGAGGTTTTTCTTCCAGATCTATGAACTTATGACCCTCATTGCTCACAATCTAGAATCCAAACCCTAGATGGATTCTAGGATATGCACTCATCCAAAAATCTTGCGCCTAGAATTCCTCATGCAAAGAAGAGACTCTCTCTTCTTTTTCTCACATGTTCTCTTTTCTTTTCTAAGTTTTAATCTACACGCCCATAAAATCAGATATTTTATAGATGCGCACAAATAAGAGGAGCATGAGAGAGAGGTCTAAATTAAGTGGTTATCCATTCAAACTTAAATCATATTTGAATTAAACTTGTAACTAGATTAAACCTATCCATTTGGGACGTAAGAAGGGAGGACTTGCACCCTCTTATGCGTGAAATTCTTCACGAAAATTTTCAATTCTCGTGGAGAATAGATGGTGCAATATTTGGATGATGTGGCGCATGAAAAGACTAGTCAAACTAGTATCTTATTTGACATCCAGTTGAACCAATCCAATTCAAATTGGTTGGCCCAATTAGATTAGAATAAACCCAACTTATTTAGGCTTAATTAGGCTCAGTTAAATCCTAATCAAATCCAAAATTAATCAGACTAAACCTCTGATTAGATCAGAGATCAAACCTCCTTGACGATTAAATCATCTCATAACCTAATTGGATCAAATCCAAATGAATCCAATTCAATTGATTTTAATCAAAAATAATCACTCAATCAAATTGAGTTAATTAGTGATCAAATCACTAATTAATCTTTCATTGATCAGCCAATAGATCGAGTATGAACCTCTAGTGTGTGTGACCCCGTAGGTTCGAACCTAAGCCGGTAGCACAGGAATCAATTTTCTATACTAATTGAAGTAACCATCTAGCAATGGTATTCGACGTTCGAATTGGCCGAATGGTGCAGTCATCATATTCAGAACCTACATGAATATGGTTATCGCATAATTCAATCTTTTGACCTCTATGCATACGATGACTTTAGAATTTAACTGTCAACCCTAGAAGATACATCCAAATCATATCTCAAAGCAATTAGTCCTACGATTCCTCATAAGGACTACTCTGACCAAGGCTTTGCTAAATCAAAATACTATTGAGCATAGCTCCTGAGTTCAGGAGTGATCAATCCCATCTTGACTCATGCACCGACTCCTCAAATATTTGACTGTACCTAGAAATCTTTCATCATTGAATTAAAAATTCAGATAGTCCGGTATCAAAGCATAGTGAGTTGCTTGGAAGTCATCATGGTGATCTCAGATCAGAGGGACACTTATGCCCATATTCCATCAGAGCAATTTTTGACAGTAGAAAAGCTCTGAAGTCGGTCACATTCAATGCAGATATATCCCTATATCTCACCTATATGCTATACCAGTATCTCCACACTCTTTGATTAAGAGGATAACCAATCTATATGGTACACAATAACCTATACTTGATAAATATTGTCATCCTTGGTAACAACGTATCATTAGTCGTAAACTATTTTAAGAACTAAAAATGATAAATCCTCCTTTATCGATTCTAAATTATCCCAAGGGATTCATCATATCAAACAGGAGTTCATTTGAAGATGAAAGATTTATGATGAAAAGATTAGAATAATTTTTATTTAATTAATAATTTATATATAATTATATTAATTATCTCAATCATCAATAGGTTAATGATTGACTTTGAGATACTATTTTCAAAAAATTTTACTTGGTCTAAAGTCAATCGGTGTAGTATCGTATACCCATCTTCGACTTGAAGTCGTCAAACTCCTTCACCATAATGGTTTTAGTGAATGGATCGATTAGGTTCTTCTTTTCATCGATCTTTTGAAGATCAACGTCACCTCGATCCATGATTTTTTGGAAAAGATGGAAGCAATGCAGAATATGCTTCATTCATTGGTGTGCTTTGGGTTCCTTCGCTTGAGTAATAGCTCCAGAGCTATCATAGAATAGCAGAATTGGACCATCTAGGAAGGATGATACTCTGAGCTTGGTGATGAACTTCTTCAGTCACACCACTTTTTTGGCAGCATCTGATGCAGCAACATACTCTGCCTCGCATACTGAATCGACTATGGTATGTTGTTTGAAACTTTTCCAGCAGACAGTACCACTATTAAGGATAAATACATACTCTGACACATTTTTGCTGTCATCATAATCAGACTAAAAATTGGAGTCTATAAACCCTACAAGTTTCAAGTTTGAATCACCATAAATAAACCACTGGTCCTTAGTATTTCTCAAATACTTTAGGATGATTTTAACAATCTTCCAGTGGTTCTTCCTTGGATCAGATTGGTATCTACTTGCTACTCCTAGTGAGTATGCCACATCTAGTCATGTACATGTCATGGCATACATAATAGAATTTATTATCAAAGCATATGAAATTCTACTCATACACGCTCTCTTGAGGTGTTGTCGGACAATTTCTCTTCGAAAGAAAAATTTCATGATCTATCGGTAGATAGCCCTTCTTGAAATTCTTCATGCTGAACCTCTTCAGCATAGTATCTATGTACGCGGACTAGGATAATCCAAGCAATCTTTTAAATCTATCTCTATAGATCTTCATCCCTAAGATGTAGAAAGCTTCTCCTAAATCCTTCATAGAGAACTGTGACGACAGCTAAATCTTTATTCCTTGTAATGCAAGGATATCATTTTCAATTAAGAGAATGTTATCCACATACAGAATGAGAAATATATCTACTAGACCATTAGCCCACTTATGTATGCAGGACTCTTCTTTGTTCTTAACGAAGCCATACGTCTTGATCGTCCTATCAAAATATATGTTCAAACTTTGAGATACCTGCTTCAGTGCATAAATGGATCTTTGAAGCTTGCACACCTTACACTCATCTGTGGATGTGAAATCTTCAGGTTGTATCATATATACTTCTTCAATCAGCTCTCCATTTAAGAAAGCTATTTTCACATCCATCTGTCAGATTTCATAATCCAGATGCGCAGTTATCGCAAGCATGATCCGAATGGACTTGAGCATTGCTACAGAAGAAAATATCTCATCATAGTCAATACCATAATATTGACAATACCTCTTGGCAACCAGATGGACTTTATAAATCTCCATCTTTCCGTTTACACCTCTTTTTCTTTTGAAGATCCACTTACACTATATGGATTTTACCTCGGATGGGTCAACCAATGTTCATACATCATTGATCTTTATGGACTCCATTTCGAATCTCATAGCCTTAAGCCATTTTTTAGAATCGGATCTTTGCATTGCATCCATGTAGGTGATCGGATCCTCATCGTTCTCATCGAGTTCGACAGGATCTTCATCTCGGACCAAGAAATCATAGTATCTATTTGGCTGATGTGGTATTCTACCAGATCGCCTTAAGGATGCAAGTTCAGTAGGCTTTGGGTCTAATCGAATCAAATCTTATTCAGGTTCAGCTACTTGTGTCGATTGTTCCACCTATCGAACTTTCTTAAGTTCGATCTTAGAGGTATTAGTCCTTTCACCAAGGAACTTCTTTTCTAAAAAGATTATCGTAAGGCTGACAAACACCTAATGTTTATCAGCTAGGTAGAAGTAATATCCTTTGGTCTCTTTTGGATATCCTATAAAGCTACACTCATCAGATCTAGGTCCGAGCTTATCCGTTACTAAATATTTAATATAAGTTGGATACTCCAAAATCCTAAGGTGCAAGAGTACTGGCTTATGCCCTATCCACATCTCATATGGCATTTTAGAAATAGATTTACTCAAAATTCTATTCAGAATACAACAAGCTGACTCGAGCGTATATCCCTAGAGGGAGATTGGCAGACTGACAAATTCCATCATAGATCGAACCATATTCAACAGGATTCGATTCCTCTTTTCAGACACATTATTATGTTATGGTATTCCAGAAAAGTTCATCAAGAGAGAATCTCATTCTTTTCAAGATATATCAGAAATTCACTAAAAAGATACTCATTCCCTCGATCAGACCAAAGAATTTTAATACTCTTTCTAGTTTACTTTTCTATCTCATTATGGAATAATTTGAATATTTCAAACGATTTCGACTTATGTTTCATTAAATAGACATATCCATATCTTAATAGATCGTCTGTGAAGGTTATGAAGTAGAAATATTCATTTTTAGCACTTGTACTCATGGGTCCACATACATCAGTATGTACTAGACCTAGGAGTTCACTAGCACGTTTATCCTTTCCAATAAAAGATGACTTGGTTATCTTCCCAAGAAAATAGGACTCACAAGTCGGAAGTGATTCACAATCACTGACCTCAAGAATTCTTTCTTGAGCCAACCTATTTATTTTATTATTATTGATGTGACCTAATCTATAATACCAAAGATAGACATCTGATACATCATCTATTCTAGAACATTTATCGAAGGTTTGGACTACGTCAACAGGCTGTAATAATAGATAAATTTTATTGTTTAATTATCCAATACAAACTACAACATCATTCAAAATGATATCACAAAAATTTACTTTTATTGAAAACTGATAATTGTTCTTAGCCGAAAGGCCTACAGAAATTATATTCAATAAAAAATTTGGATAAAAGTGACAATCAGTAAGAATAATTCTATGAGAATTGATTACAAGGTTCATGACTCTTAAAGTTAGAATTAAAACTTATCTTCTATCTCCAACGTTCAAGAATCTCTCATCTTCACCAAATCTCCTACTGACCTAAAAATCCTGCATCGAATTACAAATATGATAAGAACTTTCGGTATCTAATACCCAGATAGTAGTATTACAAATTGAGAAGTTGCAAGATGTTATCATATAATTATCTTATCCAGCAACTACTTACTTCTTCTTGGCCTGTTTGGATCCAGGGTGATAATGTATTAAGGATAGTTTCTCTTCCAATGCTCCTACTTCTTACAAAAGAAGCACTCTGCCTGACTCTGATCGGGCTTGCACTTCTTGGTCTAATCCTATGCAGACGTCCCAGCATGCGGCTGCACCTTCTCGCTCTTCTTCTTCTTATTCTTCTTTTCTTTCTTAAAGGGTCGACTAGAAGAAGATCCTTCCATAATATTCACCGATCCCTTTTGGTGCTGATGATCCTTCTCAAAGTTCTGCAACAATCCTAATAATCTATGGTAGTTCACTGCAGGCTTTGTCATTCTGAAATGAGTAAGGAATGGAAGGAAGGACTTGGGTAATGAATTTAAGATCGCATCCTTCCCGAGCTGCTCATATAGAAAAAAAATCCAGCTTACTCAGGTATTCAATTAACTCGATCATGTACAATGCATGATCAGTGACTGACGCCCCGTCCCTCATATGAGCATTGAAAATGGCACAGTTAGTTTTGTGCCTTTCAACATCGTTAGGTGTGCTAAAGAAGTCATTCAATATTTGAAGCATCTCCTCGGACTGGGCATTCTTAAACCTACGGCTGAATTCATCATTCATCACCGCCGGCATAATGCACCAATAGTGGTGCGGTCATTGAGCCACTTCTAGTAAGTGTCTCTTATCATATCAATATTGTTCGAAGCTGGCTTCTTAGGTACCGGATCAATCAATATATAAGATTCGTTCATGCTCCAGGATAATCTTCAACTTTCGATACCAGCTATCAAAGTTGGATCCCATGAGTTTGTCATTATCCAACAATGATTGGAGCGATAGGATAGTGGCCATCTCTGCATAAAAAAAACTATGGACCTAATTAGTATATGAATTATTTACTCTAAAGACTTGGACTTTAGTCTAAAGGTTTTTCCACTATTATATTTGAATTGGTAGTCTCTACCTCCAATTCAAAAAATTATCCCTAATTTCTTAGTGGATAATAGAATCCACATATACTACACACGAGCCCAACTTTGGTTGGTCAATCCATGTGCACCTATGGGTAGGTTCATAACCAATTACTTCATCAAATAACTTTTAGTAGTTTTAATTTTATCCCAAAAATCTAATCAGTAGGCTTTGGCCTCCACTGAAAAGATCAGTTAGGTCCAACCATTAACATAACCATATTTGGCGCATCAGACCAACGAATGATCGGGCCTGACTTTGGCCGACCAACTTGACCATCATTAGAAAGACATAATTAAATTATCATATTATAAATGATAATTTTATTAGTCAATAAGTACCAGATCTTTGGACCTTCAATGATTATTAAACTAATAGATCCATTATCACTCAACTTAATGGGAGGCTATGACTTAGTTGGCACCATAACTTTATCATTTTAAGAACCTAATAATTTTAAAAGATTTTATTAATCTATTTTTTAAAAAAATTAACTAACCAATTTGGATCCTTCCACTGATTTCACCAAGTCATGTCTATAAGGACCTAATTAAAGCTGGCATTAAGAGCACCTAAATCAGTTAAACACATTTACCTAATTAATATGGGTGAGCCCAAATCACCAAATGGTCTAATCAAAATCTAATTCATCAAGATAGCTAGGTAAGTGAGATCAGTGGAAGGGATATGCCATTAACTCATCAAAGATCGAATTAGTGCGAGTAACTCTCAATTAAAAACTACTGGTCTGAGCTATCGGACTTATCTTAAATACCATCTGATTTATTAGTTTTGGTTTTGACCAACCTAATAATTTTAGATTCGACCACGAAGCCACGAATCAAGTCCATTTGGTTCTCGTTAAAGGCATGGACTTGACCAACTATAACTATTATAATTTGGTCTAAAGAGTTCTTGACCTAATCTAAATTAATATTTGGTTAGATTTGATCAATTACTCTAATTTAGTCCATTCTTTAACTAATCTTAGGTCTAACCCAATTAATGGACCAAATTCAACTAACCCGATAATCCATAATTTTATGATCAATATCTTAGGATCTTTAATTTATAATTCTAGACCCTTATTAATCATACTTAATTCTCAATTAAGTTTAAGGCTGAGGGTTGGGGTTTGACATTTCAAAAACATCTTTTTCAAATTTTGAAAGGTTATCTACATCCTAGCAATGTTTCACTAAATAGATCGACTTATTTCAAAAATGGGTCGGCTTATTTCATAAACAAGCACTAGATGTAGGTTTGATTTCATAAACCAGCCAATGAACATTGAGCCAACTTCTCAGTCAGGTTGGCTCGGATCCCATCTGAGCTGGTCCAAATAAAAGTTCAGTCGGCTCGATTTCTGAGACAATCGACTCAAAAAATAGCCAAAAGCCAAACATTTTCGTCGAGCGGGCTTGGATCCTATCCGAGCAGGCCCAAATTGAAGTCGAGCCGACTGGAGCATCAATCCAAAAAATGTATCATGGCTTGCACGTTGGTTGAGCTGGCTTGATTCCTGAGTGAGCCGACTCGACTGGCATACAGAACCTTCCTAAAATCTTGTTCATGTTTAATCTAAATTTATGTATTCTATATAAAAAATCATGAAACTATTTAGATCTAATCTAAATACTAAATCATGATAAAATTCAGATTAAACATATTCAAATATATCATAAAAATTATTAGATCTAATCTAAAGTTTTTATGATTAGTGTTATAGATCGCAACGTACCAGGATAACCTTTCCACTATAAGAGATAAACCTTACAGCAAGACAACCTACAGTCCATGCGATCATTATTTTTTATTTTTTAGATCAGATTATTATTTAGATCTAATCTAAAAATAATCTAAAATATGCATATATCATATATCAAGAAACCTACTGCTCTGATACTAATTGAAGGGAACGTGTAGGGTTTCTAGCTTTGATTTTGAAATTTTTTTTCAAAGATTGCACAGTAAAAATGATTATTAATCATATTAATAATAAAAGCTACAGATCTAATCTAAAAATTTTATACTATACAGGATCTAATGTACATATATATGCAAGCATATTTGAAAAATAAAATATCAAGTACAGTAAAACTATTTTATTGCTTCTACGTATTCAGAACGCGTTATCTTTTTGCGAGTAGATAATCTCTATAATTTGATCTTCTCGATGTAGATCTGATTACCGCGATGTAACCACACACGCATCTGGTCTTTACAGATGAACTACACAAGACTCTGATCTCGATCAGTTCCTCCTGAGTGCTAGCTCGCTGTAGGAACCTTTGATGGCTGATATCAAATCGAACTCGTTCGATCTTCTTCACCAGCTCTTCGGATGCTTTGATTTGTCGATGTAGATAAAAAATATAAGAGATTCTTCTTTCAAATCTATAAACTCACGATCCTCATTGCTCATAATCTAGAATCCAAATACTAGATAGATTCTAGGGTATGCACTCACCCAAGAATCTTGCGCCTAAAATTCCTCATGTAGAGAAGAGATTCTTTCTTCTTTTTCTCACACATTCTCTTTTTTTTTTGAGTTCTAATCTACAAGCCCACAAAATTAGGTATTTTATAGATGCGCACAAATAAGAGAGGCATGAGAGAGAGGTCTAGATTAAGTGGTTATCCATTCAAACTTAAATCCTATTTGAATTGAACTTATAACTAGATTAAACCTATCCATTTAGGATGTGAGAAGGAAGGGCGTGCACCCTCTTGTGCATGAAATTCTTCACAAAAATTTTCAATTCTCGTGGAGAATAGATGGCACAATATTTGGATGATGTGGTGCATGAGAAGACTAGTCAAACTAGTCTTTTATTTGACATCTAATTAAACCAATCCAATCCAAATTGGTTAGGCCCAATTAGATTAGAATAAATTCAACTTATTTAGACTTAATTAGGCTCAATTAAATTCTAATTATCAAAAATTAATCAGGCCAAATCTCTGATCAGATCAGAGATCAAACCTCCTTGACAATTAGATCATCTCATAACCTAATCGGATCAAATTCAAATGAATCCAATTCAATTGGTTTTGATAAAAAATAATCACTCAATCAAATTAAGTTAATTAGCAATCAAATTACTAATTAATCTTCTATTGATCAACCATTAGATCGAATAGGAACCTCTAGTATGTGTGATCCCATAGGTTCGAACCTAAGTCGGTAGCATAGGAACTAATTTTCTATACTAATCAAAGTGACCATCTAAAATGGTACCCAATATTCGGATAGACTGAATGGTGCAGTCACAACATTCATAATCTATGTGAATATGGTTACCGCATAATTCATCTCTTTGATCTCTATGCATAGGATGATATTAGGGTTTAATTGTCAACCCTAAAAGATACATTCAAATCGTGTCTCAAAGCAATTAGTCCTATGATCCCTCACAAAGACTATCCTGGCCAAGACTTTGCTAAATTGAAATACTATTGAGCACAGCTCCTGAGTTCAGGAGTGGTCAATCCCATCTTAACTCATGCACCGACTTCTCAAGTACTTGACTATACCTAAAAACCTTCCATCACTGATTAAAAATTTAGGTAGTCTGACATCAAAGCATAGTGAGTTACTTAAAAGTCACCATGATGATCTCAGATCGGAGGGATACTTATGCCCATTTTCCATCAAAGTAATTTTTGATAGTAGAAAAGTTCTGAAGTCGGTCATGTTCAGTACAGATGTACCCCTACATCTCACCTGCATACCATATCAGTATCTCTACACTCCTTGCTTAAGAGGACAATCAACTTATATGGCATATAACGATCTATATTCGATAAATATTATCGTCCTTGGTAACAACGTATTATTGATCGCGAACTATTTTAAGGACTAAACGATAAATTTTCCTTTGTTGATTCTAAATTATCATAAGGACTTCATCACATCAGATAGGAGTTCATTAGAAGATGAAAGATTTATGATGAAAGAGTTAGAATAATTTTTATTTAATTAATAATTTATATATAATTTCATTAATTAGCTCAATCGTTAACAGACTGATAATTGACTTTGGAACACTATTTCCAACATGGATCATGCTCCAATATTCATGCAAAATCAAAATAAAATATATCTTGCACCATCATTTCACCAACACGATGACCACGTAGCCTATAGAGCGTCAAATCCATCTTCCACAAGTAGCTGATCTTTTCTCTCTTCACCCTCCATCTTTATACGAACGATTGATGAAAATCATCACACCCTTCTAAGAGTTGAAGAAAAAAAACTAGGCCATCTCAATTTATACATGCACTTGTCTTATCACATCAGAAGACTTAATCTTAATTAGAGTAAGAATTTCAATCTAAGTCTTATCAGGAATACAACTTTTTAATTAATTGAGTTCACCGTAATTGATTCAGAACTTGACCTAATGAGTTAAACCTGACTAAGTAACAATTAGGCCACATTATGGAGTTAAATCTAACATTCTTCTACTTTGCCTATATTATCACTTAAAATTAACTATTTGATTTTGCTAATATATTTAAAAAAATAAATAAAAATATAAAATTTAAAATAACAATCTTGAATCAAAATTTTGAAATTGATCCGATGAGTGCATACTCATTTTATAAAAAATTACATAATTATCTATTTCTTGAAGATTCTTTATATTTTGATTAAGTAAAAATTATTGATGCAAATCATGGTGGTTATACATCTCAATTGACATACTTTCTTCCATGTATCATGACATCAATAATTCTCACTTAATCCAGTCTTATATGCTGAAAATATGGGCTATCAAAAATCATAATACCTATGATAATGGTCCCACTATTATGTCATATAAATGATATTTCTATTTACTTTAATTCTGGTAAAAGTCAATCATAATGTATACAAATAATAATTAAACAAAAGTAATAGCAGTCATCAAATCATTAAGAGATCTCAAAATAAGTATCCATTATAAATTAAATATCCTAATGATAAATGTCCAAAACTTTTACATGCTCTTTAAAAATTTTAGGTACGAAATCTTTCATTAAAGGATCAGCTATCATATAAGCAGTACCAATAAAATCAATAGACACGTGATGACTACTAATCCTCTTATTTATAGCAACATACTTAACATCAATGTGCTTGTTTGCATTGATTATTTTGCCACTATTAGAAAAAGAAATCGTAGTAGAATTGTCATAATAAATTTTCAGTGGCTTAAAAATAGAATCTATAACTTCGAGCCCTGAGATGAATTTTTTTAACCATAGAGCATGTTAGAAAGCCTCATAGCAGCTTATATATTTAGGTTTGATAATAGAGCAGGCAATAATATGTTGTTTTACGCTCCTCCATGAGATTGCTCCATCAGCTAATAGAAAGATATAACCTTATGTGAACTTTTTACTATCAATGCAACCAGCATAATTTGCATTTGAATAACCGATCATCTTTAACTGATCAGTCATTTTATAAGTATGTAGTCTTTAGTTCTTTAAAGATATCATATCATCTTCTTGGCAGCTTTCTAATAGTCCATACCTGGATCACTCTGATATCTACCAAGTATTTTCGAAGCAAAATTGATATCAGGATGAGTACATACTTGAGCATACATCAGACTACTCACTGTAGATGCATAAGATATATCCTTCATCTGATTTTTCTCAATCTCGTTCCTGGGATACTAAAATTTATTAAATTTATCATCTTTAACGATTGGTACTTTACTTGATAAGCAGTTTGATATTCCAAATCTTTTTAGGATCTTAGTAATATAATTTTTTTGAGATAAATAAAGTAACCTCTTATTTCTATCATGATGGATTTCTATACCAAGAACATAAGAAGTATCTTTCATATCTTTTATGTCAAAATATTTAGAAAAAAAATTTTGATTTCATGCAAGAGACCCAAATTATTACTGGCTAGTAAAATATCATCTACATATAGCATCAAAAATATAAACTTACTTTCATTCACCTTCAGATATATACATTGATCAACAAAATTTTTTTTAAATCTGAAGAAAACAATGATATGATTAAACTTTAAGTATCATTGCTTGAAAGCTTATTTAAGATCATACATATTTCTTTAATTTATATACTAGCCTTTTACTTTCTTATACTAAAAATTCTTTAGGCTATTCTATATATACCTTTTTCTTTAAATCCTTATTTAAAAATACAGTCTTGACATCCATTTGATGTAGCTCTAAATTAAAATAAGCTACTAATATCATAATGATTATGAATGAATCTTTTCTAGAAATAAAAGAAAATATTTCATAATAATCAATGCCTTCCTTTTGAGTGAATCTCTTTGCTACAAGTCTAGCTTTATAACTCTCGATATTATCTTTGAAATTCTATTTAATCTTAAAAATTCATTTATAACCTATAGGCTTAAATCCTTCAGATAATTCAACAAGTTTTTAGATTTGATTCTTATTTATGAATTTCATCTCATCTTTCATGATATTTAACTAAAGTTTAGAATTATCGCTTTTCATAGCATCCTTAAATGAAACTAGATCATTCTTTATTCCAATATCATAATCACATTCTTGTAAGTATATAATATAATCATTTGAAATAACCGATCTTCCAATTCTAGTAGATCTCCATAATATTTCAGGTTCAATATCATTATTATGATTATTTTCAATTGAATCAAGTGCATTGATAGTCTGTTCAGAAAGTGGTGTATCAATCATCTATTGATGTTTCATAATTTCAGATTGAGCAGTCTCAAGTAAAATATTTTTGGGTGTTACTATAATAGAAAGAGATTATCTTATTTTCTGTAATACCATATTATGTGATGTACCACTCCTACTATTTTTACTATCCTTAATGAACCTAACAGTTCTAGTTTCAATAATTCTAGTGATGTGTGATGGACAATAAAATCTAAAACTCTTTAACCTTTCTGGATATCCTATAAAATAATAACTAATAATTTTGGGATCTAATTTTTTTTCTTATGGGTTATAAATCGAGCCTCCGTAGGATAATCCCAAATATATAAATATCTTAAACTTGATTTCCTACCTATCCATAACTCAAAAAGAGTTTTAGGAATGACCTTGCTAGGTATCCGATTTAGAATATATATAGCAATTTTTAAGGCTTCTTCCCATAAGTTCAAATGTAATGAGGATTTACTAACCATACTCCTCACCATGTCCATCAAGGTATGATTTCAGCCACATCATTTTGTTAGAAATTTTCTGGTATAGTATTATGCTACAATATCATGCTGTTCAAAAAATTTAGCAAAAGATCTAGGATTATGGTTAGATTCATTATATCTATCGTGGTATTCACCATTCCTATCAGATCTCATAATCTTAATTTTCTTATTCAACTAATTTTCTACTTCAGCTTTGTATATCTTAAAGGCTTTCAAAGCTTCAGACTTTTCATATAACAGAAAAACATAACCATAACATAAAAAATCATCAATAAAGATAATAAAATATTTTTGTCCTTCAAAACAAGATGTAAAATAGCCATAAATATTGATATATATCAATTCTAAGAGTCCTTAACTTCTTATGGCATTTTTTTATGATTTCTAATTTATTTTTTATAATGCAATCAATGCACATACTAAAATCACTAAAATCTAGATTTGATAAAATACTTTTCTTAACTAATCTAATCATCCTTTCTTTTGATATATGATTTAATCGCCTATTCCATAGCATTGAAGAACTCTCATTTACAATATCATATTTTATTTCAATATTGATATTTAAAACAAGCAAAGATTGTTTAAAAAAAATTTAATTTAATTTATATAATCTATTACACAATGTTTCAGTACCAACAAAAATAAAATTTTTTATTGATTTAAAACTTGAATTTACAAAAGTAAATAAAAAACTTCTAAATCAAGTTTTGATAAAAAAAAAATCTAAATATTGAAGTAACATAAAAGACGTCATGTAGATCCAGTCAAAATTCGGTGTCTGTAATAAGTTTGTAGGTCTCGATTGTAATGATCTTGGATTCATTCAATTTTTTATAAAGATTCACCATTCTCTATCATTTGATTTTCAACTTGAAAAGAATTCCTACATTGAATTAGAAATACGAATTACAGCACCCAAATCAATCCACCAAATATTAAAAGGAACATCAATGAAATTAGTTTTGAAATAAATAAGAGATAAGGGAATATCCTTCTTTTGAACTATTTTCTTTTTTTCTCATAATCTTTCTTGATATGTCCCTTCTTTTTATAAAAAAATATTTTAATTTATAAGAATCTCTTATTGGTAGATTGTTGGATCCTTTATTTTCTTTTTTCATCTTTTTTTCTTAGGATGCTCCTGTGAAACTACGTGAACAACTAGGATCCCTTTCTATTTCAATCTTTTTTCCTCTTGCACACACTAGGAGATGAGTTCATTTATTATCCATGATTTCTTATGTGTATTATGGTAAATCTTAAATTAGATAAACTAAGATGGAAGAGAATTGAGAACAAATTGGATAAAAAAATTTTTAGATACTGTCATGCCCAAATCATTTAGTTTTTTAGCTATATCATGTATTTTCATAATATGCTTTTGCACTCCAACAAATTCAACATATTTCATAGAGGTTAATTTATTTGTTAGGATACTAGGTAAAACTTTATTTGATCTGATAAATTATTATTCTATAGAGAAAAGATATATCAATTCATTATCAGGAATAGATCTTCTAATATCTTTCACTATAGAACTTTTAATAATTATGAGAGACAATCTATTAGAATGTTCCCACTTTTTAAATAATTTCTTATGATCAAGAGAACTAGTGAGGGTAAGTAGATCTGACTGAGGCTTACGAAAGGCCAAATCTAAATCTAGGCATCCTAAGATAATAAGAAGTTGCTCGTGCCAATCAGAATAATTTGATCAATTCAGTACAAGAATATTAGATAGATGCGACAAGAGCGAAGTAGGGGTCATGGATATAAATAATAAAACATGCTTATAATTATCATCATAATGCAAGTTCTATAATATAATTCTACTAATAATACTTATTATTCAACTATAAAACATCTTTGGGCAAGAATCATAGTATATAATAAGTATCACAACTAATTTAATCATAAATTTAAATATAATAAATAATGCCAAAACATGCATCACATAAATCATAACTAATAATAATAGAAAGTATGTAAGCAAGAATAATAATTATAATATATATTCATAATATATGTTTAAACTATGACCATCATATTAGTTGCACTTTCAGTAGTTTAACTAACTATGATTACAAAAATTTGAGATTATTTCCATCTTTAGATGTAGAACTTTCTATTTTTATGAAATTTAAGTTAGTCAATCTTTTACTATTAATTTTATATCAAATTATAGTTATCTTTGGATTTACTATAATAAATATACTTTTATATAATTTTTAAACTATAATGAGAGAAAATTATTAGCCCTTAGTGACTCGGCTATCCAAAATCCATAGAGTGCTCCAGATCCTTTGAGGCTACATAAAAATACACTTGAATAGTATAATAACGAGCAAAATTATTAATTAAATAATTTAATTATTTAATTATTTTATTTTATATAAAAATTTAATTATAATATTTCTCAAACCATCAATGATTCAAAAATCAATCAGATCAGATAAAAAATGATCAAGTTATAGGGATTTTAACAAAAATCTTAAAATTAAAGGATTTAACCATAAATAATAGAATATAAGGCTTTTTCTGTAAAATAGTAGCTTTAAAACTATTCAAAAATTCACCAGGGATTTTAATGTAATTTATTACTTTTCAGGAACTAAAATGCAAAATTATCCTAAAGGACTAAATTACAAAACTACCCTGAAGGCTTTTTATAGAATTTAAACTTTGCTAGGGGGTTAAATGTAAAAGTCATTTTTTTTATTAATTGAGTCCTAGCTAGATTGTGGGTTTCGGGTTTGGACCCAAAACCCAGATCCATTTATTCCATTTATTCCTTCTTCCCTGAGTATTCTCCCGATCAAACCCCCCGCCCTCCAATTTTTTTTTGGTAAACCTCCATGGGTGGCCGACCGACCGTCGCAAGCCACTGCTGCTGTCGTGGGTGACGAGAATTATCATCACGGTGTCAGCTCCTGTCGAAACACCGCTAGCCTTTAAACATCACATCCCGTCGTCGTAGCCGGCAGGGAGCAAGAGCTTCCCATCCACCTGAGGACCACGAGGGAGGGCAGCGGATCGAGCGCCACCCCCCCATCATCACAGCCCACCACCGCTACTTCCCTACGCCGCGGCAAAGGCCACGGTTCTTGTGGCCACACTAGTTGTGGGCGATGGCGCCGCCACCGCCACGAGTAGCGACAGCCGTGGCTCTAGCCTACCACCGGCATGGCAGTAGCGATGGTTGCTACCTCATTTATCGAACAACACGATCATCCGGCACGATCGATCCTAATTTTTTTTAATTTTTTTAAGAAAATATAATTTAATTTTTAAACTTTAATTAATTTTAAAAAATATAAAACTTTAATTTAAATTTTTAAAAAATAAACCAAAATTTATCGAAAATTTTTTTACATGAATACGAAGCATGGATCTTGGGCTTTGATATCACATGTTAGATAATTTAAAGTTTTATGCTTGGATCGTGCTCCAATATTTATGCAAAATTAAAATAAAATATACCTTACACCATCGTCTCGCCAACGCGATGACCACATAGTCCGTAGAGCATCAGATCCATCTTCTGCAGGTAGCTGATCTTCTCTTTTCTCACCCTCTATCTTTATGCAGATGATTGATGAAAATCGTCACACCCTCCTGAGAGTTGGAGAAAAATGGATCAGGCCACCTCAATTTATACTTGCATTTGTCTTATCCCATCAGAAGACTTAATTCTGATTAGAGTAGAAATTTCAATCTAAGTCTTATCAAGAATAGAACTCTTTAATTAATTGGGCTCATCATAATTGATTCAGGACTTGACCAATGACTTAAATCTGACTAAGTGACAATTAGACCATATTATGGAGTTAAATCCAATAGAAAAATCTCCACCATTGACTTTCAAATCCTTTATTTTATCCATAGAATGTGCACATTATCATTGTAATTCATTTATAAATCTAGATAAATATAGTGACGTGGGAAAGATGGGTACTATAACCCACATCCCCTGGTGTCCCTTCACACAAATTTTATGGCTTATCAAGAAATAAAAACTGTGAGTAAATAAGATCAAGTCAAAGCTTAATGTAGCTGAATTAAAGATAGGTTCATTGCAACATTAACCAATTGCATCCTCTATTAAGGGATTTAATCACATGGAAGCAGGGTAATCAAATTTTAAAAATTGGGCATGTTTACAGAGAAGTGAACTCTATTGCTAACTGGTTAGCTAATGCTGCTCAGAAAGAGGACTTTGTTATTTCAACCAATAACATAATCAACCTTAAGCTTAATGTTCTATATGGGCGATGCTTATGAGATTACTGTTGAACGATGAAGATACTTATATTAAGTTGCTGGTTCCTGATTACCATGTATGATATTTATCATATCTCTATTGGTCCCAATCCTATTAAGTGGATTGATATCTTAGATCTACTTGCGGATGGGCTAATGGTGCCTAGCATATGATACCAGAGAAGCTCTAAGATCACAATAACCTCTTGGATCTAGACTTTTTTTTATTGTATTTATTTGTTATATTTTTTTATCGTACTTCTAAATCCAGTGGTATACTCGATGGACATGATAGTTGATCTTTACCTTTACAATGATGGGTGTTGACAGAGGTTTTGATCTATTGTTATGTCGCCTTCCAATGTCTGAGCAGTACATCACTAGATTTAGTTTTTGTTGGATTTTTTTTTTTGAACTATGATGATGTTGTGGTCGCATGAAACATTTTGAAAGATTTTCTTATATGTATGACTAAGCAATGTTGCTATGAGGTTAAATGGCATAGCATTGAGTTCATTATTTTAATGGACGATATGAATCCCTTCAAATTGCAAGAACTTTAATTTCATAAACTATTTTATTCCTGAACATGTACATACTGCATCATAAACTATTTTATACCAGAAAAAAATTTCAACCACTCATTCAAATGCATCTCTCCTTGCATTTTAATAATTGTATGATTTCAATATATAGCACGCAAAGAATTAAATCAATTTAAATTATGTATTTTATTACTAAGGTTGAACAGGAATTTAAAAAATTAATTGAGATAATTAAGAAGGTTTAACTCTATGTGGGATGGTGCATGTTTAGGGAGGAAAATCACCATCATTGACTATTCCAGATTTTTTTACTTATTTTTAGGTAGAAAAAAATCTTTAGTATTGACTATTCCAATCTTTTTTACTTTTAAAAATGCTAGACTAGTCTACTTACTTAACGATCAAAGTCTTTTTTTTTGAATCACGAATTCAAAGTCAAGTAAGAGGCTAGTGACAATAGGATCTATTTACGTTACAAACCCCCTTCCCCGAGTCCTACCAACATTAGGACTGAAACCCTCCATCAAATAATCCACTTTTACCATGGGCTAATCTCCTCCAATTTTCTTATGGCAAGAAGTTATCAATGACCATGATGGTATTATTGGCATTTCATCGACTCTTGATGACCTCAGACAAATCTTTCTATTGGCAATATAATAAATAAATCTTGTCAACTTAATTGGACTATTAATGATTTTTTCTCCCCTTCTTGTGATGGTGTCCTCTCCATTTCATGTTTCATGCTTATTATGCTATTCTTCACTTGCAATTTTATTTTATTTTTAAAATATGGATAGAAATAAATGTACATTTTTTTCACACCTCTTAGCTAATTATATCATGATAGTTGTTGGTGCAAAATCTGGTCATCGTCGGAGAAGCACCGAAATCAGAGAAGAAGAGATCACCGTCAATGATCTGCAAAATAAATCTCATCCAGAGCCTGGGGGTGGCTTCGATAAGACTCTCCGACGATCAAGTCAGCTCTTTCGGCCAATAGAAATAGAGTACTCAATCAAAAAAATTACAGAGTATTGAGAAGAAGAAGAGAGCATGGAGAAAACGTATCTGAAGGGTTTCTTTTATAGATGGAGTCTGTAACAAACTGATAGTAATAGCCGTAACTAGTGAGTAGTGGGCCACTTGGAACTACATGGAGTTTGTTATGAAGGATAGTGTCTGTTGTCATGAGGTGCCAGTTTGTTTGAGATTTGATAGTCAAAGTTTGGAGGAGTAGACGTCGGTTGATGATGACCTTTGAGCTATATCAATTCTAGAGGAGTTCGAACTTCTCTAAGATAGTCCGGATGTGGGTCGGTTCATGCCGTGTTCGAGATTAGATTTGTGTAGGAGAGGAGATTCTTATGGAATCAGAAAGTAGATCTGCTGGAGAGATTTATGTGTAGCTCTTCTGAAGAAGAAATCTGAGGAAGAATTCGTCTGACGGAGGAACCCAACTACTGAAGAGAATCGGAAGAAGTTTGTCTATTGGAGGAGTCTGAAAGGAATTCGCCTATTAGAGAAGTTCGGAAGGAGTTTGGCTGTTGGAGTTCGGAAGAAGTTCGCTTATTGGAGGAGTTCGAAAGAAATTTGGCTGCTAGAAGAGTTTGACTATTGAAAAAAATTGGAAGGAGTTTGTTTGTTGGAGTCTGAAAGGTGTTCGACTGCTAGAAGAAATTCACCTATTGGGAGAGTTCGAAAGAAATTCGACTGTTGGAGTTCGGAAGGAGTTCGCCTATTGGAGGAGTTCGACTACTAGAGGAGTTCGACTACTAGAGGAGTTCGACTATTGAAAAAATTCGAAAGGAGTTTGTTTGTTGGAGTCTGGAAGGTGTTCGACTGCTAGAGAAGTTTGCCTGTTGGAAAAATCTGGAAGGAGTTCGCTTATTGGGGGAATCCGGAAGGAGTTCGCCTATTGGAGTTCGGAAGAAGTTTGTCTATTGGAGTCCGAAAGGAGTTCGACTACTAGAGGGTTTCGATCGTTGGAGGGAGATCGGTTGAACGGGATACGCAAGTGTTGGAAACTTGGCCGATTCTCTGGGACGGTATTAAATGTTCAAGCTTGTCTAGAGAAGGAATTCGCGATGTCTTGTTGAATCCAAAATCAGTCTTCTTGGTCAATCAGATTCTTTGGCTACAGTGTCGGAGGTTGGCAATTCCAGAATGATTCAGAGCTTGAATATTCCTGCGGATTGAGATTTAGTTTCTATAACCACAACTAGACGGAACTGATTTAGTCAAAATCTTAGCTGAACTTTGGTAGGTATGGATTTATCCCCAATACTAGCCTCCTACTCCCGAGTTTGAAGTTCGAAGGATGGGAGTAAGATGAAGACTATCAAAGTTTGAAGGATTTTTCAGTCTTGCTGGATTTTTCGCTTCTAGGTGGAATGGGATGTTTTGGTTTTTATTGGATTGGTGTCGAAGCTTCGTATATGCACGGTGATCCGAAGAGACATTTTTCAAATTTTTTGTCAGAAGTCTGCTCGAAGTACAACGTCATTAAGGGTCTGTCCGTTGGAAGCTTTATGCCATGATGAGTGGGACACGCATCGATCAGAGATCGGTTGAAAAAAATCTACAATCATAACTGCTTTAGAGCTCCAGGGATTACTTAAGCTTGCTCTCCTCCTCCAAGTCCCTACTTCTGAAATCTTTCGTTCCTCCCTCTAGTTTCCTTCTTCATTCCGAGCGAGAGCCCAAGTTGCTTCCTTTGATTTTCGGCATACTTTCCTTCAATTCTTACTCCATTCGCCATCATCTTATTCTTCTCAACCAATTTAGGTCAGCTTTTCGATACCTTTTGGATTATCTCTGCATTCTTACTTTTTCGTTCTTTCTATTCTTGTCGAAGCTTGAACGTCTTTTTTTTTTTGATTTTTTGGATAATTTCTTGATTTTATCTTGATCCAAATGTCTAGCGAGGGATCTTGGTCGACTTGTTCTGAGAGTCCGATCCCTTTAAGCTTGACGAACCCATCTCCTAAGGAGGCCAAACCCTTGGGATTGGCCCATCCTTTTGTTCCTGCGATCATTTCTTATAGACTTTGGCCTAACGACCTTTCCTTAGCTAGGATTCGATTTGGAATTCCTCCTGAGTACGAGCTTGAACTCCCTGGGCCTGACAACCGAGCCTGCTCACCCCCTCCAGGTTGAATCTATTTGTATGTCGAAATCTTTTAGGCTGGGCTTAGTTCTTTACCTTTTTTCATAGCTAACTTATCTAGGTTTTTCAATATTTTTCTTGTTGCCATGGCGCCGAACTTCTTTAGATTTATCATAGGATTCCTCTTCCTGTGCACCATGGTAGGCATCCAACCTACCATTTTTCTATTCTATAATTTTTTTACCTTTAAACATCATCCCACCGCTAAGGATTGGTGGTATGTGTCTCCACAGTTTGGGAGGAAGGGACTGCTTAAAGGTGCCCCTTCCTTCGTTCACGGTTGGAAGAAGAAGTTCTTCATTTTTCGTCCCATCCTGAAACTAAGGCTACCTCCATGGGGCGAGGTAAGGAAATCAATTCGCCGAGCTCCTGGGCTAGAAAATGAAGATCGGAGCTCGATCGATAAGCTGAAGTTCTTTGATACTTCACCAATCCCTAGACTTTTGGACGAGCAAATCTTATTCAATTTTGGCCTCAATCCTCTTAACCCGGCAGGTAGTTTGTGATGTTCAGTCGGCTGGATGGTATTCATTTTTCTGATCTTTTAACTTTGTCTTTGCAGAAATGACTCTCGAGAAATAGAACCGTTTGATGAAGGGGGTTCGGACCCTTAAAAGAAAAGATGGTTCTTCAGGCAAACCACAAAAGAAGGCCTGGACTGGAGAGTCAAGCTGGGCTGCACCGATTTGGTCCGTGCCGGCCCTTGAACTCGCCGCTACTGTGTTGATCTCGGCCCTATCTGATGAGGCCGTCTCTCTTGCTCCTGTTCGGCAAGAGGGAGCTGTGAAGAAGAAGAAGAAGAGGGCCGTTGGCAAGAAGGTTGGGCGAAAGGCTAAGATCTTCGAAGGAGGAGATCTTGGCCAGGAACAAGGTTCCCTAGACGATCAAGAGGTTGTTCAGGTACTAATGGAGGGGAGCATCCTTCCCCATATCATTGAAAGGATGTGCCAGAAGGACGATGTCGAGAGGTTCAATGAATCATTAGCTGCCTTTCTGGAGGTAAGTGGTTCCTTCTGATTTTGACTTCATGCCCATTAAGCTTTGGAACTGGGATCTTTTATGATTATGATTTGTTGTGTGTTTTACAGCTGGAACACTATCTTTTTGTCCACTCTGAAGCAGCAAGCCAAAATTGGACTAAGGCTTTTAGAGCCCTGAAAGAAGCTTGCACAGAAGTTGAGAAGGCCCGGGCAAAGATCGACGTTCTAAAGGTCGCCTCGGAGATCCATTCGTCTGAAGTCAAATGCCTTTAGAATGAACTGAGAGAGAAGCATGGCGAGATGGTGAAGTTGAGGGCCGAGCTAGCCCTGAAAAAGAAGGATAAAAGAAAGGCGCAAGAGGAGATTAGAGCTACCATGGAAAGGGCTATGCAGAACTTCAAGTCCTCCAAGGATATGGAGGACATCAAAATAGACTTTGCCTAGGAAGCCTTCTTAGAAGGGTTTCAGATCTGCATAGGACGAGTCACCGAGAATTTTTCTAACATCGATCTGGATCTCCTCCTAGAAAAGCCAGAGGATAGAGCCGACCCTTCATGCACCGATACCGAGATCGCTCCTAAATCCGTAGGTGCAGTATCCGAGCCTACCCAAGGGCCAGAGCCGATTGAGAATATTCCAACCGCTCTAGTGGGTGAGCCGCCCGAGGTCTAAACTTTTGATATCTATGTACCCTCTTTTTTCTTTTTTTTGGTGTACCAAATATATTTCAAGTAATGAGAGCAAATCTTTCTTTTTCTTTATACTTTGCATTGTATATGATTCAGAACGTCTCTGTCGATCAGGGCCACGACCTCCTTTCTTCGATTGACGCCGACCCCTTACCTCAGAAAATTTTCTTCAAGCCTTGATAAAGGGTTTAAAGAAGGAGGTCCACCAATTGAGAAAAAGATTGAAGAGAGTTGAGGCCGACCTTTAGGCCTCTCGAAAAAATGCTGCGGAGGCGACAAAGGAAGTCACTCGCCTCCGAAGTTTACACATGAAGGACGTGGCGAGCTTCAGCATTCAGAAAGAAAATTTTAAGAAGAAGCTCGCTGAACTTTGGAAGAGCGTAAGCGATAAGTCTTGGGCACTCACAGTGAAGATCGACTCTCTAGAAGTTAATCTCAAGAAGGCGAAAGAGAAGATTTGTCTCTTGGAAGGGAGTTCACTATGATCCACCGACGAAGCTCAACATGACTGAAACTGATCGAAGAAATTCTCCTAGCTTCAGAAGCAGCTGCATGATGCTGAAGATCGACATAATAATTATCGGGCAGCCTGGACAGGGAAGATGTCTAGGCTTGAAGGCGAGCTAAAGGCCGCCAGGGATGAGACGACCTATTTT
Source organism: Cocos nucifera (assembly GCA_006176705.1). Taxonomy (NCBI): domain Eukaryota; kingdom Viridiplantae; phylum Streptophyta; class Magnoliopsida; order Arecales; family Arecaceae; genus Cocos; species Cocos nucifera. The sequence continues at coordinate 2,086,726 of QRFJ01000089.1, read as the reverse complement.
CGGAAGAAGTTTCATAGCATTCACCAGGCTGGATCAAGCGGCGAACATAAGGAGCGCATCTTTCTGAGGAGGACTGTTGGCAAACTCTCAAAGGCTATTGAAGTGGAGAAAATCGAAGTTCAACAATTGAAGCTCCAGTTGACCTAGAAGCATCAAGCCGTCAAGGATGCTGAAGCTAAATCTGAGGTTTTGAGGAAGCAGCGGCGAGAGCTCGAGGCCAAATTTGAATACTCCAACAGGATGTACATCGATGGTCTATACAAGAAGAAGGAGCTAGAGGAGAAAATTTTCAAACTAAAGAAAGCTTTGGTAATGGCTGGAGCCGATAGCCCAAAGTCTAAAGAGCTCAGATCGCCTTAGGACTTCATCTTTTTCTTTTTTTTTATGTAATCAGTTTCACCAATCTTTATCTTGTCTGTAATGCATTTGCTTTTTCGCACAGTCGACCTTTGCCGACCTCTATTTTGCTTGTAGTGTGTCTATTGTAATTGATCTTATTATTTTTTACTTGTAACAAACTTAACTTCATAATAAAATAGTATCTTTTTCATTGTCATCTCTTGCGGATTCAATTCTGGATGCCTCATTTTTCTTTCATTTCTAACGAGATGCTTGTCGTGGACGTTGGGTCAGGAGCTCGTTCCATGGATTAGGATGAGATTTTTTCTTTGGCATTTGGCACGATCGTTGGAGAATGTGCTCATCAATTGTTAGTAGGGTCTTGACCTTTTTCTCATTTTAAATCAGCATGGCCTTGACCTTCCACCCCTTGTATGATCGTAGAGGTTTGTCGAATCCATCGGCGGGTTCTCATCTTGGCTTAATGAGGCCTTTGACTTTGCTCACATTAGGACAAGATTCTCCTCCTATTCCTAATGGACTGCTGGGGGCACATTAGGACCGTCGGCAGGGCCTCTCCCCTCATCTTATCTTAGTTCAACGAGGCTTTCGACTTTACTCACGTTAGGACGAGATTCTTCTTCTATTTCTAATGGGCTATAGGGGCATATTAGGACTATTGGTAGGGCCTCTCTCCTCATCTTGTCTTAATTCAACGAGGCCTTCGACTTTGCTCATGGTTCTCCTCCTATTCCTAATGGACTGTAGGAGCACATTAGGATCGTTGGTAGGGCCTCTTCCCTCATCTCATCTTAGTTCAACGAAGCCTTTGATCTTGCTCACGTTAGGATGAGGTTCTCCTCCTGTTCCTAACGGATCACTTTTGGTTGCTTCAGAGTTGTCATTACACAATCTTTCTATCAAGAAGAAATGATGTTAAAATAGAAAGAACTTTATTAAAGAAAAGTTACTAGTAGTACATTCTTAAGTTTTCCCAATTTTAAGGCCATGGGAGTGTTGCCCCTCTAAGCTTCTTCAAGTGATAAGTTTCGGACCGGATGACCTCCTCCACTCTATACGGACCTTCCTAATTCAGGACAAGCTTTCCTTGCTCTTGAGGCTTCAAAACGGACGCTCGTCAGAGCACCAAGTCTCTCACCCCGAATGCTTTGCTTTTTACTCTAGAGTTATAGTATTTGGCTACTCTTCGTTTGTAGGTTGCCATCCAAACTTGGGCATCTTCTCTCTTTTCTTTCAATAGATTGAGATTGACTCTAAGATTCTATGAGTTATGATACTCATTGATGGCCATGACCCATGCTAATGAAAGTTTAAGCTCGATCGGGATGACTACCTCCATTCCAAAGGTTAGGGCGAATGGTGTTTCTTCAGTCTCCAGTTGATAGTTTATGAGTAGTTCGGTATGCCCAAAGAATGTGGTAGAGTTCATCTGCCTAAGTTTTCCTTGCTCTTTCAAGCCTTGCCTTGATGTCCTGCAGTAAAATTCTGTTGGTCACCTCTGCTTCACCATTTGCCTGCGGATGGACTACTGACGTGAAGTGATAGAAGATATTTAGATCTTCGCAGAACTTAGCGAACCTCATCCCAGCATACTATCATCCGTTATCCATTATGAGAGTTTGGGGCAGATCAAATCGGTAGACGATTGACTTTCAGACGAAGTCTTATACCTTGATCTTAGTAATTTTTGCTAGTGGTTTGGCTTTGATCCATTTGGTGAAGTAGTCGACCGCAACTAGGAGGAACTTTTGTTGTCCGAATGCCATTGGAAAAGAGCCAAGCATATCTATTCTCCACTGCGCAAATGATCAAGGTGCGCTTAGTGGAGTAAGCTCGGAGGTCGGCTATCTTTATATGTTTGCATTTCTCTGACAGTGGTCATATTTCTTGACATACTCTATAGAGTCATGGTATAATATCGGCCAATAGTATTCTTACTGAAATAGTCTTTGTAATAGGGATCTAGCTCCTACATGATTTTCACAAATTTTCTCATGCACTTTTCATAATGCGAAGTCGGCCTCTAAAGATCGGAGATATCTTAAAAGCAGTAGCGAATACGATCTTTTATACAGTTTGTCCTCATACAAAACGTATCGAAAGGCTTGATTCCTGAGTTTTCGAACTTCTTTTGGATCATGAGGAAGAACTTACTCTTTAAGATAAGCAACTAACGAGTCAATCCAGCTTGGCTCATGCTCCATTTGCATAACAAGCTGTGATTTCTCTGAGCTTGGGCATTTTAGAGTTTTAAAAAATACTTCTTTAGATAGTTCGACTGGGGCTAAAGTGGCCAATTTAGGAAGGAGGTCGGCTTTTGTATTTTCTACCCTCGAAATATGTTGAATGCCAAAACTATCAAAGGTCGGAGTCAAATTTTTTACTTTCTTAAGATATTTCATCATACTTTCTTTCGGGCTTCATAGTTGCCACTAACTTGGTCGATCACTAATTGAGAATCACTGTAGACTTGAAGTCGATCTACTTTTAACTCTCTTGCTATTTTTAACCTGACGATCAGTGCTTCATATTCGGCCTCATTATTAATTGTAGAAAATTTGAAGCGTAGCGCATATTCGATGACGACTCCCTCGGGATTGACTAAGACCAACCCCGTACCTACTCCAGCAGCATTGGACGAACCATCCACGTACAGGATCCAAAAACCTTCGAAAAGATCGGCACTTTCTTCGAAGAGGCTCGATTGCAACCACGGGATGCCGATCTCGTTCTATTCAAGCTTGACTTCATCTAGAATGGTACATTCTACTATAAAATCTATCAATTCTGAGCTTTGATCGATGGTCGGGATCGATAATTGATGTCAAACTCTATGAGCTTGACTGCTCATTTTACGATTCTTCTGAAAGCATCCGTTTGATGAATGACATTTTTATTGGTTGATCCATGAGGATCGTTATGGTGTGCACCTAAAAGTAAGATCAAAGTCTTCTAACAGCAATTAGAAGAGAGTAAGTCAATTTTTCTTAACTTAAAGTACTTAGTCTCTGTATCTCTCAGAATCCGACTTATGTAGTAGACTGATCGCTGTATTTTTGCTTCCTCCTTAACCAGGACTCCTACCAAGACTGTCGGAGAGACTGCTAGGTACAAGAATAATTCTTCTTCGAGTTTAGACTTTGCCAGCAGTGGGGATGAGTAAAGGTAGTTTTTGAGCTCCTCAAATGTCCGTTGGTACTTCATCATCTCGCAAAAATTTTTTAGTTGCTTGAGAACTTGGAAGAAGGGCATGCATCACTTGGTCGATTTCGAGACGAAGTGATTTAGGAATGCTACTTTTTCAGTCAGGTGCTGAACTTTTTTGATTATTTTTGGAGCAGTCATCTTCTGAATAGCTTGAATTTTCTCTAGATTTGCTTCAATCCCACGTCTTGATACCATAAATCTCAAAAACTTCTCTGAGGTCACACTAAAGGCACCCTCGGTCGAGTTCAGCTTCATCTTGTACTTCTTGAGTGCATTGAAGGTCTCTTCGAGGTCGATGATGTGGTTTATTGAAGCTCGACTTTTGATGATCATGTCATCCACATACATCTCTATGTTGTGATCGATCTACTTCTTGAAGATCTTGTTGATCAGACGTTGGTACATTGTCCCTGCATTTTTGAGTCCAAAAGACATAACCCTATAACAGTAAAGACCACGGTCAGTAATAAAAGTAGTTTTCTCCTCATCCTCCGGTGCCATCCGTATTTGGTTATAGTCAGAAAAGGCATCCATGAAGGTGAGGAGCTCATGGCCCGAGGTTGCATCTACTAGTTAATCAATTTTGGATAGAGGGTAGCTGTCTTTTGGGTAGGCTTTGTTCAGCTTTTTGAAGCCTATATACATCTTCCACTTTTCATTTACTTTTTTGACGAGAACTATATTTGAGATCCAACTTGGATAGTTAACTTTTCGGATGAATCCAGCTTTGAGAAGCTTGTCTACTTCTTCTGCAATTGCTTTCTGCCTCTCTGGAGCATGGTTGCGCATCTTTTTTTTTACTGGTCGATACTTAGGATCGATGGCCAGTCGATATTTCATGACCTCGACATCAATTCCTGACATATCCACTGGGACCCAAGCGAAGACATCTACATTCTTCCTAAGGAAGGTGATGAGTCGCTCCCAAATCTCGTCCCCCAAGTTGGAGCCAATCTGCACAGTGTGCTCTGCGCTCCCATCATTTAAGGGCACAGATAAGAGGTCCTTCATAGACTCACCCCGCTCCTCGGTAAGATCATCACGGATATCCAACCCATCAACAGGACAAAGGTCGGGCTGAATATTTTTCTGTAGGGCAATGGAGTAACAGCATCTTTCCAATGCCTGATCTTTTCTGATCTCTCCAATTCTGTAGCTCGTTGGAAACTTTACCTTTAGATAATAAGTTGATACCACTGCTTAGAGCGCGTTCAAACCAGATCGGCCGAGAATAACATTGTAAGCAGATGGAGCCTTTACGACTAAAAAATTGATCAGTGCCTTAACCAGCTTCGGACGTTGCCCTGCAGTCATAGTCAAAGTTATTATGCCCTCAACTGGCACAGCATCGTCAGTGAAGCCTACCAACGAAAAGTTCATAGGTCCCAAGTGGTTATTGAGTAAGGACATTTTTGAGAAAGCATCATAAAATAAAATATCAGTAGAGCTTTCATTATCTACCAAAATGTGGCATACATCATAGTTGGCAATGTTTAAAGAGATTACAACCACGTCATTGTATGAGAATTAGACTCCTTGAGCATTCTCATCGGTGAAAGCCATGGGCTCTTCAATTCTTTGCCTCTTCTCGGGCTCAGCTGACCCGCTAGCCTTTTCTTACCGAAGTCCTTCAAAGATGGTGTTGATAATGCCAAGGGATGGCCGATCTGTCTGTTGCTCCTTTCTTTGCGGTTCTGATTGCGGCAATGGCCTTGGCCGATCTTTCCGCCCTTCAAGTCGACACCGCAAGAATCAATCGAATCTGCCTCGCCTGATGAGCCCTTCGATCTCATCTTGAAGCTGGATACATTCTTCAGTATCATGACCGTGGTCATGATAGAAGCAGAACTTATTTGGGTTGCATCTGCCAGGATGGGAGCGCATCCTTTCGGACCTCGGTAGCTACTCCTTAATCTCCATCAACACTTACATTTTTTGAGCATTGAGGGGGGCATAATTGTGGAACCTTCGGAGGGAGAAATCCCATCGCGCCCTTCTGTCGGAGCTTCCTTGCTTCCGAGTTCGAAGAGGAGTTCGGGCTCACTTATGCTCAGAGAGAGTTCAGGAGCGTGGTTGAGCTTCATTTGGCTTTTCTTCCTCAGCGGGCCTGCCCGGCTCGCCGCTCTCCAATGACTTCATTATTCTTGATCTTGAAGGCCTCTTCCACTCGGGCATACCCTTTAGCCCGAGCTAGCATTTCAGCAAAATTTTTAGGATACTTCTTCTCCAAAAAGAATAGCAGATTGTTCTTCTGAAGGCTGTCCTTTAGCGCGGCCATCATAACAGATTGGTCTAAATTTCGAACCTCTCACACAGCGGCATTGAATCGATTAATAAAAGCTTAAATGGATTCTCCCTCCTATTGCTTGATGCTGATGAGGGATTCTGAGTCCCACCTGGGACGTCGGCTACTAACAAAATGAGTCATAAACTGATGGATCATCTGATCAAAAGAGAAGATGATATTCGGCTTGAGGGTCGAGTACCAGATCTTGATGGCTTCCTTTAGGATGGACGGAAAGGCTCGATAGAAAATGGCGTCTGGTGCATCATGGAGCAGCATCATCATCCGAAAGGCCTTCAGATGATCAATCGGATCAGAGATTCCATCGTAGCTCTCGAATTGAGGAAGCTTGAAGTTCGGTGGGATCGGTTCCTACATGATGCATTGAGAGAAAGAAGGATCGGTACAGATATCACTACCATGAAAGGAGGGAGCATGATGGAGTTCCTCGATCCGTCAGTTCATCTCTTGTAGTTTTCGATCCAAATTCTCTCGATCATGGATTTCTAAGATCTTTTGACTGAATGGGGGCAAAGTTTTCCTAGGGGTAGAGTCATGATTAGAGCAGGAGCTCTTGGCTCTTTGCTTTTTCTTTTTGGAGGTCACTGGCTGGCTAGCCCAAGTCGACCATCCTCAGATTGGATCATTGGGCTCTAGAGAAGCCTGCTCCGATCGAATTGGCATTGGAGCCTACCGCTGCATGGCTTGCACCACTTCCGTGAGACTGCGAACCTGCTGGACTAGCCGATTGAATTATTCCGCATCCATCATGGCTGTAGGTGGAGCTTGAATTATCAGAGCTGAAGCGGGAATGGATAGATCTGGACGGGATCTGACTGCAGAGGCCGTTGACCGTCGGGTTGAAGCTTTTCTGAGAAGTATTTTTTTTGGAAAGAACTCTAGAGAAGAAGAAGAAAGATCGCTGCTGAGCACTCTTTTAAGAATAAGAAAACCTCATGAACGGAGGGTCCTTCCTCTAGTGCCAATCCTATTGGTGCAAAATTCGATCATCGTCGGAGAAGCGCCGGAGTCGGAGAAGAAGAGATCACCGTCAGTGATCTGCAAAATAAGTCTCGTCTAGAGCCTAGGGGTGGCTTCGGTAAGATCCATCGATAATCAAGTCAGCTATTTCAGCCAACAGAATGGAGTACTCGATCGAGAAAGTTGCAGAGTATTGAGAAGGAGAAGAGAGCCTAAAGAAAATATATCTGAAGGGTCTTTTTTATAGATGGAGCCTGTAACAAACTGATAATGACAGCCATAACTATCGGATAGTAGGCTGCTCGGGGCCACGTGGAGTTTGTTACAGAGGATAGTGTCTGTTGTCGTGAGGTGCCAGTCCGTTTGAGATTTGATAGTCAAAGTTTGGCGGAGTAGGCGTCAATTGGTGATGACCTTTGAGCTATATTAATTCTAGAGGAGTTCAGACTTCTCTAAGGTAGTCTGGGTGTAGATCGATTCATGCCGTATCCAAAACTGAATTTGTGTAGGAGAGAAGACTCTTCTGGAATCACGAAGCAAATCTACTGGAGAGATCTGCGTGCAGCTCTTCTGAAGGAGAAATCCAAAAAAGAATTCGCCTGACGGAGGAACCCAACTATTGAAAAGAATCCGGAAGGAGTTCGCTTGTTGGAGGAGTCCGGAAGAAATTCGCCTATTGAAGGAGTCCAAAAAGAGTTCGGTTATTGGAGTCCAAAAGGAGTTCGCCTGTTGGAGGAGTTCGAAAGGAGTTCGGCTGCTAGAGGAGTTCAACTGTTGGGAGAATCCGAAAGGAGTTTGCCTATTGGAGTTCGGAAGGAGTTCAACTGCTAGAGGAGTCCACCTATTGGGGGAATTCGAAAGAAGTTTGCCTGTTGGAGTTCGAAAGGAGTTCGGCTGCTAGAGGAGTTCGCCTATTGGGGGAATCCGAAAAAAGTTTGCCTGTTGGAGTCTGGAAGGAGTTCAGCTGCTAGAGGGGTTCGATCGTTGGAGGGAGATCGATCGAATGTGATGTGCAGATGATGGGGACTTGGCCAGTTCTCTAGGATGGTATTGACTGTTCAAGCTTGCCTAGAGAAGGAATCTGCGATGTCTTATCGAATCTAAAATCGATCTTTTCAATCAATCAGATTTTCTGGCTACAGTATCGAAGGTTGGCCATTCTAGAATGATTCAGAACTTGAATATTCCTGTGGGTCGAGGTTCAGTTTTTATAACCATAATCAGATAGAACTGATTTAGTCATAATCTTAGCTGAACTTCGGTAGGCGTGGATTTATCCCCAACAATAGTTATCCACCACTTATGGTATATCATATCTCGATTATCACCATTAATCAAAATATCATATATTCGTGCATGATTGAATCTTAACTGTATGTGATCGGCTTTGTTTCAAATGCTTCTTTTTGATGCTAGTAATAGAATAATCTCTAATCATGAAATCAATAACATGCAATTGTATCAAATGCTAAGTATTTCTGCCACGAATGCGATTAGAGTCTTCATTGCCCGACCGTGATATTCAAACGCGAATTGATGACATGTTGGCGGTGAACAGCCTAACATTTTATTTCGTTTTTGAACTTCAAAATCTAGCATATATGACAACTGGGCCTCAAATAGAAATCTGATTTTTAATTTTTAGCGAATCTAAACCATATCCTATGTCAACTTAGGGATATATCTTCACACAAAAAATGCATGAGACTTGATGTTTGCCGGTTCAGATCCTGGTAGTATTTTTGGAGCCCAAGTTTTGTAACCAAGAAAACTTATTTAGTTCCAGGATAGGCTGAAAACACCAAAGGAAACCCTTATAAATGAAGAATGAAATTTTGTCTTCTAATCACCAACTTTAATTATTTATTAGTTAATCTTCAACACGCAGAATTGACTTCTTCGAAGCCTCAATCCTTTGTATGTATCTACAAAGAATCTTGGCTAGAAGTTAATGAGGTCGTTTGCATTCAAAGAATGTTGTCGTGTTGGAGACTGCATGGTTGCCCTCACTTGGAAAAAAAAAAATTCAATAAAACTTTTTTATTTTTTATTGGATAGGAAAAATTCAGTAATACATTTACCATATCCATTCCCTTTGTGTGCCTTACCGAGCCTGCACGGTAGAAGAAATCTACAAATGTTGTTGGTAAAATAGGCAAGATTATAAACCAATTAATAACCATCTTAATGAGTAAATGATGACTAACCCTCTTTTGCTTCACGTTCCTTCCATGGTGTCAGATTGCGAAGCAAAAAGATTGCCAACGAATCTTTCCCTTCTTTTCCTATAAAACCTTCGCATCGGTGACCTCCGCAAAACGACCTCCATCCAGCATCGGCAACCCCAGCGGCGGTGAAACGAAGAGCGAAACCCAACCTACCGAACGGCATCTGAACTCGAAAGCAAAAAGCCCAAGCAAAACCCTATCGATCTAAACGGGCTCCCAAAAAAATACTAAGGGAAATAGAACAAGAAAATGGAGAGATCACGGTCGAAGAAGAGCTACCATTACGACCGGGACTCCAACTCCCAGAGCCCTTCCCACCGCTCCAAGCCCCGCTACGATGGTGGCCGGGGAGGCGGCCCCCACCGCCGCGGAAACCACCACCGACGGGGCGGCGACCACCAAGTCCCGCCACCTCCGCCTCCCCCTCCCCCGCCGCCGCAGGCGCTGCCCTCCTCCTCCTCCAATATCCAGGACGGGGTGGCACCGCCCAGCGCGGTCACCACCTTTTTCCGCATTCTGTGCCCCGACTCGAAGGCCGGCGGCGTGATCGGCAATTCCGGGAGCATCATCAAGACCTTCCGCCAGGAGACTGGTGCGTCGATCAACGTCCACCAGCTGGTCCCCGGCGACGAGGAACGGATCATTGAGACGGCGGACAACCGCAGCCGGGAACCCGACGGCCGCCCCCCGCAGTACTCCCCAGCCCAGGAGGCTCTGCTGCGGATCCACGAGCGGATTGTGGACGCGGAGTTCGAGTACAGTGGCGGCGATGAGGAGGACGAGTACGGCGGCGGCGGTGGCGGGGGAGGAGGAGAGAGGCGGAAGGATAGGAGCCGGGTGACGACGAAACTGGTGGTGGCGAGGACCCATGTTGGGTGCTTACTGGGGAAGGGGGGGAAAATCATTGAGCAGATGAGAAACGAGACCAGGACCCACATCCGAATCTTGCCGCGGGATCGCTACACTCCCAACTGTGTCTCGACGTCGGAGGAAGTCGTTCAGGTAGCACCGATGCCTTCTGTTGCTTCGATGGATCTCAATTAATTGCTTGTTTCTTTGCTTTGAGCTATTTTCAACGCTTTACTTGCTTGGAAAAGCAGAGTGACCTTATAATTGAGAAATTTTGACATGTTCATTCCATGGAGTAAGATATAGATATCACAATTATAACTATTGCATAATGGACTCACTCAAAACACATTGGATCACATGAATCTTGAGTGATTAGTACACAACCAGGTGGAAAAAAAGTCTTTGGTGCAGGTGATGCTAGTTAACATAGAGAAGTCTTCAAAAGATTTTCGATAAGACTTATAGATTTATGGGTGAGGACTGTTACTCTCTCACTGTTTAGCCTCAACATCCACCGAAATTCACCTTCCTCTTAATTAAACATGCTTAATAGTTGTGAGGTGATTGAATATGTGTTTGGAAACAATTTCAGCAGAATGTTATTAAACTTTAGAAATACAATTGTCGGGTTCTTCATTCATTTCTTTTATTTGGGCCTTTCACCATTTCTTTCAAAATAAAAAAAAAAAAAATATTTTCAGGTTCCTTTTTTTTTAATTTTATTTTGGGTTCTCATATGTCTGAGGTACTGAGTTTACAACATTATGTTATGGTGGAAGAATGGGGTGGAGGTGCACTTGGGGAGGTGGAGGAATTCAAGACCAATGTCCAGTCTGTATTATGGATGATTGAGGTTGGCAGGGTTGTAAGAAGCTGAAGTGCTGCCCTTCCTAGTATCAACCCTTTAATAGCGTACGGCGTGATGCTTGTTTAGTGTACCAAATGATTAAAATAATGGTCTTTTATCAATGGCTAATATTGTGGTTTCTCAAAGTGGTTTGTCACTAATATTCATGAATGCTTTGATGCTATGTGAGGTTTTGGGATGATGCTGTAGTATATTTAGAAGGGGAACTCCTTGGTGGACATTTGCTTGCTTAGAATGGACTTAATTGAGAAGATGTTTTACATTAGTGATTTGCTACTGTTCCTGGCACGTTGGCATGGCCAACCCTTCTGACCACAGCAACTATTGTGTGGTTTATTTTTGCATGTATGCTTTCTTAATTGATAACATGCTCCTTTGGTTGTCAATTGTGGAAATTCGTTCATAAAATCAATACACATTTTTTTTTTTGGTTGCCATGAACATGTTAAACATATTCCAAGTTTATATTTTGGTGCGAGCCTAGCTCATATGTAATTGTTCATTTATTGTGAAATTGATCTTTCTCTATTTTTACACTTTCTTTACAGGTTGTTGGAGAAGGTAATTGTGTCAAGAAAGCTGTTGAAATCATCTCATTTCGTTTAAAGGAGAGCTTGCATCGTGATCGAGGAGCTTCTCATGGACGATTTCATTCACCTGACCATTATATTCTCCCTAATGATAAGCTTGCCAACAGTACTCAACATATATCGGCATTGGCAGAATCTGCTTTGGGATCACGATCTTCTGCGGGACAAAATAGAGTTAAAAGCAATTCCTATATTTCAGAACTGTCTGGATATGCATTTGATTCTGATGGAAATTCTATGAATGACCACTCCCAGTCATTATCCTATGAGGACCTTGTATTTCGAATTCTTTGCCCCAGTGATAAAGTTGAGAGTGTTATGGGAGCACCAAATGGAATTATTAAAATGCTCCAAGCTGATATAGGCGTGGATGTGCAGGTTACTGATCCTGTACCTGGCTCAGATGAAAGAATCATTATTATCACTTCCAAAGAGGTAGTATTTTATGAGATCTTTCCTTTATTTAACTAATTGTCTAATTTTACACATAAAACCACTTTATAATGTGATGCTCAGTGCCTAGCAAGTTCATATTATTTCAAGGTTTGTAATGTTCCATCTTTGCAAATGAAATAAGTTGTGTTTTTCCCTCTTGCATAGGGTGTTCAGATATCAAGTTGAAGGAAATTTACTTTCTTCTTGATAAAAGATTATAACTAGGCCTATGTCAAGAACATCGGTCAATTATTTATGCCAATCAATCATCTCTGTCTAAGGCAAATCAATTCTTTCTGGTGCTTTTATCTAAATACTTTTCTTTTATGAATTTTCCTATCTTCTATGTCAGGCATGATCTGTGTCATGGTTTTGTGCATCACAAGGATTAAGAAGTCTACTTCGTAGATGTGGATTTTGGTCTTGTTTTATGAGGGAAGAGGTCAATTGTTACATAATTATATCTCTTAATTATTGATAAACCATTTTTGATTTATATTCCGGTGAAATGTGTTGAAATGCAATCTTTGTTACCCCAGATGCCCAACCCAAAGCCCAAATCTGAAACTGTAGGTCTGATTCAAGTCTTTAGTTGCCCCAGGGCTTGACCAACTTCAACCTAATGTTGCAGAGAAAGTAGCTTGGTATATGAAGTGCTTAGTGCAATCCACTTTTTTTATTTTAATGTCATCCCATAATTGCCAGCTAAAAGAGAGGCTTCTGAGTAAAAATTGTGCCCTTTTCTCCATTTTATTTTGTTCAGAATTTTATTGTGTATGCCATTTATTGGAAAAATTCCTTTTAACTATCCTTTCATTTCATCTCTTGGCAACCAAACTTAGCCTTATTATTTGGTTGAAATAAATTGAACATTTTGTGCTCCTATACAATAAATGGGATGTATTTAGCTTTAAAATCTGTACTAAACAATTATGCTAAGCACATGCTACTTGAACAACAATTCTACGTGTTATCAAGACAGAATGAAATGATAAACTACTCTTATAATGGAACCAACATTAATTTTTTTTTTTTATTTATAAATAATGTGATATTCTTTTTCCTGACATCGTTATTAAATTTAGCTTCCTTTCATATTAAGTAGATTTTCCTGATATTTATCCTTCAGTATTTGTGGATCATAATTCCTCAGTAGCATTGAGCATGTTTGTGTCTGTGCAATAGGGTCCAGATGATGTTCTTTTTCCAGCTCAGGAAGCTTTGTTGCATATTCAAACTCACATTGTAGATATTGGTCCTGACAAGAATAACATCATAACAACAAGGCTTCTTGTTCCAGCAACTGATATTGCATGTTTAGAGGGAAAGAATGGATCATTATCCGATATACAAAGATTGACTAGGGCCAATATACAGATCTTACCAAAAGAAGACCTTCCCCCTTGTGCATTGGGGGCTGATGAGCTTGTACAGGTTTGTGCCCAATGACCTTCAAGAAGCATGCTTGCTGTTTGCTGCAAGGCATATGGAAACTGAATTAATTTACATGTTTGGTCTTCAGATGGCCAGGGCTAATGCTGATTTAAATTCTGGTATTATGTATATAATACTGATGAGTGGTTACAGATTGTAGGGGAGATAAGAGCAGCCCGAAACGCTCTTGTCCAGGTTACTGCAAAGTTGCGCAGTTATGTGCATCATGACATATCTGCACCAAAGGACATGCTTCCACCATCTATCTCTGCCCTAAGCCATGTTGGTAGCATTGCTGGACATGATTCTAGCTCTCCTATCAAAGCTTCAACCCGTGAAGCTTATCCCGGTAGTGATTCTGCCATGGCAATCCATCAAAATATGCATAGTGCAACAACAGCATGGCAAGCAAAGGTAACATATTGATATTGATGCAACATTCTGGCCTTGACTTTTTAGATTACTTCTCTCTTTTGCTCACAATGTGAAAAGCAATCCATTTGTGTATGTGCACGTGTGTATGCATGGAGAAGCATTTGATGTATATCATTGTTTACACTTTAGAATGCTTTTGTTAACCTTTTCCTCACTTGGGCTTTGATTATTCAAAATCACAGAGAACGAAACATTCCAGGTAGATATTGTGGTTTAAAATACTTATTTTAGCCTTTTCTTTGTGCAAACTTTTCTTACTCATAATCACAAAGATCAAATGAGTTAGTTTGATTAGATTGTTATGAACTAAACTCTTTAGCTTTAAGAAATATCTCCTGAAGCAAATACTCATTTGCACTTCTGGAAGCCAGCTTTATTATTTTATCTTTAAAACCCACTAAAACTGCATGTGGTCCAATGAACCTGCACAATTGGTTATGCCCTTAGAATGCAAAAGTAAAATATGAGAAATAATGAATAGAAACACTGATTTTTCATGCAATAAATAATAATACTGCCTATTTTACAACTAATTTGACTTTATGCGGAGATGGTCAATCATTGATGCTACTTTGCCATACTGCAAACTCAGATATCAAACTTCCATTGCATTTTTCCCCTGAAACTCTTGTCCACATGTGTCCTCTTTTGTAATCTACCATGCCCTACATGACCATTTAGCAATCTTTCTTAGTCTTGTGGAATGTCTTACAAAACACTGTCTACCTTCATGATTACTTTATATTCTTTCCTGAAATCCTGCTTGTAGGGCATATGTGCTAGTTGTGTCAATTATTTCTTCCCTTGTACCATTTTATGATTTTCACTAATGTACATTTTTTTTCCTCTAATACAAGACTTAATCCTGATTTCTGATGGTTGCCTCGATAATGTGTTAAAACACAAGCAGTGAGATTTTCTGTGGTCCAAAATAGATTTTGTGATATGGAAGAGGGCTCCTCAAATTTTTCACTTCCGAATTGCAGTCCTGGAGTTGTAGGCAGTTGTTCTTTGTTATTAAAAGCCGATCAATCATTCTAAATAAATGTACAATTTTGGATGCTAGGACACCGGAGGATGTGCAAATGGAACATTTGAGCAGGAAGAGACCAATATTAATGATGAAGGGAGGCAGACTGTTGTGAAAAGGTAGCTACAGCCTTTTTCTTTTTGTTTATGATTTGATATTTGATTTTTTTGCATGTTTGCTCATATTTTTTGTTTTGCCATCAGATTCAATGTACCGTTAGTCACCAGAAGCATGCTGGAAGTTATAATACCCACACATGCAGTGCCAAGCCTAATATTCAGATCAGGAAGCAAACTTGCTCAGATCAGTGAGGTGATGTTAGTACTGATATTGTTCTATTAGTGAAAAGAATGATGAGGTTATGTGGCCCCTAAATTCTTCTCTGGAATGTCATTCAATTGATCCAGATGTCTGGAGCGACTGTCACCCTTACTGAAGATAGACCTGAATTTTCTGAAAAAGTGGTTCAAATATCAGGAAGTCCAGAGCAGGCTGAAAGAGCCCAGAGCCTTCTCCAGGGATTTGTACTAAGCAGTAACCTCTCTCTCCCTCTCCCTCTCCCTCCCTCCCTCCCTCCACTTCTTTCTTCTTTCTCATGCACGCATGTGCATGCTCACTTACCAGCACTTGTTTCTTCTCTATTACTTCACAGATCCTTTGATTGTTACGCTTTGGACACTTGTTTCCTAGCATTATGAATATAACATTTCTTTATATTTTCAAGAATCAGCACAAGATGCCATTCCTTCAAGCTAATCTACAGTACTGCGATGCTGAAGCTCACTGCCTGCTGAGCAGCAATACCTTTTTTTGGCACTTCTCACTGTTAAGTTGTCCTCTGGATCATTCACAGAGGATGAGTGGAATGTTTTCCAAGACTTGTATAAAGTTATGTGGGGCTTTATTATGGTTTAAAGACTATGAAAATTGGTTTCTCTGGCTACTTTTTTAAATGGGAAGCATGCAAGTTAATACATGTATCTATAACAGCAGATTTACAGTTTCTTGAAAATTTAATTGCTTGGATTTTCCTTGCATTTCCAAACTTGAGATCTAGTTAGACTCTGACAATTAGGTCTCAACTCCAATTTCATTTACAAGATATCTATAATTGCAGCTGTTCTCTGTGATGTATCCCTAAGTTTGTGTTTCATTCATTGCAGTAGCCACACAGATCTGGATCTTGATTTATCCTTCAAGTAGTTAGTATTATTTTTTATAATTGTTGGACTAATGACTTTGCTAAGCTAACCAAAACAACCATGAGGAAAACAGTAGAGTCTCATGCTCGGCTTGTGTTCAAGGGGGTAATCTATAATTCTTTTAAAAGTTCATCCATAAAGTAGTACTCAAAGAACTTAAGATAACATCTAAGCTGAAACTACTTTTTCATTCATTATAAATGTTCTGTTGGAAACCAAAATGAAATGCTAGTTTTTTGTTTAACGATTTGTGGAGGCAGAGATGTGTACTCTGTTCCAATAGTAGGTTATTTGAGGGGTTAAGTTATAACAGTTAAGTATATATTATGTTTCAGTCTTTCAGATAATTGTTTTGATGGATTGCTGTTATTATGCAATTCTCCTAGGCCATATTAAAAATAGGAAGTTCTAGTTTATAATGTTTTCTTATTTTTAGGAAGGCTAGAATTTTGTGTGCCAAAAGAATGATCTGAGCTATAAATAGATTTGGAAGCTGGAGTTGACTAGCCTACCTTTGATAAATATGGCTGTTTATGGTTAATCCTTCGAGAAAATAAGCTGGATGTCTTTCATGTCCACTCATAAGGTTGTTAACCTGATATAGATTGGTCACCATGGTGGGGAGCATAAGAACTGATAGAACGTATGTAAATGTAACATCTCTCTTGAATTTATGCTGTGTTGTATGTTGGAAGTTTGCTAGATAAGTTTGAGTGTGGGACTTAATGTTTGTCCCTTCTGTAACCTTAAAAGATATGTAAGTTAAACATGTAACCAACCTATCTTGGCCTTTATCAGAGCACAACGGCCGGTAGCTACATGCTTGTGATGAAAAGCCAAATCAGGTATTTGTTACATTCAAGTGGCTTTCACAACTTGCATCAAATAGACACACGATGCTGTACCCTTCGATTACATGCTTCATGCAGACCGCTATTTGAGCATTAAAATATATCAGTTGCATCTACATCATCATACAAAGTGCAAAAGTTGACCTGCTAGTTTAGCTATCTATACCTCTATAAGGTGAATCAATCTGTAGACAGTCTCCATATTCAGCAATCATCTTCATAAGATCAAACACAAGGAAATATTCTCCTTAGATCCATGCAATACACCTTTTAGTAATGCTTCTATTATGTATTTACTATCTGATTATTCTAAATCCCAGACTTGGAGATTATTTTATTATGCAATACACCTACTCTATGATGGCAATGATAATTACAATGTCCACAGTAATCCAATGAATTGTTCATGACTCTGATTGACCAAATGATTCTTGCTATCATACTATTTACAAAATCATTTTGTAAATGATGAATGCCATGAGAAGTCATTAACTAGCAGTTATTTCTATATTATATTGTTAGTTTTGCATCACCATTCCTTTTCTTTGCATAGCTGAGATGTATACAGTCATTTTTTTAATTGCCTTTCTTGTCTTATATACATACCGAAAACCAGTTTTAAATATATCAAGTGCATTCAGATTATTGATGGAGTTTTTGTATTTTTCTGAAATACTCTCAATTTCATTAAATCTTAGTTGTATAGTTGTATGTTAACAGGAATTCAGGAAAAAAATCCACCAAGATACAAAGATCCAGTTTTTTGGGTGGCAATCATAATTTTTCTCATGACCTTTAGGAACTTCTCAAATTATTTACATATCTCCAAAATATTTCTGAATGCTTAACTATTCGTGAATGTTTCAATGACATAAATTTCATGATAATCCATGAACTATTCATTACTTGTGAAAAATCCTGTGAATTATTTCCTATATACTCACAGACTTGTTGAAGTTCTCACTTCATTAGTGCTGCCTTTCTCATGCTTGGTTTTTCAGACTATACATAACAAATACAATCATTTGTTGTCTCATATTTTTTTATTATTTGATTTTACAAGTACCTTATGAACAATCTTTCTTTTTTCATGCGTGTTTTCCTCAGATTGTGCCCTGTGAACTCATGAGGGACTGGTTGTCCAAAATATCTGCGGACCCTTTGTTTGCTCAAGGCCAAGCCAACCCCAAGCAACAATGGTTTCCATGCATAGAATACTCCAAATATGACCGCAGAGAAAAGTATTTCATAAGAATCTCAAATGAAATGGACCAATGGATGTTATTTCTCATTTCATGCATTGAAGCGTAACAAAAAGGTAAAGATGCTCAACCATGAAAAGAGGGTGCACATATAAACCACCAATTTTTTTGAGGACCTATTTGGTCAAGCTATGAAAATTAGCTTATTTTAAAATTATTTTTTTTAAAATAGAATTTCAGAAAAAATACTGTAAGAAAAAAGTAGTTTGTATTTGGTAAAATTATTTGATTAGCGCCAGAAATGATTTGTATTTGACAAATCTTTCAAAAAAAAATATTTTTGTCTATCAAATTACGAAAAAAAAAGCATACATAGATTTACTTTATAATTAATATTATTTAAATAAATAAATAATTTTAAATATTCATTATAATTAATTTTAATTTAATTTTTTTATTTTTATTTAATTAAAATAAAATAATAAAATAATAAAAATATATTAAAATTTTAATCAATATAAATATAATTAAATTAAAGATAATATATATTGAATATTTTACATAATTTTTATATAATAATATATATGTATCAAAATATATTAAAATATATTATTTATTAAATAATGAGAGGGTTAGTTGAAAATAAATAGGGATAGTTATGCTAAATAATGATTTTGAGTTAGAATATTTTTATCTTAAAAAAAATTAATTTTTTTTTATTTTTGCTTCTAAAAAAAGTTTTAATTTTTTATTTTTTTCTCACAACAAAAAAAGTTATTTTTGTTGTCACTCAAAAATAAATTATTTTTTAAAATAAATTTAATTAAATATTTTATTTTTTAAAATAATTATTTTTTAAAAAAAATAAATAATTTTTTTTAAAAAAAAATTGATCAAACAGGTCCTTAGGCTGGGTGCGTTGGTAGAAAATGACACATGGTTCATGAAATAATTTTGGAGCTCCCGTCTACTGAATCAAGTGTAAGTCAGAATCCAGAGTACGGATATATATTTTTCTCACCTTGGCATCCTACCCCAGCCATGTATCGGATCTTAAGCTGATGAGCTATTTCTAATCATGGCCTGTTTTGGGAGCTCCTTGCTCTATCATTTGCTTTTTAGCCTGATCTACGTTGCATGGTCGCGGAGCAGAAAACATTGTGTTTGATTGAGTTTAAAGAATGACTTTTTTCTGGAATGAAGGAACGGAACTTACGTGAGATTTTGGTAGATCCAACATCAATGTCGATCACTTTATTTTCATTAATGACTTATCATTGCTGCCCACATGGGTTGTTTCTTCAGGCAAGCTGGTAGTTTATCTTTTAAGAGCCGTATGGTACGGGATGAACAGGATGATAAGAACATAGGTGATAAACGGTGGTGATCTTAAATCATCCTTATTTCTAAAATCATCGCTCAACATAATGATCTTCAGTCGATTGATAATAGAAATATCCTTCTATCCAATAAAAAAATATTAATATTATAATATAATACTAATATATTATATAATTATAAATATTATATTATATTAATATTATATATAATATTTATTATATATTATATTATAATATATTATTATTTAATATATTTTTATAATTATAATAAAAATATATTATTATATTTTATATTTATATTATGAAATTATTAGATATATTATTTCTATTTATCATATTTTTATAATCAAAATAAATATTAATATTAAAATAGTAATTTATTTAGAGTATAAATGAAAATATTAATTATATAATGATAGTTAAGATATTTATAAGATTAATAATTTTGTCATCAAAATTATAACTAGGCCATCACATCTCAAACCAAATGCATGATAGATGCTGCATGCTCGTGTTTTGTTCGTTTGTCATCTTATGTAGGGCCATGCTAATCTTCTTTGTGGTGTTCTAATTTTATTGGATATCTTTGAAGATGACATGCTAAAAAATTGCATATCTATTTGCAAGGTGGACCGAATATGCATATATGGTGTCTGTTACACATTTGATTTGAGGCATAACATGATCAATCTAAATAATTTTACATATAAATTGCATGAACTTGCTACTAGCCATTTCCATGCATTTTTCTATTATTTATTTGATAATTCTTATTAATAGTTGTAAAATATATGAAATATTTAAAGATAGTTTTGATATTATATTATGAGTAATTTTAAATTTTCATGATATGCTAAATGGGTTGTTCATGAATAATTAAAAATTTTTAATCATTAGAATATAACATACCAAACATAATAATCTTAGATTATCAATGATCAAATTATCATAGAATAAGGATCACCAATGATTTAAGATCATTGAAGTAATCTCATTTGAATCATTAAATGCTATTTTAATATACTAATATATATTTTTTTTTAATAAGATGGATCACTCATATAATTCTAATGTGTATATAATAAAAAAATAAATCTGGATCATGTCACGGGAATAGCCACGACGTACGTCCGTAGCATCCCTGCCCTGCAAATACGTGGCCTCTTTCACTCCTTTTTCACCCCTTCCTATCCCTTTCACTCTGGATCTTATTGGTTAGAGATCAATGAGCAGCATCCTTTTCTTTTTTGCTACAGGAGCAGCAGCCTTTTTTAGTAGTGACAAACGAGAGAGTATGATTCTGGTCCTATGTTCATTTCATTTGGTTGTGCCACAACAATCTTATATATTGGTGATCTCAAATTATCCTTATTTCTAAAGTCATCACTCAACTCAATGGTCTTGAGCTGAAATTTGATGGTAAAAATACTAAGAAATATCAGTATTATAATATAGCATACATAATTTTAAATATTATATATATAGTGTACATTAATATACTATATTATAATATATTATTATTTAATATATTTTTATAATTATAATAGAAATATATTATTGTTCTTTATATTTATATGAAATTATTTGATATATTACTTCTATTTATCTTATTTTCATAATCAAAATAAATATTAGTAATAATAATAATAATATATTAAGAGCATAAATGAAAATATTAATTATATAATATTAGTTAAGATATTCATAAGATTAATAATTTTGCTATCAAAATTATAACTAGCTTAACATGTCCCAAACTGTTAGAATATGGGGCGTCCATTGATGGACTGACTCATATTATGGTCCGACCCAAATTGAATATTTGAATTTTGAATAAATTTAAATTCAAAAGGGTCATTTGAATTTAAAGGATCATTTGATATTAGATAATGATTATCTAATTATCTTTATGGTTGAGTTACTCGACACTTTTTTAAGGAGGTGGAAAGTTATTCATGATTTTAATTCATGAGAGAGTTTTTCATAACATTCATTTCTCTTTCTCTCTTCTTCCTGTGAGAGAAAAAATAAAGAGTTCAGTGAGTGATTTGATTGGATTTGGATGCATGTGCTTGCTGTGGAAAACATACAAGATTCGGCCTATGATCTTATGTAATACCATTTGGATCTTCTAGTTCGTAGTAGAAAAGGAAGAAGCTGATCAATCGGGAGCGAGAAGGATCTTGGAAGTCAGATTCTACTGTAATCTATAATTCTTTAAGTTTGTGTTGAGATAACATCTTCTTCATAACTTCCGATGTTGGTATCAGAGCCTAAAAATACTTTTGTGTTAGTTTAATCCTGCTTCTGAGACCTCTAGATTTTGCATAAGGCCTCCAAAATCTCTCAGAACTCTGTAAATATGGCTCGGTCCTCCTGAAACCCGCATATACCCGAAATAGGCCATTTTTTGAGTCTGATCCATAGTAGACCATGAAAGGATCGATCCCCAATCCACGACCACGCATGGACCACGTGGTTGTCATGCGTGGGCGTGAGCGGTGCCCAGGCACGCGCTGCGCCTGGGCTTGGGCCGTCCAGGCGTGCACAGTGCCTAGGCTCAGGTCGAGTAGGCTCGTGGGGTGCTTGGGCTTAGGCCGATTCAGAGCACGCGGTGCTTGGATTTTTGGACCGAGTGGGCGTATGCGATGCCTGGCCTCAAGACATGCCGGCATGCGGTGTTCTGGTCTCGGGACATGCGTAGAGGGCGCGCACGGTGCTCTGGGTGCAAGATGCACTTGAGCGCCCGGTGTTTCTGCTCGGGACGTGTAGATGATGTGACTCGGGGTCCAACGGGCACCTGGGCATACAACCGCATGGAACTGGTAGCACTTGCATGATCATCCACCTAAGCCCAGGCCGTGCCTCAGCACGCACTCGCCTGGGCCAGACCAGGTGCATGGGCTCAGATCGAATTTTTAATCTTTAATTTTTTAAAAAATATTTTTTTCCCATCTAAGATTATGAAAATGATTTTTTTAATTATTATTTTATTTGTTCTCTATTATGCTTATTTTGCATGAAATCTTAGGCTAAACATGAATATGTATTATGACATGTTTTCATGCTAGGTCAAATATGGGATACATGCAATTTTGTATGTTAATATGATAGCATGATATTGCATATTACATTTTTGTATGATGCATGTTTATCTAAGTGGGAGTCCTTGAACCGCTCGTTTAAAGACCATATCGACTTCTTTCTTGTCCAAGTGGAAGTTCTTAAATTGGTAGATGAAAGGCTCATTTGAGAACTATGGTATAATAGATGTTTTGCGCATAATTGAATTAGAAGAATAGTGGTGTAGTTAAGTTTTGTGTGATGAGAGTAGACGAACATCAACTTTTAAGCATGAACTTAATTGTATACCATTGTTAATCTAATTACAATCTGCAGCAAACATGATATTGTGTATATGTTGATCTGTGCTATTCCTATATGTGTAGATATGGCTTCAAAGAACATCATTGCAGAGCTCAAAAAAGATGAGAAACTGGATGGTGACAATTATGACATTTGGCACCGTAAGATTCAGTACATCCTTGAAGAGCAGGATGTTTTGGAAATACTGAATCATGTGATGGTTGAGCCAGAGCGTGGGAACACGCAACAACACAAGAGAGATCATGAGGCTTTTCTACTCTGAAAAAAGAAAAACAGCATTGCTTGCATCATGTTGCTGAGTAGTATGGCTGATGATCTCATGTGTGAGTATGAGACTTATAAGATGGTTCAGGCTATATGGATTGCACTGAAGGATAAGTTTGGAGGCACTTCTGGTACCAAACTTAGAAGGTTGACTATCAAGTTTGACATATATAGGTTGCACCCTAATGTTCTGATAAGACAGCATTTGAGAGAGATGCCAAACATGATTCAGGAGCTGAAGTCAGCTGGTCACAATCTCTCAGACGAACAATAGGTGCAAGCTGTTATTAGATCCCTACTTGCCAGCTGAGAGTATATGAAGGTCAATATGACTCACAATGAGTCTGTTAAGACCTTTGCTGATATAGAGTATCATCTTGTTCTTGAGGATGAGCGCTGGGAGGCTGCTAAGACATCCAATCAGGCTTTTATGGCTGGAACTATTGGGACTTTGAATACCAAGCAGAAGGGCAAAAGCAAGAAGCCCTAGAAGAAGAAGAACTGGCAAAAGAAGGGTTCTGGAAAGCCTTTTGAGAAGGCTAAATCTGATTTTAAGAAGAGAGGGAAGCATGGTGGAAAGAAAGATATGATCAAAATGGAGTGTTATAGCTACCACAAGATGGGTCATTTTGCTCAAGATTGCCCAAAGCAGAACAAGGTAATACCATGCAATAAGCATCCTCATTTTCTTTATGTTTCTAGCACTGCATTAATGGCTGATGCTAATTCTTTATGGACTATGAATTCAGGATAGCTAGAGACAAAGGAGCATTTATTAAGTACTGCTGGCTGCCTTTCAGGAACAAATGGCTTTATGTAGGAAACAATACTGGCATTGAAGTGAAAGGGATTAGAACATGCAAGCTAGAGTTGCTGGTAGACGAACCCTACTTCTACATGATGTTTTATATGTTCCAGAAGTCCGATGGAACTTGATTTTAGTGGTCTCTCTTCTTAGATTAGGTTTCAGTGTCAATTTTTATAATAATTCAGTTGATATTATTTTAGAAATTAAATTTTTTTGTTCTAGTTTTCTTTTGAATAATTTCATTGTGTTGGACATAATTTTTAATAATGGTTATATTTCAGATGATCATTATTTTGCTTTATCTTCTGTCTCGAATAATGTTTGTGATGTAAATATTTGGCATGCTAGGCTTGGACATGTGGGTCCAGAAAGAATGAATAGGTTGGCAAAAGCAGGACTATTAGGATCCTTGACAAAAATTGAGATGTCTACTTGTCAACATTGCCTAGCAGGTAAAGCAACTAGAAAACCATTTGAAAAAAAAACTAGAGCTGACTTTCCATTGCAATTAATTCATTCTGATATATGTAGCTCGATGAGTGTGAGGACACGGCATGGAGCCTTATATTTCATCACTTTTATTGATGATTATACCTGTTACGATCATGTTTATTCGATCTCCCATAAGTCAGAAGCTTTAGAATGCTTCAGATAATTTATGAGTCTGGTTGAGAATCAATTAGATCAAAGAATTAAGGCTTTGAGAACTGACCGTGGACGTGAGTATTTATTGGATCAATTCAAGGATTTGTGTGATGAAAAGAAAATTGTAAGACACTTGATGATTCCTGGCACTCGACAACAGAATGGAGTTACAGAGCAAAGGACTAGAACTTGCTTGAGATGGTTAGGTCAATGATGGCACAGGCTAACTTGCCCATTTTTCATTGGAGAGATGCTTTGATAACTGCAGCCTATGTACTTAATCGGGTGCCCTCTAAATCTGTTGCTTTCACATCCTATGAATTATGGATGGATAGAAAGCCGAATTTAAGCATATTGCGGCCCTGGGGGTCGGCAGCTTATGTGCATGATCATTCTCATAAGTATGGGAAGTTGGACCCTAGGGGCAAGAAATGCATATTTATTAGATATTCTGAACACCCAAAGGGCTATGTTTTCATTGGTGAAAACAAAGATAGAATCATAATAGAACTTGAGTCGTGAGATGCCACATTTTTGAAACATGAATTTCTTAGTTGGGGCGATATTGACAAAATTCTATCATTTTATGAGGTTACGGATCGGTAAGTAAATGATAAGAACCAAGAAAATGAGGAACAAATAGTTGTACCTCCACCTACTAATCCGAGTGGGAGGATATATGAGAGTCCTCAAGAGACATAGTTACGTAGGAGTAGCCGAGGGAATGTTCTTCGACGTCATTTCGAGGTCAAAGGGGAAGCATTTATAGTTACTCTAGAAGATGTTGAGGAGCAAGTTCAGATCAAGAGGCTTTGTCATGCTCTGCTAAGGATAAATGGATGTAGACAATGGAAGAGGAGATGGAGTCTATGAGAACTAACCATGTCTGAAACTTGGTTGATCTTCTGCCAGGCCAAAAGGCGATTGGGAACAAATGGGTTCTCAAAATTAAGAGAAAGGTGGATGATTCTATTAAAATATATAAGGCTCGCTTAGTAGCTAAGGGGTACACACAACAGAAAAGAATTGATTACGAGGATACCTTTCCGTCTGTTGTAAGATTCATTTCCATCAGACTTATTCTTACTATAGTTGCCAAGTTGGACTTGAAGTTACGTTAGATGGATATAAAGATCGCATTTTTCAATAGAGAACTAGATGAAAAAATATATATGGAACAACCATTAGGTTTCATTGAGAAAAGTCAGGAGCGCAAAGTTTGCAGACTCTGGAGGTCCATTTACGAACTTAAATAATCATCTAGATAGTGGTATTTAAGGTTTCATCGAGCTAATTGGTCTTATGACTTTCAGATGATCGATGAGGATCACTATGTATATATAAAGCGGTTTGAGATAGATTTTGTCATATTATCCCTTTATGTGGATGATATACTATTAGCCGAAAATAGTCTATCTTTCATGTATACCATTAAGAGTTGGCTGTCCTTGAATTTCGAGATGAAGGACATGGGTGAGATAGAATTTATTCTTGAAGTTAAATCCAAAGGGATCGCTCCAAGAACCTAATCGCTTTGTCACAAGAATCATACATTGAGAAGATTCTTGAGTGGTTTAGGATGAAAGGCTGTAAGCCTATAGATACCCCTATTGCTAAAGGTGAAGCTTTGAGCTTTGCAATGTATTCTAAGACTCAATCTGAAAGAGATTCCATGAGGAAAGTCCCTTATTCCAGCATTATTGGGAGCTTGATGTATGCAATGATGTGCACACAATTCGATATTTATTATGCAGTGGGACTTGTAAGCCATCACCAGTCCAATCCAGGGCAAAAACATTGGCAAGCGGTTAAAAGGATCTTGAGATACTTGAAGGACACTGCTACTTATAGATTGTGTTATTATGGGAGTAACTTGCAGTTGGTAGGTTACTCAGATGCTGACTGGGGTGGAGATCCAGATAAAAGCAAATCCACTTTCGGTTATGTATTCTTGCTGAATAATGGTATCATTTCTTAGAGCAGCAAGAAAGAAACATGCATAGCATTGTCAACCATGGAAGCAGAATTTGTTGCATGTTCTACCATAGTGTAAGAGGCATTATGGCTGAGACGATTTATGGGCCATTTGGGGATCATTGGTGGAAAGATAGAGCCAGTAAAACTCTATTGTGATAGCCAAGCAGCCATAGCCTACACCAAAGATCCTAAGTATCATAGCAGGACGAAACACATAGGCACGAAGTATAACTTCGTGAGAGATGTGATAGCATAGAAGGAAATAACTCTACAGTATATCACTACACATGAAATGGTGGCAGATCCCATGACGAAGCAAATCCCTAGAGATGTATTTGTTGAGCATGTGAAATCTCTAGGATTGCATAGATTGTAGAGTTTTATATTTCTTTATATCTAAACATGATGTATATAAATAATTTTCTTTGAATGAATAAATATAATATTTTCTTTAGTAATTTTTTTGGTAAACATGTACACAATATCATAGTATGTCATACAGGTTGTTAATTAAGGTTGGCTCTCTTACACAAGCAACCGTCTTGGGCGCTTATAAGGAGCGAGCCAAGATGAGACATTCTATGTTTCTTAAAATTGATAATGGCAGCCAAGAGGCATCTTGTGATATGTAAGAACACAAAATAGTTTATAATGTTGCCCTGGTAAGAGACCAGGATGAGATTTGAAAGAGACATAATATATGGATCGAATTATGGATTACCACCATCCATAATACTTGTAGCCAGATATGAGATCTCCTCCAGGTGCTATAAGAGCGAGCGAAGTAATAGAACTCAGGTCAAGTGCCGAAGGTGCTTGGACTAAGATCTATATGGTGTAAAGCAAAGAAAATCGACATACGCTCTTATAGAGTAAGAGATACACCATAGCATGTGTTTCATAAGTATGTGCTTAAAGATCATGATTGGGAAGCAAATGAATGAATCCCTACTTCATTGCTGTGTGAGTCCCAGAAAGGTATAGAATGCTTTCATTAATACCCTTATTACTTTGACAGTATCATGAAGTGAAGAGTTAGTGTATGCTACTTTGGCATGTATCCAAAGGTTATGATAATGCGATCTAAAAGAATAATGTCAGGAAAGCAACTAATTCTAATCTAAATGATATATGAATAAAAAGAAGATCAGGTCTGATATACACACACTATGCTTGTGTCTGAGATATGTCCGTTATAAAGCTATTTCTAGAAGCATCATAAGACTGGACACAAGACATACAGAAGACCATAGTGGTATAGCTCTGGATGGAAAAGACTTATAAGGGATTAGAGATGCCACATATGAGTGTATGTCGATAGATCTAGGATATCTGAGGCATTTTTATGATAGATTTGAGAAATAAATGGGTTCTAGTCTCTTATGCTGGTCCTGAGATGAATGTTTAGTATAAAAGCTTTCAAACTTTGTGCCCAGATGGTCACGACAACACACTCAGTATGAAAATTTAAAAGTAAGCTCTGTATGGATCATCCCATCATGTACGAGTGGGAGATGTTAGAATATGGAGCGTCCATTGATGGGCTAGCTCATATTATGGCCTGACCTAAATTGAATGTTTGAGTTTTGAATAAGTTTAAATTCAAAAGGATTATTTGAATTTAAAGGATCGTTTGATATTAGATAATGATTATCTAATTATCTTTATGGTTAAGTTGCTCGACACTTCTTTTAAGGAGGTGGAAAGTTATTCGTGATTATAATTCATAAGAGAGTTTTTCATAACATTCATCTCTCTTACCCTCTTCTTCCTAAGAGTAAAAAAATACAGAGTTCAGAGAGTGATTTGATTGAATTTGGGTGTGCTTGCTATGAAAAACACACAAAATTCGGCCTGTGATCTTGTGTAATACCGTTTGAATCTTCTGATTCGTGATGGAAAAGAAAGAAGCTGAACAATCGTGAGCGAGAAGGATCTTGGAAGTTTGTATTGAGGTAACATCTTCTTTACAACTTTCGACACGAACCAAGTGCATAACAGACATGCTTATGTGTCAATTTGGTTCATTTAAAAAATTAGTCTATTTTTTGATTTGTGTATGTCATCCTTGCGCAGGAAGCCATACTAATCTTTCTTTGTATTGTTTTAATTTTATCGATCATCTTTGAAGATGATGTGCTAAAAATTTGTATATTTGTTTGCAAGGCAAACTGAATGACGTCCGTTACATGTTCAATTTGAGGCTTAACATAGTCAATCCAAATAATTTTACATATAAGTTACATGTACTTGCTACTAGCTTTCTATTATTTATTTAAAAATGCTAATTAATAATTATAAAATATTTAAAATATTTAAAAATAATTTTAATATTATATTGTTAGTAATTTTAGATTTCTATTGTAGGCCAAATAGGTCATTTATGGATAACCAAGAATCTTCGATCACTAAAATATAGCATATTAAATATTATAATTTTAAATTATCTATAATTAGATTATCATAGAATAAAAATTATCAATGATCTTATTTGAATAACTAAATACCATCTTAATATACTAATAAAAATATATTTTTAATAAAATAAAGCATTTATATAATTTTAATATAAATATAATAAAAAAATCATGAAATGTCATCGGAATAGCTGCCGCAACCGTATCTTGCAAATACGCGGCTTTTTTCGCCCCTTTTTCACTCAGTCCGATCCTTTCCACTTTGGACCATATTGGTTAGAAATCAATGGGTAGCAGCCTTTCCTTTTTTGCTACAGTAGCTTTTTTCTAAGTAGCGGCAGGTGAAAGGACATGATTCTGACCTTATATTCATTGTATATAATTATGTCATAATGGCCTAATAATTTTAAATTATTTTTATTTTTAAAGTTATCAACGGTCCTGAAATTTGATGACTATTTAATAAAAAAAAATTAGTATTACAATATAGCACTAAC
Source organism: Cocos nucifera (assembly GCA_006176705.1). NCBI lineage: Eukaryota > Viridiplantae > Streptophyta > Magnoliopsida > Arecales > Arecaceae > Cocos > Cocos nucifera. The sequence continues at coordinate 2,057,432 of QRFJ01000089.1, read as the reverse complement.
ATATTACATAATTATAAATATTATATTCTATTAATATTATATATATAATATTTATAATATATATTATATTATAATATATTTTTTTATAATTATAATTAAAATATATTATTATACTTTATATTTATATCATAAAATTATGTAATATATTATTTTTATTTATCTTATTTTCATAATTAAAATAAATATTAGTATTAAAATAATAATATGTTAAGAGTATAAATAAAATTATTAATTATATAATACTAACTAAGATATTTATAAAATTAATAATTTTGCTATCAAACTTATAACTATTCTATCATGTTCTAAATTAAAGGGATGCATTTTGTGTATGTCATTCTTACACAAGGACTAATCTTTGTGTTGTAATAATTTTATTGAATGTCTTCGAAGATGAGATATTAAAATTTGCATGTTTGTTTGCAAGGTGAATCGAGCAGGCATATGCAGTATCCCTTACACATTTGGTTTGAGGCATAACATGGTTAATCCAAATAATTTTTCATAGAAAATGCATGAACTTGCTACTAGAAATTCATATGCATTTTTCTATTATTTATTTGAGAATTTTTGTTAATAGTTACAAAATATATGAAATATTTAAGGATAATTTTGATTTCCACAGTGTGCCATTTCGTGGATAATCAAAAATTTTTAATTGATAGGATATAGCACGTTAAATATGATAATTTTAGATTATCAAAGACCAAATTATCGTAGAATAAAAATGGCAAATGATGTAAAATCACTATAATGAGCTCATTTGAATCATTAAATGCTACCTTAATATACTAATAAAAATATTTTTTTGATGAGATGTAGTACTCATACATAATACGATCAAAAGAGTAAAAAATAATAAAAAAAAAACAAATATCACGGACTGCCATGGGATTACAGCCGCATCTGTCCATAGGATCCTTGTCCGCAAATCTGTGGCTTTTTTCACTCCTTTTTCACCCCTTCCGGTCCCTTCGACCATGGCCCATGGTGGTTAGTGACCAAGGAGCAGCAGCCTTTCCTCTTTTGCTACAGGAGCAGCCTTTCTTTTTTTGCTACAGGAGCAGCAGGCCTTTTTGGTAGTGTTCTCGTGTTCACCCAATCAACCTCCGCTGGGTGCGAACTGCCCCGGCCGCTTTTCGTAGTGGCGAGTGGGAAGGTAGGATTCAGCGATCCTGGTCTCTTACTTACCCCATTAACCTCCACGAGGCTACTTAGAACGGATCACGCCTCTCGGACTGAGGTTCCTTCCGAGTCAAAATAAAAGAAGAAGCACTTTTATCTTCGGACTCGGGTTATTTCCAGTCCAGCCAGCCGTCCAGCTAACAGTCTGTGGCAATTGCCTTATTTATTTATTTATTTGTACGACGACAATAGTCTTTTAATAGACCACCAAACTGTTTCACAAAAAAGTAATCTAGATTGTCAAATAGATGAAAATTTTCCTTTGTAGAACCCACTGATGCTCAGCACAAAGGTTCTGGATGCTCTTTCTGAATTAGAGAAGTACACCAAACTAGGTGGTCAACAATATAACCACGAGGAAACAAAATAGAAATTTTCCACCACCACGGATCCCTGCTACGATAAATGATCACACGTGGATGCACACTCGTGGCGTGATGAACGGCCACATGCAGCTGTCCATCATGCATCATGCGGTGCATGACAGAGAACCCACGCTCTCTGCTTGCCGTCTCTCTACTAGCCGCTATCCACCAAATTCCAGTGGGCTAAAATAGGAGCCGTGAACGGGTGGTGGATGGTATATTGGGGCCGCAACATAGCATGTTTCTTTCTAGACTCTGGGGAACAGGGATGCATCATACGTGGAATTTCCTCTGGATAAGCTGTACGTAGAACAAGTCAATCATCATTGTCCGTCTATTGCAATGCTCTTCTAAATAATACACTTCATATCAAGTATGATAAATTGATGACTGTAATTATAAACTTGATTCATGTGGTGCCGATCATTATCTGATGGCGATCATCCACCAACATACAGCACTTTATAGTGCACGGACCGCACCGCAGAGGACCTTGATTGTTTGCTTATCATCCTACTCATTCCCTACTAATTTTATAATATTATTATTTGACATTACCATGTTTAATCCTATTTTATGTTACTACTATATCATAATTATTGTTATTATCCTTAATTTTAAAAACCGATGCCTCATTGGACGGGTAAAAAAGTCCAACACTTGGGCATCCCACTCACGCTGCACTAACTTAATTGGGTTCGACTCATTGACAGAGAAGGTGGTTGCTTTCCAACGTAAGATGGTTGAATTTAGAGAGAAATCCATTTTTTTTCTTTTGAATCCTGGTGAGGCTGGCTGGCTGTCCGTTGCATGCGTTCGCCCTCATCATCCCAAGGAGAATGGATGAGCCAAAATACACAAACCCCCAAAAGATGATGCCATGCAGCGCAACGTTTTGCCCTGCATCCAACCCTAATGACATCGGGCTATAGAAAAATTGCACCAGCATTAAAGACCTTCAGGTGACATCCCTTTTTTTCTTTTTTCCTTTTTTTGTAATTATACATGCAATTTTTTTAATTAACAATTTAGAATATTAAAGATAAATACAAGCAGATCAGAGTGCCGTACTATTCATGAGCAGCTCTTGTTTTGGCTTGAGAAGGCTCTGACGGTTAACAAGTACCGACACGTGTCCATTGAGTCTTAGATGGCAAATTGCTTTTTTTTTTTTTTTTTCCTGAAATTTATAAGACTCGCTTATTAATTGCAATTCCATTTCCATGTGTTCAGTGGAAACACATTGACAATTGCCATGAAGACGTGCCTTTTTGGGCGCGACTTTATGGGGATAACAATTTCTTGCATTCCAATCTCTCATGTAACGTGTTTCTCTTCTCCTTTTTTTCTTTCTTATCCTTTTATTTTCTTCTAGAGAAATAGCAATGGATGAGTACCGTAACGTAACGTAGACTCAGAAATATTAATGGTAACGGCTCAGCCACTTCGGCCCGAGTCGGTCGAAAGTAAAAAAGTAAGACGCAATCACAGCCTGAAACATGTGGGGTGGTGGCACTGGGGTTTTGAACTTCTTGAAGGAAGTGCCATTGTCCTCGTCCTCTTCCTCTTTACTGCATCACCCTTCCAAGTGTTCAATTCTTATCTATATCCAGCCAATTGCATGCCATACGTCAAACTACCTAGAGTTGAAAACCCGGAATGGGAGGTTTAGATAAAATGACGGGGGCCGGACCACTACTGGCCTCTATATAAACAGCCCCATTCCTCTCCCTAAACTTACTTTCTTTACAGTGTCGATTCTTTAAATTCTAGCTTTGCCACTCAGCTGAGGTTAGGTAGCCATGGTTTCATCCGAAGCCATCAGGACTGCAGTTGGGATCCTAGGTGGGTCGAGTAGATGATATTTCACATAGCGGTAGCCTATTTCCTTTTTATGTTTATATGATGGCTTCATGCTTGACTTATATATCTTAGAGTGTTCATGTGTTGATTTGATGGATATGCTTTTCAGTGTGGAACATATCAATTAATCATGGGCACCATATTTTATTTTCTTTTCATATATACCATTAATGTTGATTTTGGTTTCATTTCTTTAAAAAAATAATACGAAGATGCATTGCTCTCTAATTTTAGGAAACAACATCTGTTTTCCGTTCATTTCGGATTTCATCTATTGATGCTGCTTGTTCCTAACTGTCGCACCATTTGGATGTATCAACTAGCGATTGCTTTTCTTAAAGAGTTTGGAAGTGATAGTTTCTTTTTCCTTTTCCTTTTTTTTTTTTATGCGTGTTGTTGCAGGAAATGCAATTTCATTAGGGTTGTTCTTGTCCCCAACGTAAGCATGGCTCTTCAAAGTTCTCATATCCAATTAGTCCTCCATGTATACAAGTGAGAGGGTAATTAATTTATTGCAAGACTGACTTGGATTTCTCTCTTTGGATCTCAGGCCAACTTTTGTAAGAATATGGAAGAAGGGATCGGTGGAGGAATTCTCACCGTTCCCATACCTCGCCACCCTCCTGAACTGCATGATGTGGGTGGTGTATGGGCTCCCTATGGTGCACCCACATAGCATCCTGGTCATTACCATTAATGGGTCAGGAGTCATCATAGAGCTCTCCTTTGTGCTCCTCTTCCTCCTCTACTCCCAAAGGAAAAAGAGACTCATGGTTCTTGCAATGCTGCTCGGCGAGGTCGCCTTCGTTGGTGTCGTCGCCCTGCTTGCTCTCACGCTCGCCCACACGCATGACCGCCGCTCCTTGATCGTCGGTGTCATTTGCGTCTTCTTGTGTGCCATGATGTATGCTTCTCCCTTGTCCATCATGGTATGTGATAAGGACTAGCTCTATTAACTACCATGCTCATCACCATGACCACTTTGATGTTAGTCTATGTTTTCATGTAGTGGGGATATTTTTTTGGAGAATACTTGCGTAATGAAAGCATTAGCATGTCATTTAGCATGACATGTCAGTCCAATATGATGGCTTGCATGATTGCATCACGAAGAACTTTTCTCCATGCATGCTACGTGTCCATGTGCATGTGTGGAAAGCGTGAATGAGTTGGCATACATGCAAGACCTTGGAACATAGCGGGTGCTATGGTGCATTTACATGTCTGGCGATTTTGGTTGGCAGAAAATGGTGATACAGACGAGGAGCGTGGAATTCATGCCTCTATTTCTCTCACTAGCCTCTTTCTTTAACGGCACATGCTGGACTGCCTATGCCCTCATCCGTTTCGACCCATACATCATTGTAAGTCTCTCTCTCTCTCTCTCTCTCTCTCTCTCTCTCTCCCCACCCAATCGTCCACGACAAAGATAAAGGTGCATGTCCTGCGTGTCAGTGGAGCTCAAATAATGCTACAGGTAAGGTCATTAATAAAGTTGAAGTGGGTCATGCCTGGTCTTGCCTGGCATGAGTTTGCTTTGGTGAAGCATCGAGGATGAGGATGAGAGTCAATTTGCATTTCGATCCGAGCGTCCTTCTCTGCTGTGCATACGATGCACTATATGATATACATGATAGATGGATATGTATAATTGTATGCGGTGTGCATCACATAGTTTATTGCTATGTGCGGCCGTCTATCATGTGATAGATGGTGCATCACCTGCACAGCAGAGAATTCATGCTCCTCTAATTTAATCTAATTTCAGTTAGACCTAAGCTGTATCTGAACTATACGATGTATTTGTCAAGCAAACATTCTGAACCTTGTTAGAGCAACTTTAGTTTGGCTTCAAGTTAGTAAGATTGATGTCAATCTAGCTTAGTTGCACTGGCCCCTTAGTGGCATGCCCAATATGGATGCAGGTTTAATTTAATCTAGCATTTCTTGAACAGAAGCAATACAGCAGAATCATTTTAATATTAGAGTCTTTCCAGGCCTCCTTTAGCCATCAATTATATGTATATATATATATATATATATTATTAGAGCGTTTTGAAGAATGAAATATGTGATTTGAGATAAAATTCACATCTGGACTCACTTTCTACCATAAAATCCGTTACGTCACAAAGTTGAATTAATGAGTTTCCTATAATTTAGTTGATAATTAAAGGATATGGTGCATGCCTAAAACTAAATATGAGACCACCTCTGATGCATTCTAATGTAGCTAGCTAGCAACCTGCAATGAGTCAGATGGTCACTGATATGCATTCTAATGTGAAATGGTATTACTTTGTTTGTTGCAGATACCAAACGCGCTTGGAGTAATGTTTGCGGTTGCACAACTGATATTATACGCCATATACTACAAGTCCACCAAGGAACAGATGGAGGCGAAGAAGGCGGCAGCAGAGATGGGGTTGGCCGAGGTGGTGGTGATGAAGGGAGATGCAAACAAGATCGGCAACACACCTAATGGCTGCAAGAGTGAAATCCATGAGATGTGATGAGGACTCCACATCTCTGTAACGCATGCGCATGCATATATACGTATACATGCATCCATCTATCGATACATACAAATATATGTGTATGGATAACATATACATATGTATGTATGCATGTCTGTATGTAAATATCTCCCGTCCCCAAAGGGACTCAGGATTTTTCCTTGTCCTTTGCATGTTAGAGTTGGTATCCGTGTCTCAAAAATCTTGCAAGATTCCATGTTCTCTACTTTTCATCGAGAAAATCTTATGTTCATTAATTTCGTATCAGGGAACCCTTGCAAATGTTTGGCTCTCGTCCAGCCGATGAGTCAGTCTCGACCTAACTAAACTGGAGCCAATCTAAAGCTGACCATCATCTGATGTATATGATGATAAATGATGACGCCTATGTCTCCATCTAGCATCGAGAAAATAAGGGTTATATTGGTCAATATGAGAAAGTTCTCGGGCGACACTCTACCTCAAGCAGAATCTCCCATTTCCGGGATGGTCTATAAGAATTCACCATCCCAATAACAAAGGAACGTTTCCTTTCCATCCCACTTTGGACTCCATTATTTTTCCAGATAGTGGGGGTCCACCAAGCACTTTTTTTAATTTGCCTTCAGACTTTTCTAATTAACGCACATGGACAATTCTATTAGAATATAATGATGACGAGCAATCGGCAATCATTATCAAACAAATTCACAGGTCGGGCCATAGACTAATGTTTCGAATACAATGATGACCGAGGCAATATGGTGAGTGCCGTTTTAATCCAAGGTGGATCCCAACTCTGGACTACGACACCAAAAAAAGAGACGAGAAATATGCACTCCAAATTCGGTGAAAACATGTTCCCATCCTGTAGAACCATTCTGCCTGAATGATCAGAGTCCGAGTCCTCTTTGATTCGAGGTTAAACTAAAGTGGTTGTCACACAATCATGGTTGCTCTTATATCATGCAACGGCTCGTGATTACATGCATCCTGCGGTACTGTGTGCCGCACTATTTCGTCCACCGATCCTGCACAATTAATGATGTCATATATAATATTTCGTGCTTCTTGAAAGCACAAAGCGATCTTGAGACAAGATTGTCTGCTCAAAATCTATTTCATGGCGACCGAGTTGACGATTAGCTAGCCAACCGACTCGGCTAACAATCTAACTTCACAACAATGTACCAATCTCTCATGCAAACTATGGTGACCGGAGTGTTGCATTTTTTTCCACAAAGAATTGAATCCATCTTTGCAAGGCCAGGATTGCTGTGCTCTTTTATGAAAGCATTCTCGAAGCTATGCTATACCAGCTCTCGAAGAAGATCATCTTTCTTGTAGTTCTGAGAATTTGATGAGGTGGGAGATGCAGAAACTTTGGATCGTGCACCAATCCTTTTTCTGCAGCTGTTATATACCATTAATTTGTGTGCATGTGTATTTTATAAGCAATATAGCAAGGAGATATACACTCATCGTAAGAATAAATAAATCGCGAACCATTTAACGTATTCAGACCTTTGAAGTAGCTGTATCTGTACAATAAGATAGCTCGGATCTCAATCAACTACAAGCTCAGCATGCTTTGGAGTTTCTCCACCCATCAAAAATTGTCACGTTCAGAACTTAAAATTTGCCAACATCAGCCTGATCAGCAGTAGATAAAATCGCTATTTCTAGGTGACTCATGCTGAGAAATGCATTTCGTCATCCATCGGTGAAGCCCTTGATTACCTAGCATCAATTCAGACAATACTAGGAAAGGAAAGGCAATGACACATTGGCCAACTTGAGAAGGATTTTGAGCATTTAAGAGAAAAAAAGATGGTTTATGAAAGTGAACAGGTAACGACAACCCTTAATAGGGTCATTTACCATCTGGGGAAGAAAGATGGGAAGTTGCCTCTGCAGAGGAGATTGTTCCTGTTTGAGAACCATGCCGCACTGGTAGTATTATTTAATTAATTTCTTTCCTGTTATGCCAAAGTCTATAACTAAATATATAGTTATCTGTCACCATATTTTACTGCAATCCCTCTTCTATTTGTCCTTTCCCTTGATATAATAGAAAAAGCTTGCTGCGATTAACAAAAGTAATCTAGGATGCTAGAAACAAGAAAACTATATATTCTAAATAGTCTAACATCCAAGTCCTGCTCTGTTAAGTTAATCACACAGGAAAAGTATGCAAGTGACAAGTAATGCTATCTTGGCAAATCACAGCTATTGCAACAAGCCAAATCCAATATACTTCTGATCAAGTGACAGAAGTCACAACCGCTGATAAGATCCATCACGACCGCTAAACATAAGTCCGATCAGAAACGGCATGCGATGGAACTGATCCAAAGTTGTAACAGCAAGTTGGACCCCTTTCGGGGCAATATCATTACCGTAATCGACAAATGGTGGATATATAAAAGGAATGAACACAAACTCGCTACTCGAAACTGAATGAGAACAAGTCATCTAGGAATCATAAATAAAAGAATCACAACACATAATGTAACCAGTATTGCTTGGATATTAAATCGTCATGAACAAAGACAAAAATAGGCAAGAAAATACCCCATAGAAATCGGTCAGAAAATACCCCAGGACAGCAATATTGTTTTCCGTTAGCAACCAACAAAACATGAATAAACACCACTGCAACACTGTGGGCCTATCATGAGGCCTCTTGTGACAGCAGCACAAACATCAAGCTCAAAAAGTCAATCAAATCTATTATACAAAAATTATTATATAACAATTAAATATCGATCAAGCAATCCACACAAAGCTCAAAGCTTTCTTATAACATAACATCAAGCACCAAATCTGGCCATCTTCATAAGATGCTCGCATCTCATGATCCTCTCAGACTGTCTGAACTACCTATATAAATTTCCTTTATGATGATAAGATGACCATGAAATGCAACCGAAAGCAAGGAACAGCTGCATATAAAGCACCGTTGGATAAAACGTTTTACAGTCTCCAAACCTATAAGATGCCAAAATCATACCATGGAAATGGAAGATATTGTTGTTTCTGAGGGTACAATTTTTTTCCAGACAAGAAAAGGAGCCGACCGTGAGCATTTGATATCGATGCAATATATAATCTTCTCATAATCTAGGCATAAAGAAATCACATTGCTCACATTTCCTTTATCTGCAACCAGACATTATGCAGCATAGAAGATGCTGCTGCATCTAAAACTTGGATTATAAATGAAGCATCCACAACTATTGCACCATGTCAGCAAAAAATCAAAGCCATGAGATCAACAAAAACAGCTAACTTCACATTTGTCACCACTTCAAATTTTGATATTAGCAAAGACCAAGAGAAAGTAAAACTAGACCCCTGAAGCAGTGAACCAGAGGCCATTAAGTTCAGCATTTACTTTGGTCACAACATGCTAGACAAGTGAAACAGGAAGGGAAAAAAAGGCCAATGGTAATGGCGGCATTACCGAACGGTGCTGTCCCAGAAGAAGGTTCTACTTCCAGTGGACATGCCATCCCACCAAATGGAACAGGTTGCTACAAATTCAATCTAAGAAACAGGAAGTCTGTGAAAAATGATGATTCCAGACATAACCTGACAAGATTACACCACCCACCAGATTCAAAAAAGGAATCTAAAACATCTGACAAGATCCCCATCCATGCCGTCCTTTTATATATTCCTCAAACAGACATGTAAATAGCGAGATGATGTAACAGTCTAAATAATGGCACATGCACTTAGTGAAAAGATGTAACAGTAAAATAATGGGTATGAGTGTGAGAGCTTGAAGAATAAAAACACTAAAAGTAGATATTTTGGCCAATTATGAATACCAGTCTAATTTATGACCTATGCATTACAAACTCTTGACAATTAAATTTCAACCAGATAAAGAGATAATGAGGTAATGCATCAATTGTGCATATTTACCATTTTCTCCAGTCATATTGCTGTTTGTCACAACTCTTTTGCTAGCATTCATCAAACACTTGCCAGTGATCCCATTACAAACTGATTCTTAGGGAAAATACTTCTGCTAAAAATACACATGGTAGCACAACATGCTATCATCAGCAAAAACTTCTGCTGGCATAAAAAAAAGATGCCACACCTCCCCAACAAACAAAAAAAGGGAAAAAAAAAGAAGGAAAAAACTACACAGAAAATAAGAAAAATAAAGAAAAAGTGCAAATAAAATGTTTCCATCACATCGAGCATTATATAATTTGTTAGTAAACAAGAACAAAAGAGTACTGAAAGATCACAACCATCAATCTCAAAGGAGACATAACAAATAAATTATGAAAAGCATTCATATGTAGCCTAATTACAACAAGGTGACAAGTTTGCACTATCTGAATTTAATTTGCACAGAATGGCGAATTGATTGACAGACAATAGGTAATACCATAATAAGGTTTTCATGCAGTTTATTAGGAAAGCAGGCATGAAATAGGAAATAGAATCTAATAGTCCCCACTCCCCACAATTAAGGCCTATGGTGAGCCCTTCAGGTGAATCAAAGTGAATATGCTACCGAATGATGAAAGAATTCCTGGACCATTATGGAGATTGAAGGTCAGTGCAATTAATGAGTCCTGGATGAAGAAGCTGACACAAGGGACAACATACAATCAAAGTTCTCAAATGCATGGTTGCGAACTAGTTATAATCAAGAAAGCTGGTTCATGCAAGTTGCCATACCTTCCTCAAGCCTTCATATGCATGCTCCATATCATGCTTGAGGCTTCACATGCTCTCTCTCTCTCTCTCTCTCTCTCTCTCTCTCTCTCTCTCTCTCTCTTTCTCTCTCTCTTTCTGTGTGTGCGCGCGCGCGTGCGTGCATGTGCATGTCTCTGTGTCACACACATGCTCAGACGCATGCGCACGCACAAACATACACCCACAAAAAAAGTTCTTAACTCATCAACAATTTAAGATGGTTAAAGAGTACTACTTATGTAACCACAATGATAGTAACTATATTGGTTCTTTTTTCCCCTTAGAAATCAACAGAAGTTTGGATCGAGGCTCGACAACCAAGTTTCAGTTTTGGTCTGGGCTTTGAATTACATAGTTTGTGTTTTGAAAGTTTTGGACTTTTGATAATCTAAGTAGTCTTGGCTATAACTTCTTCGATTTTAACGAAAATGTTGTTAAAAATTCCAAAAAAAATTAAAACATAAGGAAAATGGGAAAAACGGATACAGCGATTGAAGGAAAAAATTAGACATCATTTTACATTTTGGTGTATTGTTTGTGAGCTTGGGTTGCTTAATTTCAATATTTTCATCTTGAAACAATCAAAAAATTTAATGCTTTTTAAAAGTAAAAAAAATCATGTCACATGTTAAATCGTATAAGCATTATATGTCTTGTTATTATTTGATGACAATCAAAAAATCACATTCATGAGAATCATAAGGCCTATAACATTAAAGCTCTAAGATAAGCCAAGAATAGGTCCAATGATTTGTTGGTCTAAATCTATTTGAATGCAACACAGCAATGCTTCCAAATTTTCTCAAAACTAACAGAATTTGATTTTGATTTTCAGAAAATGCTTGATGGATCAAAGTGTAAGATGAATTGGCCATATATTCAACAAACTTGGCCTTATAAATTAGGTTTGGCCAAAGCTCTCCCAATCTTGAACTGGTTACAGGATGAACAAAACAGAAACACATTGTGTTCTTTAGTTTTGGAGTTCGGCCAAATCTTCAAGCCATGATGGGATCTCTTTCCAATGTAAAATATACATAAGAGCTAGAACCATAGCCAAAATTTCAAACCATGACGGGCTTCGTCCAATATTCCTCTGCTACACATTCTTCCTCTTTGCCTCAACCGTTCCTCTTGCCAATCTATTTTTCAGTTTCTCTACTAAAATTATAAAGACTCTCATCAGCATTATTGAATCTTCCTAATTGATGGCAGATCTGAATTTAAGGATCCTCTTTCATTGATGCAAAATATTGTAGTTAAGGGAAAAATAAAAGCAAAGAACATAGACTGACAACAACGATGACAACAACAACAACAAGATACAGATCAAATAAAATTTCTAAAATTATCTGATTACTTCTAGCTTCTCTATTGAAGTCCCAATAATCCTCATTTTGACTGTCAGATCTTAGTAAGAGATAAACAGACATGACTCTGAGCATCCTTTTGTATTGATACAAAAAGTTATATTCCAGGCAAAATAGAAAGCATAGAACATGTCAAAATGAAAATAAAAATACAAATCCAAAAAACAAAGAGTTCCTAAAATTACTTGAAATTCTAAGAGCATTTACCATAAATTGTTTGCAAAATTAACTGGAATCAAATTAGCAACTAAAGAGAAAAGCTAAGGCATGGTTCCAAAGAGCTCCCTCCAGATTTACTTCAGTAGTGAATTATTTGTAAATGGAGCTAAACACGGCCACATGGGTATTCATGCTATCCATTAAAATGCCATCAATAGATCAATGATGAATAAAGAGAAAGCAAATCAAGTAATAGAAAATTTATAAAAATAACCTAAAGACTCTAAATTAAAATGTATAAAGTCCATGATGTATCGCTTCCTCTGTCTTACACAGGTCTGTAACAAGAAAACTCAAGCCTTTTTGGTTCAATCTTGTTTCAAAGCCAGGAACATACAAATCCAAATACAAGCATCAATACAACACACATAAGCCATGATACAGACTTAGTGACAACTAAAGTTTCAGTAGAAATTTCTAAATGTTAAACTCAGCTGCCAACTTATACTCAGTAACATGACAGGAAACACATTTACTCTAGAATACAGATCCATGATAATATTGATTCTTTGAAAATTATTCTTTCCATCAACTATAGCAATTTCTATGGGGCCATTTCCATAAAACATGTATCTAATGCCCAATCTCAATTCTCTCCCACCATATCTTACTACTCCAAGACAAAAACCATGTGTCTTCATAAATCTCTGAAACAAAATAAATCCACCTCATCTAAGCAAGTAAAATGGCCAACATAAGTGTTTCATATTCTCCTGTGCCTGACTTAGCAACAAGTGCAAATTATAGGAGGTTTATCACAAGACAGATTATTGAGTGCTATAATATATCAAATCTTTGGTAGAATCCTGCAAGTCATATCCAATCTTCCAAGTTTTTCCAACTCTTAGTATCTGAATACCCATATGTAAAGACTGTCTTATTCACGATTCATCAAATATTTTTTCCAGATTACTCGTTCAGCCTATTTCTACTATTTTAATGGCAGAACGCATGTAGCCAGACTCCCTCTTTTGGTTCAAATATCCTCCCATAGCCAGAATTTCACATCCCAGCACTTGTAAGATTCAAAAAAGAAAAAAATCATGCCACATCTAAATTGCTACTATTGTATCAGGCACTTTCTTTTCCATCAGACCCAATCTTCACTAATCCCTCTCCAAATAAAAAAGAAAAATTTGAGAAAAGCACCCAAACTAGTGCTATCTTAGAGAGAAAAACATATGAATTGCATGTGCCAAACATTAGTATAGGTGTTCCAACACCATCATGATCCATTTAATTTATGAATGAGCATTCATATAATAGATAGACATATCCAGATAACAGAAATATGTTGTCTATATGCAATTTCAAATCTTATTTAAAATCCATTTTCCTCTCTTTGTTCCATGCTACTAAATATAAAGATTAGGTTTTGAAGTGCATCCATAAAGGATAAGAGCCATTCTAATTTTATGTACATGTGGCGAAAACAAAAACACCAGCAAATCAAAACACATATAACGAGAAGGGATGCAATTCATAACAGGGGGGCAAATAAAGAAAAGCAATAACAAGGTCACCAATGATGACTTGTACGGACAGTGAAATACATGACGAACTCTATGTTGTATCCATAAATACTATCAACAAGTGCAAATATTTTTTTTTAAGAAAATAACAGTGGATCACATAACACACGAACCCTCAATTTAAGTACCAAGTAAACACCCCCCGGGGAGGGGGTGTGTAGGGGGTGGGGTGTTGGGGGATTTGTGGCTGGGGGCGAATCATAGTGTTTCTGTCTACTTACGTCTGTAGCATACTGTGTCATATATATTAATAACATCCATCACAACCTGCAAATTGATTCATGAAGCCATACACCGTACAATATGCACTCAATCAAACAAATCATAAGATAAACCTCCCTGTGCCATAAGTAGAACAGTAGAAAGTCTCTAACTCAGAGAAAGAAAACAATGTCACCTCTTCTGCAGGGAAATTTCTTGAAAAAATCCCAATTCACAATTTTTTTCATTTCTCTAATTACCAAAATTTCATCGTATTATCAATTGTTCCCTCGCATTGTCCACATCCAGCACTTATCCAAGGAAGCATTCAATTACCTCAATCATGAAACACATAAAGGTGAAATTTTAAGTAACAAAGGGTTACCATTCCATTCACATTAGATAACAGTAAAATAAAGTGTAAACGCTGATAATTCCAGCGATCATCGTCACCAGAAACGCTGAATCCAAGAGTTACAACATAAGCAAGCATACGCAAATCCACCACCACCATGATCTTCTACTTCATAATAATAAGACCAAATGTCCATTATACGAGACTACCTCAAGCTTTTACCTATTAAAAGAAAGACAACATCTCACAGAATAGAAATCGAAGGACGGAAGGAGAAAAAGAAGATCGAAGGCAGATGATCCCCCGAGCTCTTTTAGATCTTATCAATGTCCTCATCCTCAAACTCGATGTAGTCGTCTCCGGCGCCCTCGTCCTCCTCATCGAGACCTCCACCGATACCCTCGTTAAGGCGGGTGCTCTCGGGGAGCTCGCCATAGGCCTTCAAGAGCCGGGCCTCGTCGGGCATGTACTTGAGGATGACGTCGGCCTTATCGTCCTGGTAGTCGCGAAGGCCAACGAGGACGATGTCGCCGGCGGCGATCCATACCTTCTTGTGCATCTTGCCCCGGATATGGCAGAGGCGCTTGGTTCCGTCGATGCACATGGCCTCGCAGCGGCCGTTGCCGAGCATTCGGAGGACCTGGGCGTACTCCTGGCCGTCCTCCTTGAAGATCAGTTCCCGCTTCTCATCGTCGGCCTCGTTCTTCCCCCGCTTCCGGTTCTTGCCTCCCTTCCCCTTGTTCTTCGGCATCGCTGGAGGCGGTGGCTCGCCGGAACCCTAACCCTAGCCCGCGACCGCTCGGGAACTCTCTTTTGCAGAGAGAGAGAGAGGAGGAAGTAACGGCGGCGGAGTGGTTTATTTATGGTGCGTCCTATGCGGACACGGAATTACCGGATTGTGGGCAGCTGTCCGCTCCAGCGGTCCACGTGTGCGCGAGAGAAGTTTGAGCGGAGCAAGTGCGGGTGGAATCCAAGTCTTGGGCCTTATGCCCAATGGAAAGCAATGGACGGTAGCTAGGGTTCCAACTGGGGTCATTCGCGAGGATCATTAATTCATGAGAAATATTTGCTCACTGCCGGATGAGGAGAGCATGGGGCTGGAACGAATCACCACGAGCGAACGTGAAGTCTAGTCACTTATAGTGAACAAAATATTTTTTTTAATTTAATTAATTCAAATTAATATTTACGATGGGCCGAACTTGGGCTGGGCTTGGACTAGGCTAGCGTAATTATAATCCTACCTAAGTGGGTCAAGTTGAGACAATATTAAAAATGGCAATAGATTGGATATTCATTTGATCGATCAATAAAAATTTATATCCATATCCATCCTATACTCATTTTAGATCAGATTAGATTGGACGAAATAGAGATCTAGGATGGATCAGGTATATCCAAAATTCGTCTTCCCTCTTTTTCGATTAAAAATCCCGAGCCCCTTCGATTTCTGATTAAAAAAAAAGATAAAGCAAATAAATAAATAAATGATTAAACTATGTAGGAAAATATTCTTACCTTAATCATCTAATCTTGTGGGAGGGAGGTAGGAGGCTTGGAGCGGCTAAATAGGGAGGCGTCTTCCTCGTACGGTGCCTCCCCTAAGTGACAATGATGCCTCCTCCAATCGACAACACTAGATCTGATGTAGCGAATAGAATCCTAGCTACTGCCTCTCCCAAGCAAACTCTCGATCCTACTTCCTCTCTACTGGCCAGCATGATCCTCATCCACCACAAAGCCAGAGCAAGCTCTCATCACTTTCTCTTCGCTACTGGCACCCTCCTCGTCCATCACAAGTCTTAGTCGGATCACCATTAAGGTTTTGGAGTCAAGGTGGGGGGAAGTGAGGAGCCTCCAGGTTGCTACTCAACTAGGGTTTGACCATTGGGTGTTTGGGTGTGGGGAGGAGGGAGAGAAAGCACCGTATTTGTTATATATATATATATATATATATATATATATATGTATGTATGTATGTATGTATGTATGTATATGTATGTATGTATGTATGTACATACATACATATATACATATATACATAGATACATAGATACATACATACATACATACATACATATATATATATATATGTATGTATGTATGTATGTATGTGTGTGTATGTATGTATGTATGTATGTATATATATAGGCTAGAATCAGGTTGATCGAATTTGGACTCAAATTTGGTCAGATCAAAATTTTATAATAGGAATCTTATATAAAAGATCTAAACCGTTGAATATGATCTACTATCTCAAAATTACTTGTAAACAAAAATTATATGATTGAAGACTCCTAGCTTATACATCAAGCAGTCAAAAATTAGATAGTCTAAATAAAATTAAATTAGATGTATCCTTTGATTACTTAATGCATAGGCTATGTTGGTGTAGAATCTGATTATCGTTGGATCCAGTTAGAGTGGAGGAGGATGAGGTCACCGTCGGTGACCTGCAAAATAAAGTTCTGCCCAGAGTTGATGGTGGTGGCTCCGACAGGACCCTCCGACGATCAAATCAGCTCTTCTGGCCAACAAAAATGGAGTACTCAAGAATGAGTTCGACAGAGTTTAGAGGAGGAGAGGAAAGCTTAGAGCTTAGAGTAAGCGTATCTGAGGGTCCCTTTTTATAGGCGGAGCTTGTAGCGGATTGATGATGACAGTTGTAGCTGTCTGATAGCGGGCCACTCGAGGTCTGATGGGATCAGTCATGGAGGAAGGCGCCATCTATAACGCCGTCTGCCATAGATTGATGGTGATAGCCATCGCCGTCTGATAGCAGATTGCTGTCGCTTGCAGCAGACTGATGGCGACCGTTCATCGAGATTTAATGATCGTAGCTCTGAGAAAGGAGGCGTTGGTTGGTGGACTTCGACATATATCGATTTCAGAGGAGTTCGGACTCCTGAAGGGAATACGTCTGGTGGGATTATTCAGAAGCAATCCACTGGAGAAATCCGATTGGGGGAGAAGTCTGGGAGGAGTTCGGTCGAAGAAAAAGCTCAGAAGGAGTTCAGCTCCCATAGGCATCCAGTTGGAGGGGCACGGAGGGAGTTCGGCTCTCATGGGAGTCCAACTGAAGCTCGATCGTTGAGAAGTTTAGCAGGCTGAAGAAGTTCGGTAAAGATCAGACCGACTAAAGAAGTTCTACGAAGTTCGGCTGGCTGAAGGAGATCGATAGGGACCAGGCAGGCTGAAGGAGTTCGGCTAAAACTCGTCCGCTGAAGCTCTTCCGTGGCTACGATTGCATTAGACTGAGCATCAAACTGGACTTCGGTAGGAGCGGGATTTATCTTCAACAATAGTCTCCTCCACTTTCGAGTTCGAAACTCAAAGGAAGGGAGTGCAGAAAAGACGACTGCCAAAGTCCTCTTCTGGGTTCTATGCCAATTAGAGTTGAAACTCGGGGGAGATCTCATCTCTGACCAAAGTTGAGTTTGAAGTTGAAGCTTGAGAAAAATCTTATCTCTAGCTGAGATTGAAGTAGACCTTGTCTCCTGCGATTGAGGTCGAAGGTTGAGCTCCTCGGTGGCGATATTGTCCCTAGCAGTCGAGGCTGACTCGGGGGAGATCATATCTCTTGCAGCCGAGGTTGACTCAAGAAAGATCTTATCTTCTGTAGCTGAGGTTAATACAGGCACTCGAGAGAGATCTGATCTCTAGCCGAGGTTGATACAGGCGCTCGGAGGAGATCTTATCTCCTATAGCCGAGGTTGATACGGGCGCTCGAAAGAGATCTGATCTCTAGCCGAGGTTGATTCGATCGCTCGAAGGAGATCTTATCTCTAGCAAAGGTTGATGCGGTCGTTCGAAAGAGATCTTATCTCTAGCTAAGGTTGTCACGGGTGCTCAGAAGAGATCTTATCTCTAGCCGAGGTTGACACGGTCGCTCGAAAGAGATCTTATCTCTAGCCGAGGTTGTCACGGGCGTTCGGAAGAGATCTTATCTCTAGTCGAGGTTGTCGCAAGCGCTCGGGGGAGATCTTATCTCTGGCCAAGATTGCGCTCGGGAGAGATCTTATCTCTAGCCGAGGTTGACACAGGCACTCGAGAGAGATCTTATCTCTAACCGAGATTGTCGCGGTCGCTCGGAAGAGATCTTATCTCTAGTCGAGATTGTCACAGATGATCAAAAGAGATTTTATCTCTAGCCGAGGTTATTATGGGCGCTCGAGAGAGATCTTATCTCTAATCGAGGTTAGTATAAACTTTGAGGCCCGGTCTTCGACTTTGCTCACGTTAGGATGAGGTTCTCCTTCTGTTCCTAACGGACTGTGGGGGCATATTAAGGGCCATTGTCAGAGCTTCTTCCTCCATCCCATTCTAAATAAATGAGGCCCTCGACTTTGCTCGCGTTAGGATGAGGTTCTCCTTCTATTCCTAATGAGCTGTAGGGGCACATAAGGGCCATTGTCAGGGCCTCTCCCCCATCCCGTTCTAAATGAATGAGGCCTTCGACTTTGCTCGCGTTAGGACGAGGTTCTCCTCTTGTTCCTAACGGGCTATGGGGGCACATAAGGGCCATTGTCAGAGCCTCTCCTTCCATCCCATTCTAAATGAACGAGGCCCTCGACTTTGCTCGCGTTAGGATGAGATTCTCCTCCTGTTTCTAACGGGCTGTGGGGGCACATAAGGGCCATTGTCAGGGCCTCTCCTCCCATCCCATTCTGAATGAACGAGGCCTTCGACTTTGCTTGCGTTAGGATAAGGTTCTCCTTATGTTCCTAACGGACTGTGGGAGCACATAAGGGCCGTTGTCAGGGCCTCTTTCCCATCCCATTCTAAATAAACGAGGCCTTCGATTTTGCTCGCGTTAGGATGAGATTCTCCTCCTGTTCCTAACGGACATCTCCTGCAGCCGAGGTTGATGTGGATGCTCGGAGGAGATCTTATCTCCTGCAGCCGAGGTTGGCCCAGACCCTCAGGAGAGATCTTATCTCCTGCAGCCAAGATTGAAGGACTTCGACTCGCTCATGTTAGGACGAGGTTCTCCTTCTGTTCCTAACACGGCCACTATTGACTACTTTCTTCCTGTCATCATATAGTTTTTGCACCTAAAAATAATATTTTTGAAATGAAAGAATTTTACCAAAGGAAAGTTACTGGCAGCACATCCCCAGATTTTCTATGCTTCAGGATCGTGAGGGCGTTGTTCCTCTGAGTTTCCTCAGGCGGTAAGTTTCAGACCGAATAACCTCCTCTATCTCATGCTGGCCTTCTCAATTTGGAGCAAGCTTCTCTTATCTTTGACACTGGAAGATGACAGCCCATCAAAGTACCAAACCCTGGAGATAGCATCGATGATGCCAGAAGGCAGCCGATCTCCTTGTTATTCCTCCCTTATTGATGGTTCTAGCTTCTGGGGGGAGGACTTCTTCGCACCCTTCCATCGAGGCTTCTTTGATGACAAGCTCAAGAAGGAGTTTGGGCCTTGCTTGCACTAGGGAGGTCGTAAGCACGGTCGAACTTCATTCTGTCCTCCTATGAAATCCTTGGGGGAGAACTTCATATCCCTTTGTTGGGGCTTCCTTGATGACAAGCTCGATGGGAAGTTCGGCCTCGCTTGCACTGGAAAGGTCGTGAGTATGGCCGAACTCCATTTCACCCTCCTATAAAATCTTTGTTGGGGCTTCCTTGATGACGAGCTCGAGGAAGAGTTCGGCCTTGTTTGCACTAGGAAGATCGTGAGCGTGGTCGAACTTCATTCCATCCTCCTGAAAAATCCTCTAGGAAAGAACTTCTGCTCTCTCTTTCTCTTTCCTAAGGGCGATTGGTATGCTAGGCCAAATGCTCTTCTTTAAGGTTGGTTCTTGGCATTTTGATGGCGGATTTGCTGACAAAGTCACCGTCGGAGGCTACCGCACGGTCTGCATCATCTCGACAAGGCCACGAACTTGCTGGACCAGCAGGTTGAACTGCTTCACATCTACTGTGGCTTCAGATGAAATCTGGATTATCGGGGATGATGTGGGAGCAGATAGACCTGACGCGGAGGTCGTCGATCGTCGAGTCGAAGCTCTCCTGGGAGGCATTCTTTTTCGGAGAAGAACTCTAGAGAGGAAGAAGAGAGATCTCTAGAGAGGGAAGAGAGAAATCATCGCTGAGTACTCCTTTAAGAACAAGGAGGCCTCAAGAACACCTCAAGAATAGAGGCGCCTTTTCTCTAGTACCAAATATGTTGGTGTAGAATCTGATTGTCACCGGATCCAGCTGGAGTGGAAGAGGATGAGGTCGCCGTCAGTGACCTACAAAATAAAGTTTCACTCGGAGTCGGTGGTGGTGGCTCCGATAGGACCCTCCGATGATCAAGTCAGCTCTTCTGGCCAATAAAAATGGAGTGCTCAGGAATAAGTTCGGCAGAGTTTAAAGGAGGAGAGGAGAGCTTAGAGCTTAGAGTAAGCATATCTGAGGGTCCCTTTGGAGCTTGTAGCGGGTTGATAGTAACAGCTGCAGCTGTCTGATAGCGGGCTGCTCGAGGTCTGATGGGGTCAGTCATGGAGAAAGGCGCCGTCTATAGTGCCGCCTACCATAAATTGATGGTGACAGCCATCGCCGCCTGGTACCGGGTTGCTGTCGTTTGCAGCGGATTGATGGCGATCGTTCGTCAAGATTTAATGGCCATAACTCTGAGAAAGTGGGTGTTGGTTGGTAGACTTCGGCATATATCGATTCCAGAGGAGTTCGAACTTCTGAAGGAAATACGTCTGGTGGGATTATCCGAGAGTAATCCATTGGAGGAATCCGACTGGGGGAGAAGTCTGGGAGGAGTTCGATCGAAGGAAAAGCTCGGAAGGAGTTCGGCTCCCGTAAGCATCCGGCTGGAGGGGCGCGGAGGGAGTTCGGCTCTCGTGGGAGTCCGATTGGAGCTCGTCCGCTGAGGAGTTCGATCGGCTAAAAAAATTTGGCAAAGATCAGGCCGGCTGAAGGAGTTCTGCGGAGTTCGACCGACTGAAGGAGTTTGGCTAAAACTTGTCCGCTGAAGCTCTTCCGTAGCTACCGGTTGCATTAGGTTGAGCATCGAACTGGACTTCAACAGGAGCGGGATTTATCCCCAACAGGTTAGAAGTCTTCATATTATATGATTTATGGTGTGCAAGTAGTTTTGGAATAATAGATCACATCCAACAGCTTGAATCATCAATGTAGGATCCAATTATAGAGTTTTGATTGGATCGGATTTGGATCCAAATCCAATCAACATTATCCAAGCTTGCCCCATATATATTATTACAATGCATGGGTTCTTTGCCATGCACCATATGGTGTTGTAAATAGCGCATCGTCCATCACATAATGGATGGTTGCATGCAGTCGCATGGAATGGGCATGCATGTCCATCCATTGCGGTGCACAGTAGGGGATCTGCGCGGTTACAAGAAAGTCCGCCTATCTCCCAATTGGCACCTGACAAGAAGATGCTCCAAAGTATTTGGCATGGCGTGGTTAGCTCCCTCCCGGGGTTTTGAAATCGGATCTTCTTCCAAATTGGCAACGGGCAGCATACTCTCTTCCGGAAGGATCCGTGGCTCCGTGACGCTCCACTCAAGCTCATATTCCCTAGTCTCTGCTCATTCAATAGAACTCTTACCTGGTCCGTTAAATTGCCTCCAAACACCTCTTGACACCGTTTATCGACCTCCTCAACCTTCTATCACAAAATTCCCTCAACCATACTGTAGATCGCTTTGGCGGAAGAAGCTCAATGCGAGAGAAATGCTAGGAAAAACTCGACAAACACCTTGGACCTTGTGTGAACTATGGACAAGTACTGAAAACCATCAATCATATATTCTCTACTTGCCCCATCTTCTGCACCATTTGGACAAAGGTTTGCTCCCTGCTAAGCGTTCTTCATCCTCAAGCATCCTTCGACTACATTTACACACATGGGATCCATCGAAACTTTATCAGAAAAATTGGACGCATGATACGTATGTCGCTGGTGAGACTGCTTGGTCTTGTTGGAAGGAGAGGAACGTTCCTTAACAAGCACAAATCCCTCTCATCAGCAGCTTCTAAAGGAATTCAATCCCTTAAAGGCTGGTCCGTTCTCTGCAAACAAGATGAATTGGTTGAGGCAATGTTTGGACGAGGATCAACATGATTCATTCCGTGTTGGTAGGATATTAACAGACGTTAAGGAAGCATTTGGTATGGAATGATGACCCCAAGATCAAGAGTGATTTAAATTGAGACGGTGGAATCACTTTATTTAGTTGCATCTAATAATCCTATATGGTAGGGATCTCAGATCATCCTCACTTCTTAAATCACCATCCAATGCGGTGATAGGAAATCCACTCTTGAGGATGGATATCCAACATCACTCCATCACGATGATCTTAGATTAAAATACTGATCAAAATATCCTCATAATAGAAAAACTTTTTAGAAGAGGAAATCATCCTTTTTTTTTGCCACAATATTTTTCCCGCGCATGTGGGATGGGTAGTTGGGAAACATTTTTTAGAATGAGAGAGATCTTTCATGCTATCAGCCTTTTTCTTCTTGTTCATGTTGTCTAAGATGCAGTTTCCAAAGATATGTTTTCTACCTCTCTAGCACAACTTTTTTTCTTTTTTGAATCGTTTCTTTATTTATTTTAGCCCTTGTTTATTTGTTTCAATCAAAGGCCATTGGTTTTGATGATAGTCATGTTAAGTGGGCCTATTACTCGAGATGGAAGCTTGGCATGCATGTTACAAGAATTTATTCTAGATTCTCATAAGTCCAGAAGGATGTGAACAAGAACTTGAGTGCCTTTTTGGAACTGTGTTTCTTTCAATCTTGGAGATGGTGCAAAGATTAGATTTTGGAAGGATGGTTGGGCTGGGCCTATTTTCTTGGCGGAATTATTTCAGAATCTCTATGCAAGGACCATCTCACAAAACTATTCTATAAAATCATAGTGGTCAGTTAGACCTATTGCTTAGAAAATTCAAATTAGAAGGCCTCTTTCTTTGGAGCAAATTGAACAGCTTGACACATTAAATGCTATCCTTTCTAATATCCGACCATCTATGCTTGGAAATATGCCAACATGGAAAGGGTTCACAGTCCCGTTCATTCACCGTTGACTCCCTTTATAACTTCTTAAATAATGGGGGACTTGTGTGCCCATATTATAGAGTAATTTTGAAGGCCGCAATCCCAATGAAAGTCAAGGTATTTTTATGATTGGCTATCAAGAATAAAATTCATATGGGAGCCAATCTTGCCAAGAAGGGGTGGATGATTAGCACAGGATGTTCTCTCTATGGTGCAAATGAAGAAACAATATTGCACCTCTTTCTCAAATGCCCATTTGCAAAAAATCTAATGATCGTCTTGAAAATCAGAGGATAGCCTTCTTCTTTTAATGAACTCTGAACATCTTGGAGAAGAAGGAAGTTCTCTACACCTTTGCAGAGATGCGCTAACCAACTGATGGCTGCCTATTGTTGGAAGGTTTGGAAGGAAAGAAATAATAGGATCTTCCTAAATAAGCCTTCGAATGTCTTCTCTGTTTTACAAAAAATTCTATCAAATTTCTACTTGTGAAAGAACCTATGTACCAAGGCTAATTTGGCAAAGCACGAAATCCTTTGGAGTTCTTTGAACATATTGCTATTTCCTACATAGTCCCCGAGGCTGCGAGTGATAGCTGAAGTATGCCAATTAGTATTATTAATACAAGTGATCTCTCCTCCATCTTCTTCTTTCAAATTTCTATGATGATTAATCGTTGCTCTTGTCACAGTCTAGATAATATATTTTATTTTTCTGTACACTATTTTACTCTACTCTCTCTTATCTAAATATTTTCTTCTTGTACCTTGTTTTACTCCATTCTCTCTTGTGTAAATATTTTAGCAATAAAAGCCGGGTGGCAGACTCTCTGCTTCCCTTTCACTCAAAAAAAAAAAAATAGAAAGATGATAGTCATATTACTTTTATTTTTCTTGTAGCTCATCTCACTCTAGTTCTCATATGATTAGAGCTTAACAACCTTTTTTTTCCAAAAAAAGAATCTATAGAGTTTCTTGAAAAAAAAAATATGGAGGAACTTTCTCTCATGTACTTCACTCTGATTTGGGATAATGTTTCAGATGAAGATCTCTTTATCTAGGAAATGTATGTTGTTTAATATTTTGTGTTAATTACTTGGTTGTGTTTTAACTATCATGGTGTTGTTTGCCATGATGGATTGAAGCCCATGTGAAGAGAAAAAAAAAAAGAAGGAAGAAACCCAGCCCACAGTGAGCCAAACCAGCGACGGCCCAGCCTGCTACGTGCGGGCATGCACACGCTGCATGGCCCAAGCCCAGGCGGCGGGCGCTGATGCGGCCCCCCCATTTTTCCCATGCTGTCGGATTGGGGACTCATTTCCCCGGCATTTCTCATGGTCCACCATGGACCATAGGACGTTTCATGTCTGTTTCTCGTGATCTATGCATTTTGGGGTAGACCAGGTCGCTTCTAGGGCTCCATCTAGCGGCGAGGGATGGTTTTATAGGTTGATCCGATGGTCAGGACAAAAGTATACTCCTAAACAAAGTCAGAACTCTGTTTCTAACTGAAATAGGACTCTATTTGAGATATTTAAAAGGACCTGAGACGTGACAAATTCGTGTATTCTTCCTATATGCATCCAGAGAGCAAGAAGAGTTCAGAGAGGGTCCAAAAAGAGTTGTAGAGAGTTGTGAGACCTCTTGAGAGAAAATTAAAGTAAGATTTTTCTTGTAAAAAAGAGCCTTGGGTATTATTTTTTCTCCTATAATCTGATACTCATTTGTGCCTTGGAATAATAGAAGGAACTTCGAGGAGGTCTTGCCCATGGACGTAGACCAGTTGAGAGGTCGAACCACGTAAATCTGATGTACTTTTTTTTTAAATTTTATTATTCAATTATCTCTATATTTTGCATTCTACGTTTGTTCAAAATCTTTTTTCTACAAAATGATTTGATTTTTTCGCTGTGCTTGTATGCTATGTGGATCGAGGTGTGCTCGATTATGCCACAGCTGGTCCTTTCAGTTTGGTATCAGAGCAAGAAGATTCTTTTTATAGCTAGTTTGATTTGAAACAATGGCGGGCAAGACGACAACAACCAAGTATGAGATATCAAAATTTGATAGATCAAACTTTGCACTTTGGAAGATGAAAATGTA
Organism: Cocos nucifera; assembly: GCA_006176705.1. NCBI lineage: Eukaryota > Viridiplantae > Streptophyta > Magnoliopsida > Arecales > Arecaceae > Cocos > Cocos nucifera. The sequence goes on along the minus strand of QRFJ01000089.1, from coordinate 2,031,972 downwards.
GGCGATATTAATTAAAGATGGTTATAAAGTTGCTTTACAAGAAAAAGAATGCAAGCCATAAGAGATGACGGATGGGCAATATGAGGAAAAAGACATGCTAGCAATGGCGAACCTCTACTTGGCGTTAGATCATTTGGTATTATTTAATATCGAGATCGAGACTACTATAAAAGAGATTTGGAGAAAATTGAAGAACCTCTATGAAGGAAAGTCTTTGGTAAATAAAATCTATTTGAGATAGTAATTATACAATCTAAAGATAAAGGATGGGATATCAATTCAAGAGCACTTGGATGTATTCAATTTTATAGTGAGCAAATTTATGGCCTTAGATGTGAGAATTGAAGATGAAGAGAAGACTAGCATTCTACTTTGTTCTATGCCAGAATCTTGGGATAATCTTATTATGAATCTGAGTCACATTGAAACCCTCAAGATGAAATCAGTTATTATATCATTGCTAATAGAAGTGATGATGCAAAAATCTAGCCAAGAAAGCTCTTCAGGGAAAGTCATGGTAGCATGAGGAAGGCCCTTCGAGAGGGAACGTGGTGATCGAGGAAAGACGAGATCAAAATCCAAGGGCAAAAAGAAGGTAAAGTACTGGAATTATGGAAAATCAGGGCACGTAAGGAAAGATTACCGAATTAGAAAAGTCGATACAAAATCTGAATCAGGAAACTTTCAAAGTAACATTGTAGAAGGTGAAGCTGGTTCAGCCACTTCGAAAGACAGGGATGCATTGACGGCAATAGAAAGATCCAAGCTTGTACACCATTGGATATTGGATTGAGGGGCATTTTTTCACATGACTCCTTTTAGAAAGTTGTTTTATACATATAAATAATGGGATGGTGGAGTTATCTATCTGGGCAACAATACAACATGTCCTATGATTGGAGTAGGAGATGTTTGGATCAAGATGTTTGATGGTATAGTCCAGATGATTTCTAATATACGCCATGTTCCTGCACTTCGCAAGAGTCTATTATCACTTGAAAAGTTTTGCAAGCAAGATTTAAAATTTGTTGGAGAGAAAAATCAACTGAAGGTGTGCCAAGGATGTTTGGTGGTGATTAAGAAAGAGCAAATAGGTTATCTTTATAAATTGATGGGCGAGACTCAGGTAAGAAAAGCGGCAATAGCAAGTGCAAAGATGGTATCTTCGATGGTTTGGTATCATCATTTGGGACATATGAGCGAGTGCGGGCTATAGATATTATTAAATAAGGAGCTTCTTCTAGGATACAAGTTAGCATCACTGAAATTTTATGAAGACTGCATCTATGGTAAACAAAGAAGACTCTCTTTCTCTTTATCACAGCATCAGAGTAAGAAATTTCTTGAGCTTATTGATAAATACTATAAATTTATTAATAAAAATATTAATTTATTAATTAATTTATATTAATTAATAATATATATATATATAATTTTTTAAAAAAATAATATTTTTATTAATTAAAAAATTAATTAAAAATAATAAAATTAAAAAATAAAATTTTATAATTAATAGAAAGAGCTTTTTTTTTTTATCACAACGAAATAAGTTTTGAGCAAAACGAAGCTAAAACGGAGAAGATATGAATTTTTAAAGAAATAAAATAAATAAAAATTAAATAAAAAAGAAAAATGGCTCAGCCGGCTTAAGCCGATGCGCTAGGCCAGCCACATAAGCCGACTCAGCCATGGAAGCCATAAGTCGGTCCACCATCCAGGCATGGACCGCCAGCTCAATAGAATTTGGTAAATCACATCGCGATACGTGGCGGACCTAGACCCTTAAAGGGTCCACAGAAATCTATCGCAGCTCATAGGATATTTTGATCTTTTCACTCGATGATAGGAGCGCTGATTGGCTGCGGTGTATGGTGCGGTCGGTCCATGCGGTCCATGGGAATAGTAATAGCATGATCAGACGGCTGTGGTAGCTTGCGGTCAAGATCAAACGGCCGTGGTTATTTTCGAATTTGATTCAGCTTCAGACTTTGCATGGATCGCCATCCAATGACAGCGCTCAATCTAGGAGATGATCCGACGGTCCAGAACACTCTCGGCATTGATCAGGACTCTCGATGCATGATTTACAGCCAGATTTCTTCCATCGACGAGCGATCGGACAGCCAGAATTTAATCCGACCTGATCTGGACTGATACACATCCGATTTTGATAATTTTTAGTCCGTTGGATTCTTATTAACGTCCAAATTTCATCCAGAGTAGTAGAATTCATCCAAGACTCTTTTTAATCCAATTTTCATTTGAATTTCTCCATATTTCAATGATCAAAAAGCCTCTTAGTCCCACATTACCCAAAAGAAAACTCTCTAGCCCCCCTAGCTCTATAAAAAGGACCTTAGACCTCTATTAATAGATAGATCTGGTGAGAGGAAAGCCAAGCTCATGGTTGAAGGTTGCTCCAAAGCTATAGTACTAAGAAGAAGAGTCAGTCTTCTACGCCATCTCCATGCCTACACTGATTTGCGATCTCCTTCTAGTTTTTTTTTCTCTTTTCTTTTCTTTAATTTTTTGTATTTAAATTCTACATTTGAATTTTAATTTTAATAAAGAAAGTTTTATTGTTCTTTTCAATTCTAGCTCTTTAAATTAATTATTCTTTATTGCTCTTTAATTATAAGTAGCTGCTAAGATCTAAATAATAAATCTTAGTTCTAAGCTTATTTTTGCACAATTTAAATTCTGCTTTTATTTATAAATATATTTTCTACTTTAATTTTCTTTTCAAAAATTCTTTTTTTTTATAAAAAAATTAAAGATTTTAGAATTAAATCATTGCTTCTCTATGGATTCGATCTGACTCACTATTCTCTTCATAACTTTTAATTTAAAAAAAGTTGGATTTAAACTGATGAACACGGTGTCTTCATGACAACATCATGTTCCTATCAAGTTTTTGGCGTCGTTGCTGGAGAGACATAAAAATTAAAATTTTTTCATTTCTTTGATTTTTTTATTGCCTACTAATTATTTTTCTTATTTATTTTGTAAAAAAAAGAAAAAAAAAAGAAAAGAACAAAGAAGATTAGGGCACGAACAAAACTTTGAATCATATTTGGTGAGATCATTCCTAAACCCTAAATCTCTTTCCTTATTTTTAATATTTACTTTATTTTTTAATTAATTAAAAATTATCTACTTAAACTTAATTAAAAATCTCATCATAAGATTAGAAATCCTAATTATTTAGAGCATCCATCATATCAATTTTAATTTATTTATTTTTATTTTTTTTGATGATTGCCGGAGGTAAGGTAAGTCTTTCAAAATTCAATTAGTTACATGCATTTAGTTTAAATTATATAGAACCTCTTGCTTGAAAATTCAAATATGCATATCATATTGAATCAATTTAAGGGCACAACCCATTAAATAAGATAAGATGGGGATTTAATCACCCTTCCTTAGCCCACAAATAGTCAACCCTCATATAGCATTAACCCAAATCTTAACTCTTAAAATCAATTAGACATCGATCCTTAAGGATATTCGAGCTTAATAGGACAAGAAAATCTTAGAGTTGAAATGGATTAGGATTAATCAATTTAATTGGTGTCTAGAAAAGCGGTTCAGGGACGACTGGGCTCGAAGAAAGGTGATTACTTAATTAGTTCCGTCCACTTATCTGGTCAAGCACAATTGGTATCTAAGGCAAGCAATGAGGGGACTCCCACCGATCTTTCACTTATCTGACTAGTTGATTAGCTGATCCTACACTTGGAGTGCTCGAAGTCTGACTTGAAATAGTTAGGAGCTGTCTAGGTCTAGGCTGATCTTAGGTTAAGACTAATTTGTTTGAAACTTGTTTGAAAATAAAAATTTTTACTTTAGATATTTTCAATCTCTATTGCCCTGACATAAGGTTGCCCTGGCATAACGGGAAGTTATGTTGCATGGTTGTCCTAGGGTATGAAAAGGGTGAATTAACTTAAAACTAAAAAAAAATAGAGAGTTTAAAATATATATATATATATAATAAAAAAAAGATTAAGGACATTGAGAATATAGTGAATTCTCCAACATCCATTTGATGAAGGATATCAGGTTAACTAGTCAAAATGGATTTAGTTCCTATTTCAGACCCTACAACCTCAACATCCATAATGGATTTAGCAAATCAGCCTCAGCCTCAAATCCTTAAGGACTTATGTTATCCAATTGGTTTCATCCAACCCTCTCATATCAGGTTGCCCCAATCCATAGCAAACAACTTTTAAATTAAACCTCAAATCATTAACATGCTTCCAAAATTCACAGGAATAGAGGATGCATATATATTCATTAGGGAATTTGAAGAGGTTTATGCAACCATGAAACTATAATAATTATTAGAGGACGACATCAAACTGAGATTAATCAATTTTGCTCTTAAGGATAATGCCAAAAGGTGGCTTTATAGTCTTCCAAATCAATCTATCACGACCTGGAAGGGCTTTATGAGAATATTCTTAAAAAAATATTTTTCTCATCATAAAATAACTAGAATTAGAAATGAAATAAATCAATTCTATCAACTAGCTAGTGAATCATTTTGGAAATACTTCGACCGATTCAAGAACCTTTTGACCCAATGCCCACACCATGGAATAGAAACTTGGAGCCTATGCCAAATAATTTATGAAAGGTTAGATTCAAATTTTTGAACAATGCTAGAATCCATGTGCCAAAGATAATTTATGTACAAAGAACTAAATGAAGCCTGGCAATTTTTAGAAGACCTAGCCAAAAAAAGTTTACAATGAAAAACAACTAGGAAACCAGAAAAATCTACACCTTCAAGAAGTGGAATATACCAAATTCAAACCTTTCTGCTGCAGAAGCCAAAATTGCAACTTTGACACGTAGGCTAGAGGCCTTAGAACTTCAGAGACCAGCCAGTGTGAACTAAGTATCTGCACCCATGTGTAATAGATGTAATGCATCAAACCATGTCCTTGAGGAATGTCCCCTCATTGTGAACCAATCAGATAATGGATGTGCACAAGTGAATGCCACATATCAGAGACCATTGAACAATCCCTACGCACCCACCTATAACCCAAGTTGGAGGAATCATCCAAATTTTTTATGATCACAAAATCCAAATGTAGGCGGTCCAAGTTTCAATCAGCAGAATCCAAGGCCTAATCCTGTGATAAATATCCTGCCACCATCAGGCTTTAATATTAATGAAAAGAAATTTTTTTCTTTAGAGAAAAGACTGGAAGCCCTAGCCAAATCTAATACTGACACCAATACCATCTTAAGCAATTTCATGCAAACCATGGGCCAAATTCTGAATTCAAATTCTCAGGCCATAGCTCGCTTAGAAATATGAGTCAGCTAGCATCTACCATAAGTGAACGTAAACGAGGTAGGTTACCTAGCCAACTTGAGCCCAATCCAAGAAATCAAAATGGTAGACCATCCCAAGAAAACCAGGTTAATCAAGTTAATGCTATTCATTCCTTGAGATAAGAAAAATAAGTGGATAATAAGATAAATACACCTGATACTAGAGAAGACTCGAGTGCTGAGTCTTTTGAGCCACCTAATGAATAATCTACCTTACAAACTCAAGCTCCTGAAATTGATAGTGCATCAAATCAGATGACCACAATCTCTAAAGCTCCTTTCCCGAATCGATTAAGGTCTAATAAATAATCAAAATATTTAGACAAAATGTTAGAGATATTTAAGCAAGTTCAAGTAAATATTCCTCTACTAGACATGATCCAACAAGTTTCAACTTATGCTAAATTCTTATAAGATCTTTGCACCAAGAAAAAGATGACTAACGTACCAAAGAGAGCGTTCTTAGCAGTAGGTGTGAGATCATATTTATTAAGTCATATGTCTATAAAGTACAAGGACCCAGGTTCTTCAATAATTTTATGTGTCATAGGAGAAACCCACATTGAGAAGACATTACTTGATTTAGGGGCTAGTGTAAATATTTTGCCCTATTCAGTTTATAAGCAATTAGGATTGGGAAAGCTTCAGCCAACAGGGATCACATTATAATTAGCAGACCGATCTTTTAGAATCCCCAAGAAAATGGTAGAAGATATTTTGATTAAGGTTGGAAGTTTTATCTTTTCAGTCGATTTTATCATTTTGGAGACTGAGCCAATATCAAATCCTAAGGGTCAAATCTCAGCAATTTTAGAAAGACCATTCCTAGCTACTGCTAATGCTGAAATCAATTATCAGAATGAACTTATGAAATTGTCTTTTGAAAACATGACTATCGAGCTGAATATTTTTAATTTGGAACGAAAATCTGCTAAGCATGCTAATGTAAGTATAGTCCAACATGAAATTTATGAATACATAGACATTAGCGATGAGGAAGTCGATCTTGAATTTAGTATCTAACCAACCCATGAATGTCAGAACCTAAATAAAATACTTAGAGATAATAAAAATGGCCAAAGATGGGAGCCTCCTACTGAACCACCCATAGAAATGACTAAACCATCACCTGAGTCATCAAAAGAAGAGGCACCCAAAGTAGAGTTGAAACCTCTCCCTGATCACCTCAAGTATGTATATTTAAGTCCAAAAAAAATCTTGCCCGTAATTATTGTATCAGACCTAAATCCTAATCAAGAAGAGGAATTATTAACAGTCTTAAGAGAAAATCGAGAAGCAATGGCTGGACCATGGCAGACATTAAAGGAATAAACCCTTCCATAGTTCAACATAGGATACACCTAGAGGAAGAGACTAAACCAACTCGAGATGCCCAAAGAAGATTGAATCTAGCCATGAAGGATGTAGTCAAAAAGAAAATTCTGAAGTTGTTGGATAATGAAATTATTTACCCAATATCTGATAGTTCATGGGTAAGCCCTGTACAAGTGGTACCAAAGAAATCTGGGGTAACAGTAGTCCAGAATGATGCTAATGAACTTATCCCAACTAGGATCCAAACAGGATGGAGGGTCTGTATAGATTATAGAAAATTAAATGCAGCTACAAAAAAAGATTACTTTTCTTTGCCATTTATTGATCAAATGTTGGAAAAATTAGTTGGACAAGAATTTTACTATTTTCTAGATGGATACTTTGGTTATAATCAGATCCCCATAGCCACTGAAAATCAGAAAAAGACCACATTCACCTATCCATTCGAAACCTTTGCTTATAGGCGTATGCCCTTTGGACTATGTAATGCTCTAGCAACCTTCCAAATATGTATGATCAGCATATTTTTCGATATGATTGAACGATTTCTAGAAATTTTTATGGATGACTTTTTTGTCTTTGGACCTAACTTCTCTGAATGCTTAAACCATCTAAGACTTGTTCTAGGAAGATGTAAGAAGAAGCATTTGGTTCTTAATTAAGAAAAATGTTAATTCATGGTCAGAGAAGGTATAGTCCTTGGCCATGTAATTTCAAAGAAAGGAATAGAAGTTGATAAGGCCAAAGTTGATCTGATTGCAAGTCTTCCACCACCCAAGACTGTTAAAGAAATTCGTTCATTCTTAGGACATGCTGGATTTTATAGAAGGTTCATACCCGATTTTAGCAAAGTGACTCACCCTTTGACGAACTTGTTAGCAAAAGAAGCAAAATTTGAGTTTACTTCTAAGTGCCTTGAGTCTTTTGAATTCCTTAAAAAGGCACTCATTTCAGCCCCCATCATTCATCCACCTATCTGGACCGAACCTTTTGAGCTCATGTGTGATGCATTTGATCATGCTGTAGGTGCAATCTTAGGTCAAAAAATCAACAAACTGCCAAGGGTTATTTATTATGCAAGTAAAACATTAAATGATGCGCAGCTTAATTACACTATCATGGAGAAGAAATTCTTAGCTGTTATCTTTGTTCTAAAAAAATTTAGATCCTATTTGATTGGATCTCATGTTATTGTCTATACTGATCACTCAGCCATTAGACATCTCCTAGCAAAGAAAGATGCTAAGGCACGATTAATCCGATGGATCTTGCTTCTTCAAAAATTTGATCTGAAAATTAAAGACAAGAAAGGAACAGAGAATACAGTTGCTGATCACTTATTCCGAATCATAGTTGCACCATCTAACGAACCACCTATCAATGAGTATTTTTCAGATGAACAACTCATGTCAGTGTCCACTGAATCTTGATATGAAGATATTGTGAATTATTTAGCTCTTGGTAAAGTGCCTTCTCATTGGACTAGTCAGGATAAACACAAATTCTTTTCTCAAGTAAAGTATTTCATTTGGGATGATCCATATCTGTTTAAATAGTGTCCTGATCAGATCATTAGGAGGTGTGTCCCTAATAATAAGGTTAAAAGTATTCTGTCATTTTGTCATGACCAAGCATGTGGTGGCCATTTTGCATCCAAGAAGACTGCTGTCAAAGTACTTCAATGTAAATTTTATTGGCCTAATTTATTTAAAGATGCACATGTGTACTGTAAAAATTCTGATCGATGCCAACAAATGGGTCGGATTACAAAGAAAGATATGATGCCACTTAATCCAATCTTGGTAGTTGAAATTTTTGATGTATGAATAATTGATTTTATGGGACCATTTTTGAATTTCTTTGAAAATGAGTATATCTTAGTGGCTGTTGATTATATTTTCAAGTGGGTAGAAGCTATTTCATGTAAATCCAATGATAGCAAAGTGGTCATTAAATTTCTTAAGAAAAATATTCTCTCTCGCTTTGGTACTCCTAGAGCAATTATTAGTGATCAGGGAATACATTTTTGCAATCAACTCTTTACCGCATTAATGAAGCAATATAATGTTACCCACAAATTAGCCACACCATATCATCCTCAGACTAGTGGGCAAGTTAAAGTATCAAATAGACAAATCAAACAAATCTTGGAGAAAACTATTAATGCCAATAGAAAGGATTGGTCTGTGAAATTAGTTGATGCACTTTGGGCCTACCGTACTGCCTACAAGACCAACCTAGGAATGTTTTCCTACAGGATTGTGTTTGAAAAATCATGTCACTTACCTGTTGAGTTAGAACATAAAGCCATGTGGGCAATAAAAAAAATAAATATGGACCTAGACGTAGTCGGAAATCATAGAAAGCTTCAGATCAATGAATTAGAAAAACTGAGAAATGAAGCTTACGAAAATGCCAAGGTATATAAGGAATGGATGAAAGTATTTCATGATCAAGCAATTCATAGAAAATCTTTCAATCCTGGACGAAAAGTTCTTTTGTATAATTCAAGGTTACATCTTTTTCCTGAAAAGCTTAGGTCTAGATGGACAGGATCTTTCTTTGTTAAAAAAGTTTTTCCATATGGGACTGTAGAAATTGAAAACCCAAGCAATGGTGTTGTTTCTAAAGTTAATGATCAACGATTGAAACCATTCTTGGAATTACCCACAAAATCAATGGAGGAAGCCATGGTTCTTTATGAACCATCATATCTCGGTTAGTCTATTATCACTATTTAGTCTGACTGAAGACTTTAAACTTAGCGCTTATTAGGAGACAATCCAATATTTTTTGAATCTAATTTATTTTTTTTAGTTTATTTTCTTTTTAGGCTAAGCTGGAGAAGGATCAAAAGCTTCAAGATCCATGCTAAATGATTAAATATAATTTACACCCTTTTATTTGCTCTCCTTCCCCATTGAGGATAATGTCAATTAAAGTTAGAGGATAAGAAAAAAAAATTAAAAAATAAAAATAAAAATAAAAAAAATAATAAAAAATTAAAAAAATATATATACATAAATCAAATTTTAAAATTATTTTGAAACTTTTTTTGGATAAATCATATTTCAGGAAAGAGAATCTTAAGCAAAATAAACTAGAAAAAGTAAGAAAGTTAGAAAGTGTTAACTAATAATGGTAGCGAGTTAAGAAGCAGATTACTTGGTCAGACCATTAGTAGCCTACTTAGGTCATTTAAAGGCTAACAGCACTTCTAATTGCACATACATACTAATGAAGCATAGTAGGTGTTGATTATAAGAATAATTGAGGATTTAATTATCACTAAAAATTGATGGTTTATATATAACTTAATTAAAAAAAATTTAAATTTTAGGAAAGGGCTACCTGCTTAAATAAAAAGTGTAAAACACAGAATATATGTGGATTGCCCCAAACTAGAACTCTGCAAGTGTAGAAGTTCACATCAAATGGTGAAGGAAAGGCCAGGATGCTCAGCATAATTTTTAATTCAAAAAAAAAAAAGAGAAAGCAGTGTGAAAGCTACCTTAATTCATGCACTTAACTTGAGAGTATATAGAAAACTAACCAAAATAGGTGATAAAAAAAGATTCGTTTGTCCTTTGAATCAATACCCAAATGCTAAGTTAGTATTCACGAAATCAAGTGCTGAAAATCTTTAGATGAACTCTAAAAAAATTTTTGATTAATCTACCATGAAATTTACTTCTAAAACTCAATACTTAGTTAGTGCTACTGTCTAAATTTTTGATCTTAAATCCTAGATCTATTCTTGTGAAGGAGGATCTCAATGAAATATGGTAATTGATCTAAATTAAATTCTTTCTTTACTCGAGGACGAGCAAAGCTTAAGTTGGAAGGTGTGATAAGTATCATAAATTTATCAATAAAATATTAATTTATTAATTAATATATATTAATTAATAATTAATATATATAATTTTTTAAAAATTAATATTTTTATTAATTAAAAATTAATTAAAAATAATAAAATAAAAAAATAAAATTTTATAATTAATAAAAAGAGCTTATTTTTTTTATCACAACGAAATAAGTTTCGAGCAAAACAGAGCTAAAACGAAGAAGATATGAATTTTTAAAAAAATAAAATAAATAAAAATTAAATAAAAAAGAAAAATGGCTCAGCCGACTTAAGCCAATGCACCAAGCCAGCCACATAAGCCGACTCAGCCATGGAAGCCATAAGCTGGTCCACCATTCAGGCATGGACCGTCAGCTTAATAGAATCCGGCAAATTACATCGCGACACGTGGCGGACCTAGACCCTTAAAGGGCCCACAGAAATCTATCGTGGGTCATAGGATATTTTGATCTTTTCACTTAATAATAAGAGCACTGATTGGCTGCGGTGTGTGGTGCGGTCGATTTATGCAGTCCATGGGAACAGTAATGGCGCGATCGGACGGTTGCGGTAGCTTGCGGTCAAGATCAAATGGCTGTGGTTATTTTCAAATTTGATTCAGCTTCAGACTTCACGTGGATCGCCATCCAATGGCAATGCTCAAACCAGGGGATGATCCGATGGTCTAGAATACTTTCGATATTGATCAGGACTTCCGACGCGCGATTTGCGGCTAGATTTTCTCCATCGATGAGCGATCGGACGGCCATAATTTAATCCAACCTGATTTGGGCTGATACACATCCGATTTTGATGATTTTTGGTCCGTTGGATTTTTATTAATGACCAAATTTCATCCAGAATAGTAGAATTCATCCAGGACTCTTTTTAATTCAATTTTCACTCAGATTTCTCCATATTTCAACGATCAAAGAGCTCCTTAGTCCCACATTGCCTAGAAGAAAACTCTCCAGCCCCCTTAGCTCTATAAAAATGACCTCATACCTTTAGAAATAGATAGATCTGATGAGAGAAAAGCCAAGCTTAGGATTGAAGGTTGCTCCAAAGCTCAGTACTAAAAAAAAGAGCCAGTCTTCTATACCATCTCCACGTCTACGCTGATCTACGATCTCCTTCTAGTTTTTTTTTTTTTCTTTAATTTTTTATATTTAAATTCTATATTTAAATTTTAATTTTAATAAAAAAAGCTTTATTGCTCTTTTTAATTCTAGCTCTTTAAATTAATTATTCTTTATTGCTCTTTAATTGCAAGTAGCTGCTAAGATCTAAATAATAGATCTTAGTTCTAAGCTTAATTTTGCATAATTTAAATTTTATTTTTATTTATAAATCTATTTTTACTTTAATTTTTTTTTCAAAAATCCTTCTTTTTTTTTATAAAAAAAATTAAAGATTTTAGAATTAAATTATTGCCTCTCTGTGGATTCGACCCGACTCACTACTCTCTTCATAACTTTTAATTTAAAAAAAATTGGATTTAAACTGATGAACACGGTGTCTTCATGATAACATTGTGTTCCTATCACTTATCCATTTAGATACTTGAGAGTCGCCTGATAGGTCACTAGACGAGTGTTCCTACTTTGTCTTCTTCATTAATGACTATTCTTAGAAGGCTTGGATATATATTCTAAAGCAAAAGTCCGACGTTTTTTAGATCTTTAAGAAATTCAAGGCCCTAGTGAAGAATGAAAAAGATTTGAAAATCAAGTGCCTACGTTTAGATAATGAAGAGGAATATTGCTCCAAAGAATTTAAAAAGTTTTGTGGCAAGCATGAAATTTGGCCACACCTCATAGTTCTCGGGACACCGCAACTAAATGGCATAATCGAGAGGTTTAATAAAATACTCATGGAGAGGATCCGAAGTATGCTAAATGCTGTAAAACTTGATAAGAGATTTTGGACAGAAGCTGCAAGCATGACTTATTATTTGATCAATCAAGCGTCAATAAAATCACTTGAATTGGATATTCTAGAAGAACTTTGGAGCGGCAAACCCATAAATTATTCTCATCTCCGTGTCTTTGAATGTGATGCATATACATGGATATCAAAAGAAAAGAGGACAAAATTAGATAAGCACTCTTAGATATGCATCTTTCTTGACTATACTACAGGAGTAAAGGAATATCGATTATGGGACCCTACTATCCACAAGATTATTGTTAGTCGAGATGTTATATTCAATGAAGAATCTTTTCAAGCCACCAAGAAAAAGCAAGATGATGATTCTATTACTTCTATTGAGTTTCTTGATGCACGTGATGATGAGCAAGTACAAATAAATGATGAATAGTTGATGATGAACCAAGTGCACAGTCTTCGTAATCACCTGAGGATACTATCTCACCAGAAAAGCTGCCAACAGAGTTTGAGTGGCCTAGGAGGGTCATTAGATCTCTCGCAAGGTATGACGACTATGTCATTTCTTTCATTCCTTCTGCTAACCATATTTGTGCTTATGTTGCTTTAGTGGAGAAGGATGAGCCAACCTCATATAGGGAGGCTTGTGGGTCCACCAATGCTGAAAAGTGGTATTATGCTATGAAGGAGAAAATGGAGTTACTTCAAAAGAACAAGACTTGGGAGCTTGTGGTTCTACCGAAGGAAAGAAGTCCAATCGGATGTCGGTGGGTCTATAAGGTGAAGAAGGATACAGATGAAAATGTGAAAATATTTAAAGCACATTTGGTGATGAAAGAATATGCTTAGAAGCCAAAAATTGACTTTGATGAAATCTTCTCATTGGTGATTCGTTTGATTACTATTCTGATTGTTTTGGTGATCGCGGCAGTCATGGATCTAGAACTTGAACAAATGGATGTAAAGACAACATTCTTGCATGGTGACTTGGAGGAAGAGATTTATATGGTGCAACCTGAAGATTTTATCGAAAAAGATAAGGAGCAGTTGGTTTGTCAGCTGAACAAATCGTTGTACAGTCTCAAACAAATGCCAAAATGTTGGTACAAGCGATTTGATTCCTTCATTATGAGTTTGAAATTTGATCGACTGGAGACAAATCATTGTGCATATTTCTACGATTATAATGATGGAAACTTCTATATCTTGTTGTTGTATGTCGACGATATGATGGTCATGGGGAATAGCAAGAGTTAAATATCAAATCTAAAAACTCAGTTGGTTAAAAAATTTGAGATGAAGGACTTAGGAGTCGTTAACCAAATACTCGGGATGAAGGTGCTATAGGAGAGAAAGGATAGGAAGGTTTGGCTTTCACAAAGAGGATATGTGGAGAAGGCTCTACGGTGCTTCAACATGCAAAATGCAAAGCCAGTGACTCTTGTTTTCTATTTAATTAAAACTATCGGCCAAGAAATCACTCAGCACGAAAGTAGAAAAGGCTGATATAGCTCGGGTACCATATTCATTAGTAGTAGGAAGCCTTATATTTGCCATGGTATGCATTAGATTGGACATTATGCAAGCAATGGGAGTTGTGAGCCGGTATATGATGATTCTAGATAGCGACCATTGGACAGCAGTAAAGTGGATCCTCCAGTATTTAAGGGAGACTACTGATTACTCATTCTATTATGGCTCTGCGGATTTGGAGTGCGTTGGATATGTAGATTCTGATTTTGCAGAAAATTGGAATAATAGAAGATCTACTATAGGCTATGTGTTCTCCATGAACGGTGGTGCTATTAGCTGAAAATCCAAGCTTCAGTAGTGGTGGCATTATCAATGACAGAAGCAGTGTATTATGGTGGCACATGTATGTAAAGAAGCTATCTAGTTCAATAAGCTTCTTGGAGAATTCAAAGTGAAGCAAGATATGATCAGGATGAATTGTGATAGTCAAAGCGCATTGCACTTGATGAAAAATCCAGCGTTTCACTCTTGGATGAAGCATATCGATATTCACTATCACTTTATGAGAGATGTGATGGATGATGGTCTAATCTCACTGACAAAGATTCATATTGATGCAAATTTAGTAGATGTGTTAACAAAAACTGTGACTCGAGAGAAGTTTAACTGGAGCAAAACTTCTCTCGATCTTGGAGCTACGTGAAGAGTGGGAGGTTGGCAATGCCTCCAGGGATGACGTTCTTTGGAGTTCGGTACATATCTTCAAGTGAGAGAATTGATGGATTAAAGCCCATGTAAAGAAAAAAAATGAAAAAAAAAGAAGGAAGAAATCCAGCCCATAGCGAGCCAGGCCCGCGGTGGCCCAACTCGCTATGCGCTGGGCCCGCGCACGCTATGCGACCTAGGCGGGCGCATGTGGTGCAACCCAAGCGGGCCCACGCACTGCACGGCCCAAATCCAAGTAGCGAGCGCTGATGCGGCCTGCTTGTTTTTCCCATGCTGTCGGATTGGGGACTTGTTTTTTCGGCATTTCTCACGATCCATCGTGGACCATAGGGCATTTCCCATTCATTTCTCATGGTCTACGCATTTTGGAGTGGACCAAGTCACTTCAGGGCTCCATCTAGCAGTGAAGGATGGTTTTATGGGTTGATCCGATGACCAGGACCAAAGGAGACTCCTAAATAAAGTCAGAACTACGTTTCTAACTCAAATAAGACTTTGTTTGAGACCTTTAAAAGGATCTGAGATGTGACAAATTTGTGTATTCTTTTTATACACATCCAGAGAGCAAGAAGTCCAGAGAGGGTCCAAAGAGAGTTGTAGAGAGTTGTGAGATCTCTTGGGAGAAAATTAAAGTGAGATTTTTTCTTATAAAAGAGAGTCTTCGGTATTATTTTTTCTCATACAATATACTCTTTTGTACCATAGAATAATAGAAGAAATGTCGAGGAGGTCTTTCCCGTGGACGTAGGCTAGTTAAGAAGTCGAATCATGTAAATCCGGTGTGCTTTCTTTTTCTCTTATTTTATTATTCAATTATCTCCATCTTTTACGTTCTACGTTTATTCAAAATCTTTTCTCTACAAAATGATTTGATTTTTTCACTATGCTTGTGTGTTGTATGGATCAATGTGTGCTTGATTATCCCATGGCTGGTCCTTTCATACCATTCCTTCATTTGACACCTTTAGTTGATTGCTTTATTTTTTTGCTTTGACATGGTTCCTATCTCAACTTGCAACTTGAATCCGGAGCAGCATAGAATCTCCTCTTTTTCTTTTTTTTTTACGTGGTTTTGTCACTTCTTTTCATCATCTTTGTTTGGCCGGAGCATGGAGGCGGATATTGTTTTCTTCTTAGCCATTCATTTTCATCCATAGTAGACCAAATGTGGATGGATGAAAGATGGGGAAAGCTCCAAATTAAAATTCCAAAATGGGATGGGTGAATATGATAGGTGCTGAGGTCCATCCAAGGATTGAATGAATATTGTATGTATTATGTTTGTAATTTAATATTTAATGTTCTATTTATCACTTCTTTTATTCAATTAAATATGTATGATTACTTATATCAAATGTGTGCAATATATTGTTGCATTTGTATCTAATTTTTAGGATGGAAGAAATGCCTTCTCAAGAAAATAAAAGAACAAACTCAAAAGCTCAAAAAGAATTTGGACAAAAAGTAAAGATGCAAAGTAGGTTGAGTGCCTTATTAAGATAGCAAATGCTGATAATTGGAGAGGTGATAATGGCACATTTACACTAAAATTTCATCAGCATGTGGAGAAAATGATGGAAAGAAAGCTTCCTAGTTGTGGACTAAGAGGAACTCCATACATTGAGAATCATGTGAAGTTACTAGAAAAGTAATACAATGCAATTGCAGAAATGTTAGGACCAAACTGTTCAGGATTTGGATGAAATGATAGAGAAAAATGTATGGTGAGAGATAAAGATGTTTATAACTTATCGGTGAAGGTATTACATAATTATGTCCTTTCTAACTTTGATTTTAATTTATGTCTTTTTAATATAATTATTTAGATGTATCTCTCACTTTCATGACAATATTTGTTTTGTGTTGATAAAGTCATCCCCATGCTGGCCTAAGAAACAAGCCTTTCTCATATTATGATGACTTATCAATTGTATTTGGTAAGGATAGAGCAACTGGAGAGCATACAAAGAATCCAACTGATGCTTGTGAACAAATTAAGGAGGAGGAGGAAGCTTTAATTGATACTATGAGTTTGGAAGATGATATGGATATTGAGAGAGATACTCCTTATGTAATAGATTCACCATCAACTATTTGCCAACTCATAGGTGTAGGTACTGGTATTGCAATAATTGGCAAGAAAAATGGGAGCTTACCAAGTAAAAAGAGAAGGCATAATGACACTATCTCATATTGGAAGGATAAACAGTGCATGTGAAACGATGTTTAGAGAAGATTTCATGAGAATTGCAAACTTTTTTAGAAGAGGCAAGGTGATGAGAGGTGTATGGCTTCATTTGAAGAGATTACGAAGATTAAGGATTTGAGTGAGAATGATATGTTAATTATTGGTGAGTTTATCAGCAAAGACAAGTCCAAAATTGACTTTTTTTTTACCCTATCTTAACAGTTCAAAAGAAAATATGTGCTGAAGTAGTTAGAAGGTAGTGATTTTTTTACCCTCATTTGACTTTGATTCAGTATGATAGCTGCAGTTGGTGGTGATTTTTCTTACTTCAATTTCTAGTTTAATTTTGCCAAGTGTCAATATTATAGTTTGTTTATTATAGGCATTTATAGTTAAAAGAATATCTTTATGGTTTTGGAGCTTAGATATTTATACAATTTTAAATTTCAGATGTTGCAATTCTTAGTGTTATCTTATTTTATTCATGGTATTGGCCACATAGACATTATACATATAAATAATATCCAATAAAACTAGTATATTAAATTTTTTACATTCAGTTAAGTTAAACTTTGTTTAATGGTACTGGTGTTGGTTTAAGGTTGGTATGGAAATAATATATCAAAATTGTTTAGCTCATAGCAATGCTATTTGAACACTTCAATTGTTAGTATTGAAACTGCTTTGGGTTCTTAGTTGCTTAGTTGGGTTCTTAGTTGCTTAGTTTGGCACTTCAAAAATAAAATATTTACTAAAATGTGTTAAAAGTATTAGTACTAAATGCAACTTTTTGGAGTGCCTATTCAATTGGCTTCTTCGTGAGACTTCAATATTCAAATATTTTAGATGACAAATAAATATTAAGTTCAAGTTTATAGCCGCATCTAGTTAAATACTATGCATTTTTTTCAATTTTCGATTCATGACTAAAATATCAATTTTCAAACAAATATTATGGCTAGTTAATTTATTCAGTAAATAATATAAAAAAATATATTTAAGATATGTCAAAAATATTTTTGGTACCATATGGTCGGTGATCTTGGATTTTCATAACATACCAAATAAGTTACTATGCATACTCGAAGATCTTTAATCACTGCACTATGGCCAACCAAATATAATGATCTTAGATTACTGGAGATCGGATCATCCTAGGATTTGGATCACTGGTGATTTTATCATGGTGATTCCATTTAAATCATCAAACGCTCTCTAAGGAGCTGTTTAGATGTTTGGACTTAAAATTCTATAAGATTCATAAGTTGGATCAATATAACTAGAAAAAATCAGCCTAGACTAAACTTGTATTCATAAATACCGAGGGTCTTTTGGATTGGGCCGGTCCAAATCTCGTAAGAAATTTTTTTTAAAATATAAAAAATAAAAAAATATGCTAAAATTTTTTTTTTCCTTCTTATCGGTCTACTCCAAAAGGCCGTAGGCATAGGATTTTGATCAAAACATCCAAACAGACCTTAATGGAGATGGTGGGTCTGCCTGGTTTCGTCTTTGTAATCTTTCTTTTCTTATTGCTCCATCTTTTCTTCGGTTTTCTTTAGCTGGTCCTTCTACATCTGTCATCGGACTCATACTCCTCCGGTTAGCTCTTCCCTGTTTTAGTTTGCTGCAACTCGATCACAGCAATTGTAATCTCTGCTTCCTCTGTCAAACATAAATAAAATTAGGTGGCTCTGAGCCTCCTATTTACCCTCAATGAAAAAAAAGATAAATTCAAGAAAGTTTTACCATAAATTCAGGGCAAGTTTTAACGTCCGGTTAAAAAACATCAAGAAAGTTTCGTGATCAGTTGTCAAAATCCATCTTCTTGGGTATAATTCCTTGCAACGAATACTTTATTACCATAAACTATAAAAGATGGTGGCACAAGATTATATTTGAAAGGACCGATCAAATAATCGAGCACAGCTCAAACCCATATGGTACAAAAATCAGCAAAAACACCAATCATTTTATAGAGAAAAAAAATTTAAACAAACGTAGAAATACAAAAAATAGAAATAATTAAGCAATAAAATATGAGATAAAAAAAGCACATCAGGTATAACATGGTTCGGCATATCAATTGTTGGTCTACATCCATGAGCAAACCTCCTCGATGATTTCCATGATATAGAAGATACAAATTTGAAAAAAAAGGGAGTAAGAAACTCTTTGTTTTTGGGCCTTACGTCTCTTTGGATGCCTGTGCGGATCTTCCCACACATCATCAAGCTGATAAAGCCGCTGATCGCTCGATCACACCGTGAGCCACCAGATCCGTCCGATCGAGCTTGTTTGGGCTTGTGCACCACTTGCATACCAGGTTCGCCGTGAACCCCGTCATCCATCGCACGCCATGCATGCCCGCCCGACAACTTTCCCGCATGCGCCGCGTAAAATAATTGTAAGCCACTAAAGGTCGCGTGGACCCATGTGGCGAGAGCGTGGACCGTGTGGTCACACCACGTGGCCAGTGGAGTCGTGGACCGGCCACATCTGATCTCCACCGTGCGCACCCGCGCGCGTTATGGGCCGCACGTCCATGTGCCCATGCACTGGCCCAGCACGTAGCAGGCCCCGCTGGGCCGAACATGCCACAGGCCGCGTGCCTGGGCTACGGGCCTGGCTCGCGGACCCCATGCTACGGGCTGGTCTGAAACTGCTCCTGCTGTATCCTTTCAGGTTTCTCCACATGGGCTTCAATTTTATTAGTATTAATTGAGTTCATTTTATGGTTTCATTCTTACACTGGAGTATAACAATTTTTGATAAGTCTGACAAGAAGATTAGATTCAGAATGTTTCCGTGGCTTTTTCCTCGTCTAGAGTCTTGCTTTTCCTTCTCTCTTTGCATGGTAGCGTTTTTTTTCAACGGAAAAAACTTCTACTTTCCCTGTTGACTAACAAAAAGCGCTCGTGCTTGCTTGCTCCCAAATTGAAGGAGAAAAAATGTCAGTCTTTGATCGACCAATCCCATAAAATATGGAGAAAAGATTTCACAGAAAGAAAAGTGGATGAAGTTTGAGGAGCTGCCACGATGCCATCCACGTAAAGTTTCCATTCAAATTTCAATCTTTCACATCGTAATGAACCAAGTTTTTACTAGTCTGTCCAATGTTTGGCGTCTTTCCTGTTTTCTTTTTTCTTTGCATCAAATTTCTGAAGGTTAGGCATC
Organism: Cocos nucifera; assembly: GCA_006176705.1. NCBI lineage: Eukaryota > Viridiplantae > Streptophyta > Magnoliopsida > Arecales > Arecaceae > Cocos > Cocos nucifera. The sequence continues at coordinate 2,011,987 of QRFJ01000089.1, read as the reverse complement.
ATATTCTAACGGCATGTTCTAACGGCTAAGACCCATAGGTCGACACTATTGCCGTGTCGGTAAGGGTTCCCACTTCTCTATAGCAACATTTCCTTTATTTGTTCATCTCACCATGAGACTTTGCTGCTCGCTTTCCACTATTTTTCTCGGGTTGAAAGTTAAAAGCTTTTTAATCCAACAATTTCTGCAAGAAAGGGAATGCTGACTTGGTGGCCTGGGCTCTGGTCTTTGTAGATTTGGCAATTGAATTGTAGTTTTATCTCGTTTGTTTCCAGGTTTTTTCTACGAACAGAGGTGGTGATTAATTTGGATTGTTATTCTTCTTGTTTCTGTTGTGCGTTTTCTTCCAAAATTACAAATGAATTAACTGGCAGATTGCATCAACGAAATATGAAAAAAAAGTCGTACAAATATTCCAATCTTTGGAAGCTTTGTGAAATTCTTCAAGATTATGTGGTGAAAACTGCAAAGATATATGCTGTAAGAAAAACAGCCAGTTCCAAAACTTGATCTAGTGAAAAAAAAAAATCGGATTTACCATAACCTGCAATAGATGCTGTCTTCTCCATTGAGAATAGCATCTTCTCTTTATAGAATGACTTGGAGGTTGTCCATAACTCAACAAAGTTCAAGCGATATATGACTAGATTCTGTAACTTCGATTGCCTTATTTAGATAAAAAAACTACACTCTATGAAAGAAACTGACATGGTGAATGTAAGCTCACCAAGTGACACATGAAAGCAAATAGTTTATACTAATTAATTTAACATCGATGAGATACAGTTTTTTCTTTGGCAGGTATTAACTTGGACTAAGATTAGACAGGCCACCTAACCAGCAGTTCCTTCCAAAATAGGCAGCTGAAAGAAAACAAGTTTAGTGATTTCAGTAGCGATCAAAATCTTTGGGTATGCAAGAAGACTTTCTTGCTAAACGCCTCAAAAAAGATAGTGATATAAGCTATAGAATATTCGTCAACAATGGTGATTTCCACCACAAGCTACCCCTCTTCTTGAGGATTCACAAAACTTAACCTCCCACAAAGTGGGAATCACTTTCAGACCAAAGAAGAGTTGTCAACCTTTCAAAGGTTTATCTGCATGTGGGAAGCACATGACTTATTCTAGAACAAAATATGGAGGAAACACTAGTTAGATGGAGATTAAGGGCTGGAAGTCCTCCAATTGATGATCTTTAATTGCTAGGCTTAAATGATTACTTAGCAATTAATCTTTTGTGAGACCAGGCACAAAGAGCCTCCTTTTTCCCAGCCCCAAGCTAACCATTTTCTTCATGGGTCCCCTTGTCCTCCTCCTTCCAAAACCAATTTAAGAAGTCAAATATCGTACGCTAAGTGGCACAAGCAATGATTACCATTGTTTAACTTAGTGGAAAAATATTCAAAAGCCTTGACATTTCAGTCAACAAGGCTTCTAGAACCGAACAACTTAGCTAGAATTTAATTAATGTTATCAAATTAACTGTGAACGAAGGAACCTTAAGTCTTGCCTTAAAAGACGTCACCGGTGACATGATTAAGATAAGATGCACTCAAGACGGCCAGACGGGTTGGGTTTTAATGTTGAGGTCCCCCGTTTGAGAAGCCCGAAATATTTTTTTTCTTTTCCATTTTTACTTTGAAAAGTGTTAGTATTTTATTTTTCTCCTCTCCTCTTACATGCCTCAGTCGTATTAGAGAGACGTATGGTCAGAGCAGTTTTCGGACGGAATCCATTTAACCGAAGTCTGGTGCAAGAAAGGCATTTCCATGCACAAAGGACATGCAACAATATATATTGTCTTCCACAAGGCAGAACGAAGGCTTTGCTCTTTGACATTAGAAGGAGACATACGGATGTTGGCTGCAGTGGAATAATAGAGGAATACAGCCTGAAGTTTGTTTAGTTTGATATATATTGTTACTTTATTTCCTATCGACTTGGATATTCGAGATCAAGTGAGTAGTTAATATAGCATCATTAAAGCATAGATTGCAAGAGAAACATGTCAACATGTTAACAAAATGATTGATCTTCTATCACGATATTGACCAATGGATCATGCCATGAACAAGCACTCTAAACTTCTTGATTCATTTGCTTGCATAGATCTTAAAGAGACTATTGCAATCCAGTTTCTTGAAAAAAAAAAAAAAAAGATAAATCCTGCTTTTGCATGAAAGATACAATCCCACTAATTAGCTAGGATTTGAATCAAGCTAGCCCCATTAACTGTAACCCTTTTTTTTTAAAAAAAAAAAAAAAGGAAAAATAGTAAATGGGTCGGGTTAAGTCTGGAATATTTTATGTTATTTGCAAGTCTGAATACTTTTCCTATATTTCTTTTTCAAAGTGAGAAGGTTAAATTAGTCAAAGTGTAGGACCCAAGCTGTCGAGACACACTTCAACGTAGGCATTGTTTGCGCACCAAACGCCCTCCCTCATATTAAAACGACCGATCGATATGCGTCCAACATCATCTGTAACCTCGAAACCCAAATTTTCCTCTCTATTTTAAGACGTTATTGCGTCCATCCAAGCCCGGTAGATATAAATTTCATAAAGGGTAGGCTATTGTCAACTCAGCGCGAGAACCGCATGATCTCGAAATTTCTAATGCCGCGGAAAAGTTCTTGGTTCCACCTCGGCGCAGACGATCGAATTAGAGAAGGGCTTATCCGTGGCGACTATGGCACCGACTCCAAAACGACGTGAGATATTTTCTAACAAGACTTTGATGTGTAAGTTTGCTTGGATCTTCTACATGTCCGATCTAAGAGAATTTTCCTTAGCTGCTTCAGGTGGTAGTGGCACACATAGATACGTCAAGTTTGTCTCTAATTATTGATTTCGGTGTTTCTAAAAATGTGCATATGTGCTTCACATTGCTTAACATGCACATGATATGGTAGAACTGCCATACAAAATACATTTGGACATAAGTGAATTCAAAGACTATATGGTCATGAACATCATAGATGATATGTATAGAATCTAGTTTCTTGATATACATCGTTGCAAGAATACTTTTTTCCAAGAACCTTTTCTCTCTTGAATAAAAACATTCATCCATATGTGCGCTTATATAATTAAGTTGTGTGATTAATACGCAGAAGTACAACTCAAGCTTCAATCTGGCCTGTGCGCATGCAAGTGCATACATGCTCTCGCGCATGCTTTTTTTTGGTTATTTAAATAGGCTCAAAACTAGCTAGCTAATAAGATAATAGATGTAGGGTTGTGAACGGTGTTAACTTATAATCCTGCCAAAATTCCCGCCCCCCACCCCCAACCAACCACCACCCTCCCCACCAAAAAAAAAAAGGATCATAATCCTACTATTCTACAGCCAAGGACAATGTTCCCTTTCCCTTCAAAAAGAAAGAAGAAAGAAGGAACGGATGACATGTTCCCTTGCACCATGAGAGCAATGCATGTCTCCTAATACTATTCTTAGTCTAATCTCTTTCATCACCTAACTAATGGCCTAACCTTGGGACTAGATACCGTAAATCCAAAAGCTCGTTTTGAGGACTAGTGGGGCCTACCACACTGCCTTACATTTTTCTCGTCGACTCTGTCCTGGAGCGGCAGCCTCGCGCGACGGATCATTCACGAGTTTGAATCTTGCGCAACGGAAAATTTTTCGCCATCCACATCAACATTTCGCGACGAAAACCTCTCCTTCTCTCGACCTATTTTATATGATCATTCCCAGCACCATCAGAGCACTAATTTACTCGCTCAGCCTGCACATCATAAACTTCTGCTACTCATGGATTCCAGTGTTCTCGCCCGCCCTGATCTTCCATGCGCTGCCTGCCGGACGCTTCACCGCAAGTGCAGTCATCACTGCATGTTGGCTCCCTACTTCCCATCCGACGAGCCCGACAAGTTTGCGAGCGTTCATAAGGTGTTTGGAGCGAGCAATGTGATCAAACTGCTTCTAGTGAGTCGTCTTCGTTAATTCCTATTCTACCCGTTCTTGAATTCTGTTTAATTTTAAGGAGTTTTTTCGATACTTGGATTAATTATAACATGAAATTGAATTTGGTATCACCTCCTGTTGTCTCTCATACATATGTAGTTCAGATCCTTGAAGATTTTTCCATTTCATTGTTGTTGGTGGATATTGATCTTCTTGCTCCAAAAAGGAAAAAAGAAAAAAAAAAAATCCAAAGAGATTTTTCTTCCCAGCTTCATATGAGTTATTTATTATTGGCCATATGCTTGCTGGTTCTATGTGGTTTGGAGAGGCAGTAACAAGTGATGATCATTCTTTTAAATGAGTTTATTATTGGCTGGTGTAGATCGAATATTATTATTTATTTAATTTGACGAATTTATTCATCTGAAACACACATACACGCATACTTAAGGATGTGTTTTAGAGCTAACTTCTTGGAGGATTGAGGTTGAGTTTAGCTTGGAAATATGTCGCATCTTCTCTTCGTGTTATCTTGACTTGGGTGCCCAAGGGATGACTTATAGAATAAGCACCACCGCAGACTGCTGCTCTCGAAGTAACGTCTCCACACGAGCGCAGACACGCGCATCGCCATTACGTAATCCCTCTTGATTTGCGGGGGGCCCCACGTGTATCGGATGAAATCTTGCATCCGGAAGCGGCCATTGCAATTTACACAGCTCATATACGTAGCTTTCACTTGCTTGCACACGCAGAATTTTCTCCACTATATAAAGATATTAAAAGTGAATGTCAAATTTGCGAAAGATTAGCATATATATATATATATCTATATATATACAAGTATTATATGAGACAACTGATGGGCATTTCCTCGACTAAGAAGGATAGCATCCTGACCCTTCTTTGGTTATTATCCTTCTTAGACTGGTCATTATACAAGAACAAAAGTAGTTATATTAAATATTAGGACTGAATATATCCATTCTATGATTAAAAACTAATCCATCTTGCTTGAAGCTCTGCTCAGAGATTCATCCTTCTCTACAACATGTGCATCTCATACAGGATGTTCTACTACTGATATTAAATATTACTTTATATAACATTTGGTATAGGTCGTTGAAATAATCATCTAAATAAGCAAAAATATCTCCATTCTTATATGGGGTATATAAAGAATAGAGATGAATTCTGACCCATTTCAGATAGGTCCTTGATTCAAAATTTCGAATTTGCTAGCCGCAAGTGTCACATTAAGTTGACAGAACCATGTAGATACATATGTCCACAAGGATAAATTAAAGTATACAATAATAATAATGCATGCCCAAGACTTCTAGTAATCTAACGTGCCACTATTTCATGGATCAGATGGTGGAGGAAGGAAGACGGGAGGATGCCGTAAAAAGCATGGTGTACGAAGCCCATGCAAGGCTTCGAGACCCTGTCTACGGATGCACTACTGCCATCTCCTACTTGCAGAAGTGCGTGGAAGATCTTAAGGGGCAGCTGAGCACAACCAGACAGCAAGTCCTCGAGTCACAAGAACAAAGAGATCGACTGTTGAGAATTCTCATGGATGATCCCTACCAAAAGCCAACCTACCTTCCCGCTGGCAGCATGGTGTGTGGCGGTGGTACCAGTTTCATGTTCGACAATATGATGCATGATGACCATTTCGGAGCTTTTGCAGATAACTGGCCAATGATATGAAGATCTATTATGCCAATTCTAGCTTGTGATGGCCGGCCGAGTTGGTCTAAGGTGCCAGATTAAGGTTCCGTTCCGAAAGGGTGTGGATTCAAATCCCACTTCTATTGTAATCGATCATCAAAAAGACTAATGATGACTATTAGATACATATTTAGTTGTTCGTTTTTTTAATTGATTGCTTTTTGTAGTATAAATAATATTTAATTCTCTAAAGAATAATATTTTTATTTTTGTTTTTGTTTTTGTTGAAATTTTCATTTTTTATATTTTGTATCTCTGGCCCTTATTTGTTTAATGTTATGTGAAGCACTAAGATTTATATTTTTATTTATTTATTTTGTATGCACAAAAGAAATTTATGGCTTTATCCACTTCTATATGCATGCCAACCTATTTTATCTAACTCTATCATCCAGTTGCCTTGATATGGGTACGGATAGATGGTTCCTAATTATTGGATGGATACAACTAATAGCCTACTCAACTCGTATGCCTGTCCTATTGTCATCTATGTTACTCTATTGATACGAATATCAGACCAATAAGAAGTGCCTCTAGATATCATCCCTCATCTTCTAATATATGCTAGCATGATCGAAAAATCAATCTCCACTCTATCTAACCTAGACAATTTGGATCTTCACCGATTAAAATTTGAAATATCTCTATTTTTTATAAAACAAGATACTAATTTATCTTATTCTCAACCATCCATTGAAATTATCAAGATCCTTGAGTCCTCGTGATGTTTATAAATATCCAGCTAGCTTAGAAGTTTCAATTTGCTTGAATTAGTTTTCAACCAATTTGTTACAAGTAGAATGAAAGCTATTAAAGCACCGACAAGAATGAATTCCGTACAAAAATACTCCATGAAAATGATTAAAATGGATCTTACATATTGGATATTCACAATTTTGATAACTACTACATAGGGACAAGTGATTTTGATAATATTTTTGCATGAGCTCACATACATCGGAGACGCACAAAGTATTTTCATGACCTTAAAATTTAAAAATCCATATAGAGTTAGCCAGCCAGGTAGGTCTATTAAGCTAATTCTTCATTTATCAATTATTGTTTTTAAAAAAAGAAAAATGTTATGAGTTTGAGACTTTGAGTTGATTCTTTTGTAACTTAAAAATAATACATCTATTTTATCATTTAGGATTAACTTTTAAGTTATTTTTATTTATTTTATTTTATGGAACCTGGCATGAGAAAGCTAGGGCGAAATTGGTGCGCGAGGGCAGGATCTGATCTGTGCTACTCTCACACAATATCTAATAATCTTATCAGCCCCGATCAATTGGCATTCTCCTTCCGGTTTATTGTTCTATTGAAACTATGCAACCTTGCTAGTTGGGGAAATGCCGGCTCCCGCTCCATCCGAATATCGTACGCAACCACGCTTCCAGAAAACACAACCCGTTTCCACTCTCCGATATCGTTTCTCGACTCTCTCTCTCGTGTATTAGACGGGCATCATCCGCTTCCCCTGGCACCGCCGTAACTTCCGACGAGTAAGATCTCTCTTCCCCTTCCTCCAAAACAACGCTAATTCCTTACCCGATATTTATTCCATCAAAGATCAGCATCGGATCGCATCGATCTCAGCTCAATTGCCCGTCTCTTACCGTCCCTTCTTTGCCCAGGGTTGCCTGGGATCAGGGAACCCCAATCTTGGGGGATCCCTCTCCGATCCAATTGCTGGCTAATCCAGTCTAAAGGAAGATTTTTTTTTTTTTTTTTATTATTTGTTATGATTGTTTTTGGTTGGGATGGAAAGGAACACGAGAGGGAGGAAGGATCGGGGATTTATGACATAATCTAGTGTTCGATGCTTTTAGTTCTGTCCCTTTTTTTACCCTAATTTTACGGAATCACGATATTTGATCAAAGAATGAACTAGATGCTCGTTGAAATGTCTAAGACAACGCGGTTTTGTATTACTTTATGTTTCGTTCTTCTGCTTTCATCTATTATTCGGGTTTGTGTGGAATATAAAGGGATGGAATTCTGGGTTTATGATCTTTTTTTGAGGGTAAAGATGCTACGAAGACGTTCTTATAAGATAAAGAACTTCTTGTCTCGACCTAAATTCATGCGTATATATCAAATATTCTCTCTTATTCTTTTGTGGTCTTGGACTATTTTTGAGATTCAAAGATGGACTTTCGATTTGGATACATTACAAACAGTTTAGCGAGGTTCAATGCTAGATTTCTAAAATTATTATTGGTAGACATCATATAAGATTACCTCCGCCCTCCTCCCTCTGATACTAGCCAAATTTAAATGCACAGACGCATTGATTTCAAACAGATATATTTATTTATCAGGTAATTTGTGGAAGGTGATTCCAGAAGAAAGGGAACAGTTGGTGAAGGATGGATGGAATGCCCAATATAAAGAAATGGGCAGTAATATACCCCATCTATATAAACTCAAAAAAGACGGTTGCCCTAGGCCGCCGAATCAGTGTTGCAAAAGCATGTGAGAACCCCACCTGCATTGAGATTGGTGATTGTTGCAACTATCTCAAGCTTCCCTTTGCCATTGAGGTCTCTCGGTTTCCCATCTCCTTTTGTATCCCTCTATCTCCAGCAATCTTGCATTTGTAGATCATGTTAGTTTATTTACATGTGGTCATGTTAACACGCTTGCAGTTGGATAAGGCATACCCTCGAGACTTCATGCAAATAGGGAGGGTCAGGGTGCTGCTGAAAAGGGAGGATGGGTCCCTGTGTAATCCTGCAATTGCTACAAGTAAGGACTTGAGAATCTCGGTTTTCTACCTATTTATTTCTTAAGAAGGATAATCTTTTTTATGCTTAGTAAGACAGAGGACCATACACTTACGATTCTCTGTCTTTCTCAACTAATCCATTTTTGCGGTACTCAAGTTTTTATCACATGATATGAGATGAGCAAGATTTTCTTTTTCTATATGTGCTTTATATATTTGGGCTACCACTGTTGTTGCATGCATTTAAGATGAAGTAAGAATTCTTATGAAACTAACATCTAACTGGGTTGGATGTGGGCATCATGGAGGATCATAATCATTTGGGGATTATTAGAAGAAAGTTTTAGGGAAATTTATAATTGCTATAGAAGGTCTTTGATGAGATTTAAGGCACAAAAAGAGTATAGAAGTTCAAGGACTTCTATAAGCCATTTGTCATTGATTATCATGAGCAATCATTTGATGCATGGATATACAGATTTATAGTCAATGTGCACATCGAGGTCCATTCAAGATGATTCAAACATAAAATAACTTTTGGAACAAATGTCAGATTTCTCACTTGTGACCTTTGAAAGGAGTGATCATCTATTTTTTTCATTTGAAAAAAAAAAAAACAAAAAAAACAAACAAACATAGGCTGAATGACTAATACCTAAAAAAGTCAAAATAACTATGGAACTTGAATAGGTGTATATTCCTCAAGTTGTTTGTTCCTCATTTGTCAAAGCGTTAAGTGTACTGCAATTTTCCATGCTGTTGCTAGTGCTAGGGGATGATGGTATGGAGAAGCTTGTGAACTTTAGATGCATGGAGGAGTCTTCAGAGTAAGTGAACAGATCATAAATGATAGTTTTTTTGAATGCTATTGCTAAATAAACTTTTTGAGTGGAGTTAACTAGTTGAATGCTAAAAGTTTGGGACAAGCATTATACAAAACTTGTATATTTTGCATATTCTCATTAACAAAACTGTGCATGCCTATGGGAGGAGGGTCCTTCCTTTCAAGGTATGATAAGTGCTAGCTCTTCTTATGTAAGTGAAAGGGGAAAAAGAGGAAGAGGAAGACAAGAGTGGTTAAAGGAGAGGATGGAAAGGGAACAATCAGCGAACCTTTGTTGAACCTTTGTAACCTTGACTTTCAGGAGGGAAAAATATCCACCATTTTCTGATCATCCTTTATATTTTGACTGTTACAAATTACGAGATGTTTTACTATGGACTTACATTTGGACCTATCTATACCTGGTCCTAAGACCAGAGATCATAGAGGTAGGGATGAAAGTGGTATGGATATTATCCGTCTAAATTCGTTTTCGTATCCGAATCAATCCATATATGAATAGAAATTTGAGGATCCGACTAATATCCGTATCCATATTCATATCCATAAAAAAAAATGGATATGGATATAGATACACAACTATCTGATCTATCCGAATATTCGAATCTACATGTAATCCTATATAATTTTATATAGTATTTATTAATTTTTTTAAAAATATACGATCATATAAATATGTTATTAACTTAATTTATCATCTATTTAATAATATCTTTAATTCTCTAGTCATAAAATTTAATTATCTAAATTATATTCATAATTATATCCATATTTTCAGTATCCGTATCCATTTAAAACAAATATGGATATGAATTTTTGCATTCGAATAATATCCGTATCTGTATTTATATTCGTCAAACAAAATAAATACGAATATGGATATGGTTTCAGCCCTGCATAGACGGCATAGCTCCTTTGAAGAGTATGAGCAAACACTTTGAAAATATATTGGCTTGAGTCACTTCCACTTTAGCTCAGCTTCTCTACCCAATGCAAAGTCTTTTTTGAGGAATATGGTGGCGATGCCACCCCTAGGGTTTGACCCTAGACCTCTCCTGAGTGGAGAGGGATGCCGACTAAGATAAGGGCATAAGGCTGGCTTGGCCGGCACAAAGTCATGCATGTTAACTTTTCTATAATACTTGGCACTCGAACGACAGCAGTACTAAAGTTACCACTTTGTCTAAAAAGTTGGGATCCTCTTTTCACCAATCGTGCGTGTATGTGTTTTATAAAGAGGAAATATAGGTTAGTAGTTTCTTCTTCCGTCTTTGCCAATAAAATTGCTGCATATGTGGAACTCTTCACAATATTGAGGTGATGTATGTGTTAGAGGTAGAACTCTTGAGACATTGACACTGATATACTGTTGATGTTTTACAGAAAAGCAGCTGATGCTCCAAATTGCAGAGTTGGTTCCCAAACACCATGGAAGGACTAAGAAACAGGAGTCTGCAAGTACATCAGATGCAGGGCCATCAAAATCTCGAAAGGGTGGAAAGAAGAAAAAATAAAAATTATGCAAACGGAATATGGAAAAAATGCCTCTTACCTGTCATCACTTTCTTCAAAAGTTTTACATTCTAGTGGTCTATTCTCTCTTTTGGGAAAACTTAAATTTCCCAGCAAAATCTGTTAGCTCTTTTGCCAGTCTCCCTTACAACTCCTAGTCAATTTAACTGTCTTCAATTTTGTTGCCCTTATGTTTCAAGACTCCCAATTTTCTTGTTTTCAGACTGGAAACCACTACTTGATCTCGGTTTTGGTATATTTTGACAGAACATGATTTTTTGGTAAAAATTGAACACGATTCAGTGGCATTGAGTGGAGTAGATGTTGTGGCTTATCATCATTATCTAAACTTTTAATGGTGTATGAAGTTGCATGTTGTTTTCTCTACCTGCAAACTAGTCTTCCAGGTTCCAAGGCTAGCCATAAATATTATTAACAAAGAAATCCTTCGTCAAGTATATAATATTTGCTGTTGGTACGGTTGAATCTGCTCTAGCTCCTTTGTTGAACCTAAGTCTGTTCATTGAATGTGGGCTGTGACCTCAGGATGTCTCGAGTCCATTTGCAACCCTAGTTTGAACAGAACCTCTTACCACTGTTTTGTCCGTCCATGCGGTGCCAGATCTCTGACTGGTTATATATTTTCTTGCATGGTTACATCCAGAAATTATTGGTTGGACCTGGTCCAAAGTAGACCATAGCAAATTTGGTAATTAGGATGAGGGTAATGGGATTGAATACACGGTAACGCGAAAGATATCAAGTATATGATAAGACGTATGTTAAGAAGGGAAAATGGAGGAAAAAAAATTTAAATAATCTATGATCTACTGTAGGTCAGATCCAACCAATAATAATAATTGATCCGCTAACATGATGCTCTCCTTGGAACTGCATACTGTGTGCTTGTCTCAGCGTATCTTCCTTATTTCATGTGGAACCAAATTCTGAAGGACCATAATGCAAACAAGTTCTATGCATCGGTAGAGTCCGAAAACAATATGAAAAGGCCGCGGTTATGGCCAAAATATTGAGGGCAACAATATTATTCCCATTTCCCAGTGCTATGTTGGTGGCCTGGTGGGAGATGCGCTTGGTGAGTGGGACTTGCGCGTGAAAGTTCGTGTCCCCGTGTCTCCACGACCACGTTCGTTGCCACCTGCGGGCATTGCTCGATGGCACCAATTGGGTCCTTCGAATCGGGTTTCTTGATGCTCGCTTAAACTGACGCTCTCTTTTTGGTTGAAAACTACCGGATTATGTAATAATTTAATAATTTTTAAAATTTATTTATTTTAAAAAATAATTATAAAAAAATAATTTTTATTATATTAAATTAGTGAAAAAATTGCTCCAGATAATAACACCAAAAAAAAAATTATTATATTTAATTAAAAATAATCCTATATAAAAATATAATAAAATTTATAAATATATTTTTAAATATAAAATAATTTTTAATATTAAAATAATATTATCATCTTTAATTAATTTTTATATGATCACTATAATTATGTAATTTTTTATATAATATTATTTTTATTTTAATTTTTTTATAATTTTTTTATTAAATAAATTTTAAAAAATATTAAAATAAAATTAATAATTATATATATAATTTTATTAAAAATATTTTTTAAAAAAATTATCAAATATCAATTTTTTATGTTGTTTATTTTATTTTTTTTTCTTCAAAAAATAAGTATGAGATCATTAATTTTTTAACCATCTTTTTTCGGTTATCATATTAAATATAATAATTTAATATAAAAATTATTTTTTTTATATCAGATTATTTTCAAGCAAACGGCCGTTATAAGCTGTCAATTAAGCATCGGAGGAGGCAATAAATTGCAACCTTAATGGATATGGCCTAATCTTTTTGTCCACGACCGTGCCTGATCTGGGGCGTCGTAAAGTTTTCGGCCAGGTCCAAACGGGCTCAAAGCGGACTCTCTCCGGTCTCTCTCTCCCTAGCCCCACAACCGCCGGAAAACTGCAGCCGCCGTCGCGGCAGACTCGGAACCACAGCAGCCCGCCGGGAAGACTTCGGGACCACTGGACCGCGGGTTTGCCTAAGAAGAGAGAAAAGACACCGAAACCCGTGATCTCAGAGATCTCTACCTTTCGCGCTCGATCGCTGCCCACCGAATCTCAGTTCTCTGATCCCATCCCAAACTCTGAACGTCGTCATGGTAATGCAAGAAGATGGCGGCAATTTCTTTTGCTCTCCTTCTTTGTTTTTCTCCCTTTTTGAGGGAGATGTTTAAACTCTTAATAAAAGAAACTTTATGCTTTTTTTTTTTTTTTTTTTTGGTGAATCCTGCAGTCGGCGCTGTTTAATTTCCATTCGTTCCTGACGGTGGTACTGTTAGTGATCTGCACCTGTACCTACATCAAGATGCAGTTCCCCACCATTCTTGAACAGAGGACCGGGTAATTTCGATCTGTTCTCTTCCTTTAATGTAATTTTTAGATCAGATTTATTCTCTGATTCCAAGTCTATGATAGCCAAAAGTCCACCTAAAGTCCTTACGGCCACAAAATGATACTTGTGAGAATCGATTCAAATTAGGAAGGAGTATACTTGAGGTTAATTATCGTGCTGAGTTCTTACATATTCTCAAGATTACTTTCCGAATGTAGGATGTGATTCAAAAGTTTCTTTTTTGAATTAACCATGAGTTAGGACCATTTCTTAAATAATGTACAGTCAGTCTCAGACGATGGATCGAAATATATTCTAGGCTCCTTGCTGAATAAAGCGTGCAAGCATGCACAAGGCATCCTGATCATTATTAGCCACCCTATCGAGTGATTTTCTGTAATAATATATTTTCTTGTTTAACAAGGTTGTGTCCTGAGGTTGATGGTACGCAAAAGCATGGTTGATGTGCCTATGCTCAATTTGCCATTTATAAAATATCGAAAGTGGCATGACAAACTATGTGGCTTCATCGAATATGACATTCCAACACCATAAAAGGAAAAAAAGAAAATGTGATACCTGTCTGAGCTGGAGGCTTTGTGCAGGCAGCTCACCCTGTTAGAAACTTATGTTTGCATCTCTTTATTGTGGTCAGGTGAGCATCTTCAGTTATATATCCAGCTTTGTATCCACTGGGATTTGTATCCAAAGAACTACTTTTTTAAAAGTCAGTCACTTCTTTCTTTCCAAATATTTGGTAGCAGCACCATTTAGCCACCTGATTTTGTCATGGTTAAAACTTTATTCTCACAATATAGAGAATGTGATGTCATCATAAAACTTTTCAATTCAGGTTTTGGAATCTTGTTGCATTTGCATGGTCCTCTTTGGACTTAGAGTTTGAATCCCAACTATTTACTGCTTCCTGCAAGTGTCGTTCTTTACTGAAAGAGGCCTATCTTGCTCCAATTCATGGATTAGCCTCTTGAATGCCTTTGAGAATTCTTTTTTTGTGTTATATGTTATCTGTGGCAAACCCCTTAACATTATTTCATATTCATTTTAAGCAGTTATATCTTCTTTGAAAATTCCAACAGTAACAAAGTGTACCACCTAGAATGACCCACCAAGCCATCACTAGTTTGTCAAAGCCTTTAAATCCTTCAACTTGCTCAATCAATTTAAGAGAGGGGCTTAACATGAAAGTTGGTTCTTGACCATTTGTTAGTAATTGTACAACATAAAGTGCAGTCTCATTAACTGATGACAGCATGCTGATTAGATGATGCCTCTCGATGAAATTATTGTCTTAGTTTGGTTCTTCATGGACTGCTAATAGCTTCTATATTTAAGATTAAACATCACTGCATATGCTAAAGTTTGAATATATCTTTCCTTTTTTTACTTCCATGTGTAGTGAACCTGTCATACAAGACTTACGGTTTATTATATATTACTGCCTGCAAATGCCAATACCTATGCTGAACCACAGTTAAAACTGCACCGGACCACAATTACTCATGCAGAAAATGTGTTGAACCATTTGTGTGCTAACTTTCACTTGCCTAAACCAGACCTAACTTACTTGTCACCAGCTGGAACAAACTGCTTGTGCTGACATGTGCCCCATCCTAAGCTGCACTAACATGAGAAACAACTGGTTCCATCCTAGATTACCTTTTGCAAGATTTGAATATGTGCCTTTGAAGAGGGTTGCCATCAGTGGAGTACAACATTTTTGGCCTAATGTATAGATTGGGCAAAGATTATTACCTACTTATGTTGGTTCATTATAAAATAGGGGCAGAAAACACTCCAATTCTAAAGTGAATATTTTCAGATATGGCTAAATCATGTTTATATATCCTTTTCTTTGATTGGCCGACACAACTGTGCAATCCTCTAGTCCCATTTACAAAAGGAACTAAAAGGCTTAATGGCATATTAGTATGATTATGTGGATATACTTCCCTTCTTCATGGAAGAGTCAAGCTTTGGAAATCTATTTTCGGGACGGCATCCATGTGTGATAATGTCTATTAGTTTTTCATCATGGTGTAGTAATTGATGGTGTAGATCATTTGATCAATTAATTAGACGGTCTAGCTTTTTCCAATCAGGGCTTTACCTGGATGCCGGAAAGGTCTGAAATTTGAAGCCATATATGCCCTCATGAGGTCTTAGGGACCAGAATGGAAAATGTTGTGCCAATAACTTAGAAATAAGTCAATGTTATAAAAGTTAGCCACTTCAACACTTATGTGGTTGCTTTAACAGCTAAATAGTGCCTAAACACTCAACCAATAGTTAAGCTGCTGCTTAGCAGTTGTTTATCTGTGTCTTTAGGTGCTTTCATTAGGTAGCACCGAGGGTACAGATGGACTGGTTGCTCTTGTTGTGGTATGTTAGATGCCTTAATGGATCATTGGAGAAAACAGGATATGAAGAATCTGTCTATTCTTGATTAGATAGTTTAAAATTCATTTCACTGTTTAAATCATTGCCGTAACCATCAAGTGTTATCCTGTCTATTATGAATTTAAAATTCTTATGAAGTTCATTTTTTTATGAACTTTCACTTATGGCAGGTTCCGAGGCTTCTTCTGGAAGGCAGCTAGAATAGGTATTTTTGGTTACTAATAATCTAGAATGTTGTTAACAGTTGCATAATTTTTTCATGCTCTTTTTATTACTGCAACCTGATATGTATGCATAAACATGCAAACTCTAATACATATATATTTCTCATCACGCATTAAAATCTTGAGCTCTGCTAGAAAATGAATTTATAGACTGCAAGCAATTTTGTATGGTTGGACTTTGAGGCTGCCCCGTTTTGGTGGGATTAGACTTAAAGTGGTGTTGAGCTTTGAGAAGGAGAGAATTTGAAGTCACTCTCAAAAACTCTTATTGGACAAGAGAAAGTCAATATGATTTTGGCACTGATTACCAAGAAAACAAAGCACTTTTGGTGTTTTTCATTTTTTTAACATTAAAAACAACATGAATGTACAAACTGTTTTAGGAGTTCCTTTTGCATGATGATGAAAAACTTGTAGACATAATATTTCCTTCTACCTGATGGGTCGAAGCTTTTAGAAATGATTTGGGGATGTCAGCAGTAACAATTTATATAACCTTTAATGGGATGCAGTCGAATCATGTTTTATGGTTGAATAGCATTTCTAGAACATGATTGAGTTTTCAGATCTAACAATATTGCCTTAGGAGCAGCATTCCAAATGATACCGTGCCAACACACATGCTAGATCGGTATAAGAAATTTTTAAGGGACTTGGTCCTACAGGATCATTCATGTGAAAAGACAGGTATTTCTTAGAAAGAATTGGTGAGAAATCACATTCAACAGGAAAAGGACAGGTGGCCCGCCTCACATTTCCATAGATAATGTATTTTGTGTAAATTAGGGATAATCTGCTTCGCACTCAAAGTAAGCCCATATCACACTAAAATATCTAAAAGTGTGTTGGAAGTCATTAAAAAAATATGATTGGTTGATTTGCCGATAACATTGAAATGGAGTGCATATGAGTCCTTGCAATGGCACGGCAGCATATTGAAATAGAAGGAAAGCACAATTCTGTAATCTCGTTTTTTATCAAAGAATGTACAGCATTCAACGATTCTACAGGGGTGTTGGGATGAGTAGATAATGTACTTTGTGTAATTTTGGGTGAATCTGCTTTGTCAAAGAAAGTAAGCCCATGTCACACTAAAATATCTAAAAGTGTGTTGGAAGTCATTAAAAAATAAAAAAAAATGATTGGTTAATTTGCGAATGTCATTGAAATGGAGTGCATATGAGTCCTTGCAAACGCTGGGGCAGCATATCAAAATAGAAGGAAAGAACAATTATAAGCTTATCTATAATATCATTTTTAATCAAAGAATGTACAGCATTAAACAATTCTATGGGGTTGTTGGTGTGCCTAGCCACCCCATCCCGCTAAAACCACTGCATGGAGCATACCTAAAAGCCTTCCAAATCAGCTAGGAGAGGATGTAGGCAAGCTGTTTGGATGCATTATAGAGGCCAGTGATCCGACAATCTTTGATAACTTGTGATACTAAAAGAATGTCTTAATTGCGGTACCCCTAACTCCCCATTATAGATGTTGGAGATCTCTTGTAATGTGTCACAAGATTACCAGTTGAGAGAGGAAAAGGAGTGGAGGATCCTAATGCTAAAACTGGGAAGGTAGTACAAGTATTTGCCTTTCATGCTAGCAAATGGTTCTCATCCTTTCGCCGCTTAAAGATTAATTGCTATCATACCTCTTTTCTGACAAAATATTGTTCATTTCTTGGTTAACTGCTCGGTGAATGTGGGCTCTTCTCATTGATCACAGTGCATTTTGAGCTGTAAATTGCACTTTGACTATTCTTAGTGTCAATTGTTCAGATCAGTATGATGAAAGGTATGTTGATTTGAATATGAATATTGCTTGAAGTGCTTCTATTTGATAACAATATCTGGTTAGGATATTGCCGGCAAATGCATTGTCAAATTCTTAGGCACAGATCAATGCCGACCTAACAATACTTAGATGCCTTTTTCAGTACCGCATAAAAATATACCATTACACTAACAAGAACTCATATGCTGACATATCTATTGATGCAATTTACCGATTCACCTTCGGTATGTTTTTCACTGAGAAAGGTTGTTTGAACTATGGACTGCCCTTCTTTTTGCCATCATCCATACATCTTGCTGTAAAGTTACTTGCATATGTAACATGACAATCTAGCCTTCTGCAATTCAGGTGAACGCTTAAGCCCATGGGTGGCCTTGGGGTGCTTTGCTATGGGCATATCCATAATCTTATTCTGAGACTTGGAGAAGCATTTGGGTTTTAAGCTGATTTCTTTTATGTACTGTACATTTCATTTCCCCTTGTTTGCAGAAGGGTGTATTTAACTCTCGGTCTAAGATGCGCATTGTGGTGGTCTTTTATGGGAATGCGAGACGATGGCTGTCTTTAACCTTTATTTTATTTTATATTCTCTTGTTCATGCAAACATTTTTGTCGAGTTGATCTTGGTGAGGTAACCTTGCATCCTTTGATCGTTCATTCATTATAGTTGTACATTCATTGTATGCCTTGTTGTATTTTGTCACGTTGAAATCTTCCCAACGACCTGAATAGGCAATGGTGCAGCGCGGCTGAACCCCTCAAGTGGGTCATGTACAACTAAGTCTTGATTGATGATGATGGCATCTCTTCGCTCTTTTTTAATTTTTGTGGGGTTGGGGGGGAGGATTCATTTTCCATTTAATGGCCAATGTTTGTGGAGAAATAGCAAGCTACAAATCATTATAAACTTTGGGGATGTCGATGCATTGTTTATTTCTCTTCATTTTTGTTGGGGATAAATCTGTTCTTGTCGAAGTTCGGTCGGATTGTTTATTTCTCTTCATTTCTGTTGGGGATAAATCTGCTCTTGTCGAAGTTCGGTCGAATGCTTGATCTCGAAAGGATCCCGTCCGATAGCAGTCTTCATGGTTAAACCTCGGGCCTCCTTCAGTAGTTGAATTCTTTCCAAACTTCTCCTTCAGCTAAATTTCTCCAACAGTCAGACTTCTTCCAAACTTTTCCTTCAGCCAGATTTTTTTTCCAATCGGACTCCTCAAACAGTTGAATTTCTCTCGAACTTTTCTTTCAATCAGACTCTTCCAACAGTCGAACTCCTTCCGAACTTCTCCTTCAGTCAGATTTTTCCTTCAGTCGGACTCTTTCAATAGTCGAACTCCTTTCAGCCTTCTCCTTCAATCGGACTTCTCTAACATTTGAATTTCTTCCGAACTTCTCCTTCAGCTAGACTCTTTTTCTTTAGTCGGACTTCTCAAATAGTTGAACTTCTTTCGAACTTCTCCTTCAGTCAGACTCTTCAAACAGTCGGACTCCTTCCGAACTTCTTCAGCCAGACTCTTCTAACAATTAAATTTCTTCCGAGCTTCTCCTTCAGTCGGACTTCTCGAACGATCAAACTCCTTCCAGATTTCTCCTTCAGTCGGACTCTTCCAGCAGTTGAACTCCTTCCAAACTTCTCCTTCAGTCAGACTTCTGCCCCAGTCGGACTCCTCTAACAATCGAACTTCTACCGGACTTCTCCTTCGGTCGGACTCCTCCAACAGTTGAACTCCTCCAACAGTCGAACTTCTTTCAGATTTCTTCTTCAGACGGACTTCTCCAAACAGGTAAACTTTCTCCTTCGGCATCCGTCCTCGATATAACCAAAAGAATCATCAATCTCTCTCATCTGAGCTTCGGTTGTTGGACCCCGATGGGCTCGTACATCGTAACAACAGACACTATCCTCCGTAACAAATTTCACGTGGCCCTGAACGGTCCATTATCGGATAGTTACGACTGTCACTATCAGTTTGTTACAGGCTCCGTTCATATAATGGATTTTTCAAATATGCTTTCGAAAAAAAGTTCTTCTTCTCTTCCTCGAAACTCTACTAGAATCTCTCTACGTATTCCATTTCTGTTGGCTGAAAGAGCTGATTTGATCATCGGAGGGTCTTATCGAAGCCACCACCACAGATTCTGGATGAGACTTATTTTGTAGGTTTCAGCGGCGACTTCGTTCTCTCCAAATCTAGTTTTGATTTCGATGATGGTCAGATTTTGCGTCAATAATTTTTAAAATATATGAAGATTCCGCAAAAAGTACATAGAATTTATAAAGAAATAAAGTCAGGGTGTTTTTCTTTTTTTTTTTTTTTGAAAGGAAGAAATAAAGTCACGATATTATCTTAAGAACAGTGAACAATTATTCCGGACATGCTAGGATGTATTAGCTTTAAAGAAATTTTAAAATTCTTTATTGTAAAAAAAATTATATAATCTATGTTGGACATCTCTGTCTTGAAAACAATACGTGGAAAGACAGGCTTCATAATGGGAATATCTCAGCCTTGGGGAAGCCTCAAAAAAAACTCGATTTAATTCAAGTTATTCCTCTTTTTTCCCGTCACGTGCATAACTCACGCCTTGTGGGGTGCCCATGCTAAAGTGCATTGCAGTGCCAAAGCACTTTTCTAAATTAACTTCTGGCCTGGCACGACCAAATACTTTGCTATTTGAATACCTCTTTCGAAGGAGCACTCGATGCCTCTCGCAACAACTTACTCGTTTTGCTTCCATGGCCTACCAATAGAGATGAAAATAGATTAAATCAAGCATAAATTTTTAAAAAAAATTATTTAAATAAATAGATCAGATCTAAAATTTTAAAACCTAATCTGAAAGCCTGTAGATCAGTTTATATAAAAATAACCTATATTATGTTTGATAGATCTTTGAACCTATGCTGAGATCTTGAAAGTTTAAGTCTGTTAGTCTATTTAAAAATTTTAATATTTATAAATTTTTAAATAAATTTTTAATCTAGATCAAATTTTTTTATTTCATAAAATAGATCACAGGCTAAATCTCATTTTAAGCTTAAACTAGTTCAACAGATCAGAATATTTTACAAATCTGACCTATTTAAGTCTCTGATATGTTTCTATCCCTAACTATCAATGTCTTTCTATTATCATACAAGACTCAAAAATTGGTTTCCGTCTAATCTTATGGAAAAGGTTGTGGTACTGCCTCATATTTTGAATCTTTATCACGTGAAGCTGCTTCACATTAGTCATGTTTGCATACCTAAGAAAACATCGGGCTTATCAAATTTTGAACTTTTGCAGAATAACGAATCTTAATCACTACCATCTTATCTCCAGCATGACAAAAGAAATCTCACAAATCTGTTAGATTTGAAAATACTCGAAAAACCTAGAAATGACTGAAGTCTACTAAAATGCTATTCATCATCTCAATTCATTTTATTGCATGGAGCAAAAACACCAATAAACAAGTTGAACTAATCTCCAACTACTGAGATTTCGAGAAACTGAAGCATTCCAAGGTTGCAGTAAAGAACAACTAGAAAAGCAACGTAGAATGAAACGAACAAGTACACTACACTCTGTGGAGCACAATTACACCGACCACATACATCTATTTATATGTCGTGATAATATATGTACAAGGAGAGTTCAAACATATAGCAGAAAAACTAAAGCATAATTAAATTTAAAAAAAGAAAAAGAAAAAGAAAAAAAAAGACAGAAGACTAGAGAGTGACCATGCCCAGAAAACCCAGACCACTTTATTCACAATTCCCATATCCATTTCTTCACTCCTCCCACCCTCCCTTTAATCTCCATCCCTAACATTACTAGTAAAATAAACTAAACAATTATCATTAGCTTAATTTCTATGACCCTTGCATCCTCAATCATTTCCAAGGCTCTGAAAAAAAACCGAGCTGCAAATTATATGATGCTGCTTGTTGTTGATTGGCTCAAAGCATAAAGGAATTCTCCAAATTATAATTCCCTCCAAATATGAAGACAACTACATGTAGTGAAAGATTGAGAGGACCACCTCCCATTTTTGCTTCTGCTCTGTTCATCATTCAGCTTGAGGTTCCTTTTGAAAGAAGGCAGCAGCAACCATACTTCATGCTTCTTCAGCCTCAATGGATGGAGAAGAAAGCTTGCTCCCAGGCTTCATCTTCTTCACCTCTGCAGCCGTGTAGATGAATATCTTTCTCACCATTTTGCAAAACTCCCTGCCCAAAGTCACAATATAATGATCAGCGATCCTTATAGAATAATCATAAACCAAATCCAGGGTAAATTCCTTGTGAAATTAAAAGGGAAGGGTTTCATTGTGATTTACGGCCAGGGATCATCGCCCACTAGCATCATATCACCCTCATCATCCGTGAAGACAACCTCCCATTTGTTCCGTCGGCGAAGCTCTCCTTTGATATCAAACATCCGTTCTAGCTCTGCTGTCAGGTCACCGTAACCTTGTAGATTTGTTAGATCCACAGCTCTGCCAACCGCCATGCCTTGCATGTGAACCTATTGATAAAACTTGAAAAGTTTCAGAATGAAAATGGTAAGTGTTATCGGTGCTCAACTGATAACTTTAGTGTTTTCTAACCTTTATGCAACTTCTAGTAGAACCATGTTGCCTGCTCTGCATCTCCTTTGGACTGGAATCTAGTCCTTGTTTCTGCTCTTTAGAAGCCTTGGAAAGCCCAGACTGCTGGTCCGATTCTTCCACCGGCGCAACGGCTACACCAACAACGGGTGCGGCAACTGCCTTCTCAGCAATGGCCGCGCTTTTGGAATGATTCATCAAATCAATCCCAAACAACCGGTAGCTGCCGCTACCAACCTCAGGCTTCTTCCATTCTTGTACATCATTAGCCGATGAAGCGACCGTTGCCTCATCATTCTTGTCCTGAAATAGCTGCAGAGAAACATCTGTCGGCGAAGATGGTGGCCTCTTAATCGACGAATTGAAGTCCTTCAGCCGGCCATCCAATGCTACAGGGCCACAAGAGCTAGGACCATTTCTAGCACCATCTTCCTTATTTTCCTGCTGCAAGCATGGCCAGATGACTTTAGTTTCACCGTTGTTGGCATCAACACTACGTAATGAAGCCAAATCATGCGACCGGGCCTTTCCTGAAAACCAGAATGGTGGTGTGGGTTCTACAAGCAGAAAGAAACAAAGGGTGAGATGAAGCAAAGAAAGAAATCGCAAACAATTGATCTATATTACAAACTGAGATCATCAGAAAGAACAGTGCCTAAAAATATTGCTTACCAAGAACTGGGTGATCCACAATGTCCATGGATTGCCTAGGCCTTTTGTTCTTGGCGTTTAAAGCATCAAAAGGCTCGATCTCCCACGGAGAAACCCTATCCGGTCGTACAATACTCGCTGCTTCATCCCATCGAACCTGAAGCATGCGGACATCAGAAAAACAGCAAGCATGAAAGAAATTGGCATGGGAAGCAATCTAAGTTCATCAACCTTCAGCGATCTCCACTTGGAACCGCCCCATTGAGAAGAAACATCTCCTACCCCAAAAATGGTTCCACTAAACCTGCCAGATGAGACCAGTAATTCTTACCAAATCAGCAAAAAGGTCCGCCAATTCCCTCCTAGAATATAATTCGGTGGAAAAAAGAACCAACCCTTTCTCAGGAACGTCTTCACACTCAAATCTCATTTTGAATTTCATCCCAACGGTGAATACATGTTTAACAGCTTCCAAGAATTTGTTAACACCCACGATGAACTGACTTATCCTGATTAAGTATACGAAAACTCTAGCAAATGATTACATCAATTCACCAAAATAAAAGGTAATTAGAGCAAACAGGTCACCTAATGACAAATTCAAGGAATATTTCCAACCTTGGTTTGTAGTAGATCACGAATAGAGTACCAGTTGAAATAGCATGTGATGCAGTTGCGAGCACACCAAGATGCATATTTTGACTAGATATCACCGAAGTTGGAACCGTGCTTTGCTGCTTCGCAAGACGCCTTACTCCCACACGCAATTCTCCACTTTCCCCTCTATGGAAACACATAACATCTAAGAGTTGCCCCATCTCATTTGACGTATGGTGAAAAGAAAAAGGAGAATTACCTCAGGAAAACAAAAGCATCCCCAGCAACCAATCTCTTGGATGTGACAAAGGTACTCCATCCAGTGGTAAGCAAGTGCCTCCGTGGTTGACCTGCTCCATTAATGTCGGTAAATGAACAGAAAATCTTTGGTCACCATAAAAATTACCCAAGCCTCATACGAATCTCAATTGCAGTCCTTTTCATGAATTCCATAAAGTATTTGTGGTCTTCAAACAATAATACGACGTATCGAGTAGAAGAAAGTTCAACCGATACCTCTGAAGATATGTTTGAATCTCCATTCAAAGCCATGGAGATCTTTGGCAGCCAGCTCTTGTGTTGGGGTTGGTTGCGACATGTCCTGATGAGAGTACGCAATACGGCAACCGACTTAACCTACCACCTAAATAACTGAAAATACCGAACAGTTTCGAGAATAGGAGATGAACTCACTAGTGGAGGAAGGCACTCGGTGGCGTGCCTTCGAAGGACGGAGAACCCGCCGTGGGTGCTTGTGTCAGAGGCTGTTAGGATCTTGCAGAAGGACCGGACCGTCGGCCTCGGAGGCTCGGGAAGCCTTGAATCAAGGCTTGCCGGCTCACCTTGCTGTCAAAACCAAAGCAATAATTGGATTTTTAACGGTTTAAAAAAAAATCAAATAGAATTTATATCTAATAAACAAAAGCAAATCAATTAAATTCTCACATCTAGCTCTGGCTGCAAAGTAATTTGAGCATAAACTTCATCTGTTTCAGGCTCCGCCTGTCATACATTAAAATCAAAATTTCATCATACTGAACATTATTTGGAAGCAAAGAAAGCGATAGATTTGAACGATCCTACATAACTACATAATTATAACAGGAGAAAGATTTTTGTCCAAAAAAAAAAACTTACTCTAAGTTGAACGTTAACAACACGGCAAAGAATATTGGAAGGAAGACTGAAGCGGGGTATTTGCAGATCTAATTCCTGATTTGTCGACGCCTCCAACTATATTTTCACATGAAAAACCATTAAAAAAAAAAAAAAATACTCTTATTCAAGAAACGGAGAAAAGATCATCTGTATATAATAAGTTCCCACGCATTTATGAAAATATATATTAAACAAATCCTCACACCTGCTCCATGTGACCTTGGGGGAAGTAGAAAACCCTCTCGTTCTCCCTTGGCACCTCCACCAGCGGCCCCGCGCACAACTTCCATAGCTCCTTGTACAGATCCACCCCTTGCGATCCTATTTAAAAGAAAACCTAATCAGAACTAATAACAAGAATGAAACCAGAGACCCAAAAAGAACCCAGAAATCGCCATGAAACACCGAAAGGCTCCTTTCCGTCTTACCTGCCTCCATCCTCGCGCTCTCCTGTCCGCCCGATGCGTACGCCACAGAACCACGTCCCGTTCTACCTTCTCTTTCTCAGCAAAGCAGCATTCGTACTACGAACAGTACGAAGCTTTAAGATATAACCGCTGTCGAGATCCTAGATATTCTCCGGTGCTCTCCTCTCTTATTACCCCTGTCAAGACGCGGCGTAGCAGTCGAGCGCCTGGACCGAAGAACGGCGAAGTTCTCAACACGCCTTTAAACCTCTCCCCACTCTGTTTGGAAGCAAAAAGGTAACCACTACCTTCCAGTCCCTTCCCATCCCTCTCCCCACCCAAACGCCGAATGCCTCTTCGCCTCTCTCTCTCTCTCAAGGTTTGTGAAAAAACCTCTCTCTTGGAAAGAAAACCACCCGTCGGCCCCGCTCCCACTCACCTTAACAAAAAGTGGCCTTCCCAAAATGTCCCTGCCTCGCCGCGAGCATTTAGGAGCGCAGAACCGCCGCGAGCTGATCCTTCAGGACACACCACCGGTGACGCTAGCTTAACCTTACCAAAAGATTAACATACGAGAAATTATTAGATGAGCTTATACTCTCATGTAGGATGAAGATGAAGTCAATAAAAATCTCACACTGATTTTTTTAATAATTAATTATAATTAATTATAGTCTAATAGAATCATTAATAGTTTGAAAATTTTTATTGGCCATTAGCTGAAGTGCTGAACCATATTTTGAATTTAAAAAAAAAAAAAAAAAAGACGTGAAGCCCATCTCATAGTTATAGTATGAATGATTCAAAAGTATAAAAAATATATTTATTTAATATAAAGTTTAAAAATATATAAATTTTGATATGGTTCAGACTCATTATCTAATAGCAAAGTAAAACGTAGCATGCAAATATATAGGCCAATTAGGAGGAGAGGTTTTATGGCTACTTACTCCTAAGTTAGGGTTGAGTTCGATGATACTGATGTGGGTCAAGGTCACCGTTACTATGAAGACTTCTTAAGAGGAGGCCGAACTTGTAAAAGAAAAGAAGTTCTTGATCAAAGTTATTTTCGAAAAATCCTTCAATACTCAATTTAGTTAGAAATTAGTGGACAATAAAAGAAAGTAAGCAAGTTTATATAGGTGACTATAGAGATCGGTTCCATAATGAGCGATGGTCATATTCATAGAGGTCACACTCTACGTGCCATATGTACCCCAGATAAGCTATTGCTCGATAATTTGGGACGTCTTATCCATACAATTATAATTTTATATTGATTCTACATGTAATCATCATGGGAAATCTCAGTTTAGCGAGATTATGATTTCATCTCATTTTTCTCAATATCAATAGGTTACATTCGAGGCACCTCTTCTTCGGTGAATTGAGATCGGCTAGATATCTTCCACTTCAATTACAATTCTATGCAATTAAGGAATATGGATAAAGACAGACGGTTATAGCTTCTCCATCGATCTGAAAGCCAGAATGTAATGGAATCATGCCCTCACCTTTATATAAAAAAAAGTGAGAAGGATCGAGGTACAAAGATCTCTCTTATATCTCATTTTTCATAGCTCAAACTTTTTTAGATCTTTTCTCCTATACTGTTCCATCAAAGTTCTACTTAATTTGGATATGGGAGGGCTCTTGTTGGATCAGATCCGGTAATCTTCGATCCTTTATGATCAAATAATTTGCCAACTCAATCAGATTCGGTTTTGATGGCAATAAATTTAGATTTAAATAAATGAGTGGAATAATTATGCGTTGACGCACTAGTTGCAGAACTCATTCATGCATTGGATCAAATCTCGATGTAAACCCAACGCAAATCTGATCAAGTTTGCTAAGTGTTACGAACGAACAGTCCTCCATAGTTGACTCTCTCTTTCACGGGGAGGGGAGGGGCGTTCGATTGTGCTCCGTATCCTTTTTACCTTGGCACCTTTTAGATGCTACTCCTCACGAACTTAAGCTACCGAGAGAAGTAATGTCCGTACTAATAAATTTATGTGGCACCATTTTTTTAGCAAACGTGGGAATAAACCACGCCACAAAAACCTGAGGCGAGCGTTGAGGCTGAGCGCACTCGCGATACGCTGGACCCGAGACCCCATTTCTGACCGACACCCGCGGGCGGCGCCCCATGGGCCCGTAACAGAAGACGTTTTCTGATGCCTCGGCTTCCGTGTCGGCCTCGCGGCAGGCAGTCCCGGTGGCTCGTCCCATCAACCGCCGGCACCTGTTCCGGCTGCGCACCTTGACCCTGGTCTTTCAATTATTCACGGTTCTGCCAATAAACATGGGCCCGAGGTCCACGTGCGGAAGACCGGGGGTGAGCGTGGTCCCCCCGGCGGCGTGTGGCGGTCCCCATGGGGGAATTATTCCCTACATTGTACGAACATCACGTCACCCGTATTTATAACAAATCAGGGCCAACCATTTCGACTGACTCCTCCAACTAAACACTGATCTCGACGCATCGCTCTAAAAACGAACGGCTGTGATATACGGCGTGAACGGCTACGTGGTGCACGCATGGGAGCTAATTTCTCCAGGATGAGACGACGGTACATATAATACGTCAGTGGCTTCGGAAGCCTTTGACCGCACCACGTGCTCCGGCCGGCGTGGGAAACCTCAATCATTGTGGTACCACAGATCCCTCGGCGCCAAAAGGATGGGTCAAAGCATTACGGTCCCACGCCGCCCGTTGGAAACCCCAATCATTAAGGTGGCAGAGATCGGACGGCCGACAGGGGAGCGGAGTCCACCAGAGGCGGCTTCGTGAGAACTGTGTCATCTAATGCCCGATTGCTTATTGATTGGATGGCGAGATCAGGAGCGTCCGTGAGTATCCGGAGCGTCGTCGGCAGTATTCGCCTGTCCAACAACTGACAGCAGCCCGGTTCGCCTAATGGTGTGCAAGCAGTGATAGCGCCATGGATTTATATTTCGCTACGAAGTATGATGCAGGCGCTTAGAATGGTAAAGCAAAGGAGTTTCGTTATTACGTTTGACTCCATGAAAGAGATTTGAGGAGATTAATGACTTATTTGCGTAAGGAAAGCGGGAGAGTGTGCTCCAGTTAGGCGGAAATCCCTCACTTCCACTACACCAGTGGTGGTTGTTGGAAAAGTGGAGAAATCAAGCTCCACTCTCACTCGCTTGATTCACCTGGCTTCTATGGACCATAAGTTGAGGAGAAATAGGAGATTTGGGGAAGATCTTGTGCTTCGGTCCTCACCTAGCTAGTTTTTGGAGTTTGGATAGTTTTTTGAGATAAGCTCCACTTAGCGTTTTAGTGGACTGGAGCCCAGAAAAGGTTAGCTTTCATTGGTGAACCAAAAAAAAAAAAAAAAAAAAGCAATGCAAATCGCTAGAAATTAGCATAGTTTTGTCATATGCAACAAAATAAAAGTGAGGACTCCCATGAATATATATTTAATCCCATATTACATATCAGGTAGATCTTGGATGCGGATATAAGAATGGAGAATTCAAACGATGCCTATTTAGCTTATTTTTTTAGATGAGATCCTAAAATACTAGAAATATATTGAAGGAGATTTGGTCCACGGTCCATATAGACGGTAAAAACTATATCTTGAGTTCTTCGAGGCTAATGATAAAATAATTATGATACTTATAATTAAATTTGAATGTTTAGTATGACAAAAAGACTTGAACAAAAAGATTACATATGAATCTGTAGTGATGTTTGTTTAGTCTCATATCTTCTTTATTAATTTTTTTGGATGAGATTTTAAATTATTATATTAAAAAAATAGAGTTTATCAACTAGTTTTAGAATATTAAGGAACTTAAGAAAGAAGAATAATATAAAGGGGAAAAAAAAAAGTTTTCTGTATTAGTGGAGTTCTTTTATTTCAACGGCAAATATCTGTTTATAGGAAAGATGTAATAAGAATATTTGCGTCAAATTTTGTTAGACTTTCCACTCCACGATGAGCCATGGTTCCCAGATTCAATTTTCATTTTTCTCATCAGAGTAGGTACGGCGAGGCAGAGGGCTAATTATGGCGGTCCTGTGGAACAAGATGTATCAGTTTGACTCCTTCAAATAAACTCAAAAAATTAAATCTAATAAAAGTGGATTGCTTTTATTAAAATTAAAACCTCATATATCTTGTGGTCAATCAGATGGTGGACCAACCCAATTAGATTTAAAATTTACAAATCTTAATATTATAGTATGGAACCATGATTACAAGCAAATAAACAAAAGTCATGTAGTGGATCTTCTACATTTAATGCCATCCACTTGTGTAAAATATTCTTTACATTTTATATCAAATACAACTTAGGTGAAAAACACCTGGATGATGACAATGCCGTCCGTAGCATGTTGATGGATAATAAATGATAAATAGACGGCGAAATGAGGGTAGATGCAATCATCATAGGTTATTATTATGTGTCATGCGGAATATTACGAGTGAACTTTAAAATTCCATACATCGTGATGCCATCTTTTGTCATCATTGGCTCTTCAAATATGTTTATGCGGCAAGTAGGCTGATAACTGTAAAATTATAGGTTGAAATTTTAGGATCTAGCGACAAATAACCACTGCTATGACATTTGTTTTATATGTTTTAAATCCATGTAGATTTACCAAACTATAGCTATTGTGACCACTATTAATGACTAATAACAACTTGGTGAGGATCATTAGTGTCGAAACATGATCATGTAATTATTTAAACCTTGCTTTGGATTGGAAATGTAACTAAAACCTTGCAAACTTGCCTACAGTGTACTCGATAGAAAGATTATCCATGGCGTCTAAAAGTTTTGCCCTTGACAATGGGAGAGTCCAAAAATAATCATGATATGATCCATAAGATTAGGTAGCCTCAAATTTAATAGCAAATCAAGGGACCCAAAATTACATACGATTAAATCATCAAGAGATCTATTGAGGCTTGGCTCATGATCATATCTCTCTTCCCATGAACCAGAAATCCTGGATTCAATTCTTAGATAGTGCATTTTCAGAAATTTGAACCTAGATAATTATAGCGTGCAGCCGAACATCCATTCTTTTATTTTTAATAAAAAGAAGGCAAGTGCAAGTCCTTCACTCTTAAGTGGCTTAGAGGATTTAGACTTTTTCTACACTGCTACAAAAAGCATAATTAAGGATTATCTTTCTTCTTTTTTTTTATTCCGCAAATTTTAGAAAGTCTTCCATATACTTTCAAGGCAGCATTATTGTAGTTTGCATCACCATGCAGCATCACAATTTTAAGAGACAACTGATACCATCAAATGGTGTTTTGGTTACAATCGTAAGATA
Organism: Cocos nucifera; assembly: GCA_006176705.1. NCBI lineage: Eukaryota > Viridiplantae > Streptophyta > Magnoliopsida > Arecales > Arecaceae > Cocos > Cocos nucifera. The sequence goes on along the minus strand of QRFJ01000089.1, from coordinate 1,981,625 downwards.
TCCTAAAATAACACAATTTTTAGATAGGACTTACAATTAGATTAGAAGACAATTAAGAAGGAAGGAATAAACTCTTAGATGAGTATGTTTTAAATTTACAAGCTCTCGAGAGACAAAAATGGATCTTTTATTTTTTTTGAAGCGGAGTGAGTGAAGCAAGTGAAGCATAGCATATGAAATATTTACACCACCCCATGAGTCGGTAAGTGCTAAATGAAATATTTAAAAATTTTTGGAGTCATGCCACCGTGTAGAGATCGGTCCTTGGACCCTCTTAGTTTGGTTCTATTTTCTCCCGGGTGAGGCAGTCCCACACCCCAAACTCTCCCCAACCCCGGCCACTGCTCTCCCATTTCCTTCAAATTAACTTTTCCACCCACCTTCTATTCCCTCCAAAGTTACTTGTTTGTGGACCCGTAACCAAAAAAGATACCAAAGAAACATGCAACTCAAGCCGTGAGAAGGCCATCATGGATGGTCCGGAGTCGGGAAATCCACAATGGAGTATGTCGCAATCTTTCCTCCCCATGTAGACAAGTAGTCAATGGATAGGGTGGTACTAAAATAAGGAGGCCACAACGCAAAAGCTAAGGGTCCTACTCTTGAGTGGAGAAATGGTCCCCCTTCCTGTTTCATGCACCGTGACTGAACTCTCCACCAAATCCGGGGTTCCCTTGGCTCCTTCACGTCTCTGTGCTCCTCCACACATGACTTTGGTCTGATAGACCAAATTTGTGGCCCCAAATCCAAAATATCACCAGTGCCACCCCTTTGAAGTGGAGTCTCGGCGTGTGACGAGAGGCGTGAAGCGGACTCGGTCTGTCGTGGGAGTGTAACATGACAGCTTGTTCGCAGTTGAAGTCTTTTACTAGTTATACGATGCGTAATCTAATATGACTTTTGCCATGGCTGGGAGTGGTTTCATTTTGAGCGAAAGAAAAAATGTTTGCTCGACTCCAAAACGTGCAGAACAACGCTTCCTGTAGAATGAGATTTTTGCAATATCAACATGGATATATAGCTGATACATCATCCATCTTAGAGAGGCCAACTTCTCGAGGAAGGAGAAGTCGGCACCGGCGAAAACTGTGACGTCGATTCGGTCTGCTGCTCCAGTAGAGTCCGTCCCTCGATCCTCTGCATCTTTTTTCAAAAAAAGCTCGGATGGGCCAAAGATCTCCATCCGAATGTCCAGTCGCGGATCCGATGTTCCGAAGAATATTTCACCGATGAAAGTTTTCTCGGATATCGAGGATAAAAAGAAGGGCATCGGTGACTATCGTGTCGTCCGCTGCTTACTGAAGTCGGTTATCTTACCGGTCCATGGCTGGAGTGGTTTCATTTTCAACGAAAGAAAAAAAATGTTTGCTCGACTCCAAAACGTGCAGCACAGCGCTTCCTCTAGAATGAGATTTAAATGTTGTAGGCTGTAAGGTTAGTGTTTATCCTTCTTGTGTTATGAATTGAATAATAATTTGAGTTCGGCGCTTGCTATACCCACGCTGGTTTAAATGACATTTTTGAAAACTATTAAAATTATGGCATCGAAAAGCTTCATTTACTTTTTTTCTATATAGGGTTCCTTGTGCGACGGTAGATTATGAGCAACAATAGAATCATAGTTCTCGTGGATGGTAAAGATTGATATTTAGAAAAGAAAAATTGGAATATGTGCACATGGTTATTGGAGTTTGCGTAGGAAGCAATCTTTGTAAACAATGGGTGATATAGGGTAAGGCTCCTTTCTGTTCATATCTATTTTGGGGTTATCTATTCATTTATATAGATCTCAAAGTAATTATTATATAATCCAATGGTTGGTGTGAATCATTCTCATATCCATTAAGGTATTGCTATGATACTCGTTTAAACAAGAGTCCATCCAGTGGAAATGGGGGCAATGTCCAGGACTTTTCCTCGATGGTCCCCAAATTTGTTTGGTTCTTTCACATAAGCTAAGACGTTCGAATCAACGACCGGTCAAATGCTTGAATGAGAAGGGCCAAAATTGTAGCAAAATATACACGTAATAAATGAAGCGAATCTCACACAATGGACGCACATTTGGCAAGTACACCGTCTCTCGTTCCGGAATCCACTTTTGACATGGCAACAATGTAAAGGAAGAGTACGTTGGCCAGTTCAACGCATTTCCCTTCGAGGGACGCCCGGCCATCGAGCTCAAAGTGACGAGCAGACCGAGTCATGAACTTAATTCTGTATTAAAAACCGTCGTTACGAAGAAGAAACCACGGACGATACGTTACGATGTAAGGCGAGCGAGCATCCATTCCCGCTATCTTGTTATCCGGAGTAATAAAAAATTATTAAAAATATATATATTTTTTAGATAATATTTAGATAGAAAAATAATTTATATAAACTTCCAAACTTCTTATCCATATTCTTTTACCATAGTACTTTTCAAGATAAATTATTAAATTTTATTTATGTTTTTTATAATATTTTTTATATTTTTTAGGTTTAAAAAAATAGACAAATAAATTATGAGGCATCGAATGATGGAAGTATTGAAAATAAGAATGGATCATCTTAGGAACAAAATTAAATGTCTATTTTACTAATTGATGGGATATAATTTAGCCATCCTCTAGATGGATAAGATTTTTTCTCATTTTATTGATAAATGCTATCAATGAGAAAGTAACTTAATCATCTAAAAAATATGAAAATATTAATAAATTTAATAAAAAATTAATCAATTTTTTTATAGTATTTACCCATCAAAGAATAAACTTTTTATATTACTTGTTTACACTAGATAGACTTTATCCGTCTATCCTAGCCTACTGCATTGCCCTCGATTTGAGCAAGTTGAGCTCAGGTCTAAATAAATTGCGTTCATCTTTGGGTAAAGCTTAGCCCGGCATGATCTGAAGATTTCTGTATAAGAAAAAGGATAACGATAGAAGAGATGTACCGAGCAAAGAGATGATTAAAGCAAGGATGAGACACTGGATGCAAAACAAAGAGAGCAATGTCATGGGGCCACGATAGACAATGAAATGGCCAAATGGCAATGCAAGCCGCCCCTTCATTTGTTCCTTTTTGAGGCGGTGCGGTTTCGTGCATCTTCATTAATTATATCAGGCTGAGCCATATTCCAATAATACCAAATAAATTTGAAACCAAATTCAACTTAAAACCAATCTATCAGGATAACGTTTGATTTGCATTTAAATAAAATAATGGAGATCATGAGAACTAAAGAATTAGAGCAAGTTGAGTGAGAGACAGCACAACTAGATGCCAGCATCTAAGATACGAGGATGGGGATGAGTGCTGAGCTTGTTTATTTAATTATTTTATAATCCTCAAAGTTGGGAATAGAATTGAATCTTTGATGATAACTTTAGCCAATCCAGCGATGCGTCCATATCCAACTTTTATTTCCTCCGGTATTTTTTATTGCACCGTCTTCGCATATGGATTTTTTTTTTTCTTTTTTTGGATCGCACCTCCCTCACTTGCTCCTAAAGCAATTACATCAGATCAATCAGTCAGCCAATCAGTTTGCATAACAAAACAAACCATCCCCTTACTTGCAACGCACACGTGCGGACAAATGGATGCACACGTGAGCCATGGACTGGTACAGCTTCTCTCTGATTTTTTTTTTTTAAAAAAAAAAATTGGAGAACAAGTGTATTGTGATTTTTTTAGAATCGGAAGGGTTTCTAGCTCTTAAACTTATTTTTTATAGACGTACAGGATTTGAACTCAAGTTTATTAGCAACAACTTCCACCAACTTTACAAACTAAATAAGTTTATACACACTTAAATGCATGCTTTGTAAAGTTATCTCCATCGACTCTATTAGTGTGTGGGTTCATGCCTCTTTCTTCTTTGATAGCTAATTTTTATCCCATGAGATAGGAGATTAATTTATGAGCTTTAAAATTGATATTAGTTTCTTTTAATTTATTTTTCTTTCAAGCGAGTATGCCGATGATAGCCGTTCATTAATTTGGAAGGCTACATTTTTTAAATTTATTGGTCCATATAGCTGTACCTCGTGCATGGCCCATGATGGAGAGCTTATTTTGTGACCCAAGTCTCTTTGCTTGGTTTATCATGTGCTACTTGGCTAAAACTATAACCCTCCATCCCCTCCTTTTTTTTTTTTTCAAAAGATATTTGCTCCCATATGAAAACACGGCAACACGCGCGATGGCCCTAGCTATGAGCGAGGAACTGGTGCATCCGTACATCTGAAATAAAATTTTATTTTCTTTTTAGAAAAGAAAGGTTAATTTTTTTAACAAAATTAATTTATTTTTAGATTTTTAAAAAAAAAATATAAATGGATGGTTACACTAAACTGATATGAGAGCAGTCTAAAAAATGAAGATATACAAAATCTCACAAGATCAGTGGGTGATCGTCAGTCGCTACCCAACCTACTGCATTCATTTCTTAGTAGACATGCCACACTCGAACTGCAATAATTTATCGAAAAGATGTTCAGACATCTCAGATGAACGGATAACTCTTGAGTTACCTAGCTTTTCATTGAATCCAAGAGATAATAGTAGTAGAGTCACTCTTTAGAAAAATTTTCTGCGCACGAAGTTGCTGTCTGACAAAAGTAACACCAACTTAGATGGTGTGAAGCTCCGCAGTCGGGACCCAAGGCCCAAATTATTTATTTACATGAAATTTAGAAAAAATATTATATATATATATATATAAACATTTTAAAGTGAAAAAGCTAGATCTAGTGCTTTAGAGATTGCAGGGAGAGAAAGTGTGTGTCCGGTTTTTCGGTACAAAAGAGAGAATGTCCTTTGCACTCCCTTTTAGTCAAGCATCAGTTCTTAATGCATTGGATGATTGGCGTTTGGTAGCAATAACTTGTTTATTGGGAGACACGGCACAATTTGAAACCACATTAGCTACAATGCCTTACTGAATGCTCCCGCAGCCTAATTACCTAAATCGTGTAGAGCGGACCACACTCCAAACACTCCCTCCGCCGGCCTCTCCTACCATTTTCCATCCACCTTTTCACCACCTTCCTTCCATGCCTCAGCAGTGGTTTGATGGGTTACCGGCACCTTCTAAAGTGGGATTTAAATCCATATACAACGAATGTGAAGGCAATCATGGCTTTCTTGGAGCTTACAAGTTCCAAAAATGAGTGTTTTATGTCCGCATAGGCAAATCAATTGAATCGCCAAAGTATCGGTAGGTATTCATTCGTGGTATGGAGGAATGAGAGCCCAATAATCTCTCTCTCTATCTCTCTTTTATTAGTTATTCATCCCCATGTACAGATCTTAAACCGATCATCGCACGATCCAACAATGGATTTGCATGAAGGAAAGGTCTAAGTTTCCTGATCGATACACCATACAGTTTTAATCCATTCCATCATGTCCTCATGCAAGTAATCTTTGTTACTGATCGAAATCTCTACGAGTAGCACAACGTTGGAATACATCCAGTTTTTTCTTCCCTTACAACTTGGAACAACATGTACGAGTCCATTAGCCTTGAAATAGATACATATGTTGAACACGATGCTTCAAGTCAAAATACCTCAGGCTCCTTCATGGACCAGGTTATACCCCAGCATTAATACGCTAATCTCTTGGTGAGGTGCTGCATACATAGATTCGGCATCACTGTGCCAACACCTAAATTTCAGTCGATATCATGAACTATAAATATATTTATGATATGAAGAACACATAGAATAACTATTTTTTTCTTTTCTTTTTTTTTTTTTTAGGGGGCGGGGGGTTGAGAAGAGTTGTAGGTTGCCATTTAGATGGCCCAATGTGCCTTTTTTCTATGCTACTTGGCGGTAAAAATGGCCATGTATGTCCCACTTCTTGATCTCGGCCACGTGATTCTATAATGCACGCGTTTTACAGAGGGGGAAGGCAAGATATGCTATTGGTACAAAGTGGGACAATTAATTAGTTGTGGTCATTGAGGAAGTAGGAATTTCGCTAGGCAATGAACGTGCACCGCCTGTACCGCGAGTTTGTCCTTAAATATGCGACCCGTCCTCTATGGTTAGAAACGGTTATATCATGGTAAAAGTTTATTTTAGTGAGGGTCGACGTCGAGGGCTTGAACGTCGCGTTGTTGTTGTTATTCTTATCATATTTCTGAAAAAAAAAAACGGTTATATCATGTCAAAAGAAGAGTGGGCATCACAAATGAGTACAAAACTTGGACAGTTCCGTTGCATGGCTTGGGTGATATCTAGTATTAAAAAACTTAATTTCAACAAATGTTACTGTTTTATTATTGAATATTTTATTTACTGATTCTCATGATTGTATTATTCTCGTATGATTTTAATTTATCGAAAGAAATTATTGAAAATTGTGTACCCGTATGCCTGGATTGGCTCATACTCTCAATCGGGTTTCAAAGGATGGCTAGAGCAAGCGCCACAGGTTCACCATTTGGAAGCGGCATTCTTCTTCGTGCCATGTTTTCTTAACGTATAGTATGGTATGCATGAACTAACTCTGGTATCTAAGATTTATGATTAGCTTAGTAGATGTTTTTTTCTTTTATTTTGGATGTAAATTAGCTTAGTAAATGTTGACTTGGTGATTTGGTCATCCTGGACTATCTATGTGAATTAGGATACGAAGGCCGGGTTAGGAAAATCAAATTCAGTTACATTCAATCCAAACTATAACCACTTGGTTGTTTTCAGTTCTCCAAGGCATTCATATATAGCATCAAAGTGATCGGATAGATTTTTCAAAAAAAAAAAAAATAACAACATTGAATTAGGAAGGTGTTTAATTTGTTTTCTAGTCATCATCATTTCAAACATTGCTTTTGCCAGATTTATTGTTCTTGAGAGGGAAGACCCAGAATTTTAGATTAGCCGTACACCACCTCTATTTGTCAGGTTGGGTGGTTTGATTACTACGGCAAGGGCTAGTATTTATACGAGTACAAGATCATGTTGTGACCAAAGTTGCACTGACATCAATTATTGCCTCAGATACCTCCAACTCCGGCGCTAGGACCCAGAACTTTAACATAAATCTTGAAGTTAAAAAAAAAAAAAAAAAAAAAAAAGCTCCACGCAAGCTGTGTGTGCATGAGGAAAGAAGGAAAGAACGGACAGAAGTCTTCCCCTTTTTTGAACGATTAGCCTATGAATAGAAAGCTCCTGTTCTCCTCTTCCTTCTTATCCTTCACTTCAAAGTGCTCAAAATCTCTATTAATTTCAGATCCCCCCACCAAGCTCTTTTTCTTGAAATTTCACCGGAGAAGCCATCGGATCTTCTGCTGTTCGCATCTCTGAGCTAAGATCTTCCTTCTCCTTTTTTTTTTTCCTTTCTTTCCTAGCTTCTTCGTCACTGAAAAAAGCCAAGCAAGTTGCCAGATTAGTTGAGAACAGGGTCTCCCCTATTCTCTGATTTTTGTTTTTCTTCATGAATCGCCGACCACCTGCGGCTGTAGCCACTGTCGGAATCATTTTCCGACCGGCATCAAATGCTACGTCGACCAGCAGTTGGGTTCTCTTGATTTGGTGGGAAGAAGAGAGATGGAATGATTGATCGGCATTAGGGAAGAAGAAGAAAGGAAAAGCTTCTCTCTATTTTTTTTTTTATTTAATTTATTTATTTTTTTCTCTCATTAATTAGATTAAAAACTTATAAATAAATAAATAAAATCAAAATTTAAGGAGACCTGGAGTGAATCTCTTAACAAGTCATAGAGAGTTTAAATTAAATGAATCATATATTTTTATTATTATTATTTTTTAATATTGAGATCGATTATCTAAGAGAAATAATCTTCCTAGAAAGGTAAGACCATTCGAGCCAGTTCCTTTAGCATCCAATCTTGTAAAATGAGGTGCTGATTGAGGTTAGGAAAATTAAATTCATCATTAAGAGGTAAGAAGGTTCTTGAACATAAATACTAATGTTTATATTTATTATGATACTATAGTTGATTTTTTAATTTATGCATTGATATGATTATATGATACACACACCGATTAGTTTTCTATGAATCAATTACATACCGTTAATATTTATTAAAACTTATGAAACGATGTGGTAGAAAGCAACGTCGCTAGACAATCGGCTGTGATTCTTACATCCACCATCTAGGAATGAAGATTTTTTCGACATAGTTTGTTCTGCTTTGTTAGGAATATTTGTGTTAGGTTGTATAATTTTTTATATAATATAATTATATTAATTAATGATGATTAAAAGAGCAGATATTTGGACTAGCCATATTAAACCAAGAATAGTCCCACCATGGACAGGAACGTGGTATTTTGAGATTGCCACCACAGGTTGGAGCGTGGCTAGTATGGTTTACCACCACCGACTGGATTGTGAATATGTTGGTTTGCCATTGCAGACTGGATCGCGGATATTTTGAGATTGCTACCAAGGGTTGGATCGCGGCTGGTGTGGTTTGCCAGTCACCAGCTGGAGCGTGGCCGTGATTTGTCCAAAACCTTAAAGATAACTATTGATTTACATGGATCATGTTATGAGATATGGTTGACTAGTTATGAAATAATAATTAAGTAAAAGGAATTTTACTTAATTTAATTATGTATGGTATATATGTTTTAAAGGATGAATATTTGATAGCATTCAATACGTATTGAATTACACCGGTTATTTGATATGATGCTTGGCATGAGATTTTATCGATTATGGTTTTATTATGATATTATATTAAATTTTTTTATAATATAATGCCATACTAATGTAAGTATTTGTAATTTCTTACTGGAATGTAAAGCTTACTTCTCCTTCAATTATCTTTCCTTTAAAGTTCCAGGATGTGTAGCAAGCGGGATAGGCAAGAAGTTCGAGTGTTGGATTTGCTAAGTTTAATTAGTTAGTTTAAATTCTGATACCATGGAATATTTGAATTACTTGTATTTGAACAAGTTGGCCAATTACCTGATAACCATTTTAATTTGGATATTTGGTTTTATTTATTAAATTTTAAAATATTGAATTTTGTTTTTTTTTATTTAAGGCCTCGCATGATCTCTGGGTTGGTATTCTAGGGATCATGTGGCCATATTACGTCATCGAATTAAGTGTTGGATTCGGGACGTGACAATCTCTTAGGAATACCACTCATGCAGAATAAGGATCTCTCAAGTCTATGGTCGATTCCTAAGTTTAGGATCGACACACCGATAATGATATCGATACAACAAATAAATAAATAAATAAAATAAGAAACATAATCAAATACGTGGATTAAGCTAAGGCCTACCTCCACGAAATATACAAACTTTACTATTAGAAAAAAAAATTATAAGAGAAGATCACACTCTCAACCCTCGTGGATTAATCCCTCTCCCTCAACAGGAAGCACTTTTTCATTAAAGCTCTCTCTAGAAGACCCCCTGAAGCGATCGTTGTCTGCTGTCTGATAGTCTGTCTAAAGCTATCTACTTCAACTCTCTGTTGGCACCTTTTTAGGGTTTATGGCTGATGCTCAAACCTCTGCCTCTATTGTCCACTGCTGTCTGCCGAACCAAGCTACCACTACTTCTATTCGCTACCCATAGGGTCTCTTAAAGGTCTCAGATGTAGCCTAATTTGAGTCCAGAATGAGAATCGACTCCAATTGCAAGCCTACATAAGCCCCTGTCCCTCAGATCTCGACTGCAAGTATTCTTTGCCATCGGATCGCATGTTTTATGGACTGTCCATGAACAATTGGATCCAATGTGAACCCGGCCAACCACCATGCGCCAACACGAATCAAGGTCCATAAACCCTATGATACTGCCATGGACCACTGACTGATCCACCGGTGCCTTATAGATCGTGTCAAGGTGCGGTGAACCATACCATCAAGCACCATGGACCATTGCCCCTGCTCTTGTGGACCGTTGGTCCACGATGGACCGAGTTGGTCCTAGGCGGGCTATCGCGTGTGGGCCACGCGCGCCTGGGCCGCCCCCCCGCCTAGGCTACGTGTGCCTGCTGGGCCAAACCAAGCTTGCAGCCCCCATCCCTGCAGGCTAGGCCAAGGCCTGCTATGGATCCTGGGTGTCTTTCTGGGCTTCTCCTTGCTGCGATATTCACCGTGGACTTCTTGTAGATTGAATTCGAGGTATTTTTCTCAATAATCTCTATCTTGACTTGACATTCATCCTCCACCTAATTGTGAGAGTTTTCTAGATGATCTCATCTTGCCCCCATGCCCTGAGACATACGCTTGCTGATTATACATGGACAAATATGGGAGTCGAGCCAGACCGCTCGATTTCATCTCCATCATATGCTTTGCTCCATCTGATTTGAGATCTACTTGAGATAGCCTTCTATGGTAATAGAAACTTCACTATGCAACATTGCTTGCCATCCTCCCGAATCTCACATCTCGTGCCCAATCCACCAACATCTGGAGCTCCACCTCGCACTGGGCTCCTACTGGCCTCTAAATCTCCATTTCATACTGGGCTTCTTGCCAAGAGATAATGTCCTTCATATTTTCTTCCTCTCATGATAATCCTACCGTCATGCAAGACCTTTAGAATTCCTCCATTAGCTTTCTACCTATAGCCGGTCGAATTCAGTCTACTCAGTGAAATCAGATTCTTTCTGAAACTAGATATATATCAGATCTTATCTAATTTTTTAATTATTTCGTCGTATACCTTCATGCTGATGGTCCTAATGCCCTTGATCACATAGTTCGATCAATTTGGCAAATGAAAAGTACCCTCACAACTCTTCAGAGAGTCAATCAGCTCTTCTCTGCAACATACATGATGCAAAAATATAGAATCTATAATCCATTGGTGGAAAAAAGTAGATATCTCATCAGTCACCAGAAGAACATCATCACTATCTTTTGTATCGCTACTTGCCATCATCACAGTAGCCTTCTTCTGATCTCTGAGTTATGGGCAATTCCTGATACGAAGTTCCAACTCATCGCACCGATAGCATCTGACTTTACTTAAGTATCTCATCTTGGACTTAGACCATCCACCTTACAATATCCTAATTCTTAGTCTTCTACCTCTACCACCTTTAGACACCATCAAAGCTGAATCGCCAGCTGAACTTGAGGCTCGGTTCTCCCATTTAAGAATCTCATTTCAAAGTCGAGCAGAAGCTATCTTTTCCATTTTGATGTTGCTCTTTCCTACTAGAAGAGCAGTTACCAAAAACTTAAAAGAAGAGGAAAGCGATGAAAGCAAAATCAACGTCCTAGTCTTCTCCTTCACTTTCTCATCAACACTAAAAAGATCGGTGAAGATTTTTTGAAAGTTACTAAGATGCTCCTGTATGCTCTATCCCTCGATCATCCGTAGTTGATAGAACTACTCCCATAGGAAGAGCATGTTGATGAGTAACTTCGCCATATACATCTTCTCAAGTTTAGACTACATTATCATCAGAAAAATCTTGCCAAGTATATGGATCACCACATCATCTGCTAGATATAAGCGAATCATACTCACCATCTGCATCTAGAACTGCCTCTAATCCTTCACCTTCATGATAGCCAACTTTTTCTTGCACAACAAAGTATCGATCGATCCATATTGGATGAGCACGTCTTTCACCCTCACTTGCCATAAGAAAAAATTACTCTTTCCATCATACCAGTTGATCTCTATCTTGATTGAGTCTATCTTCTCCATCTTTTTTGATCTGGATCAATACTATAATAGTCTGATACTCTCCTACGATCTGGCTATGTCTGATAACCAGGCTCTGATACCAATTATTATGATCAGAGCTGCACTGACACCAATTATTGGCTCAGATACCTCTTGCTTTGGCACCACCTCTTGAAAAGATCACTCATGCAGAATATGGATCTCCTAAGTCCAGAATTGGCACACCAGTGATAAGGTGGATACAATAGAAAAAAAAATGAAATAAGGAACATAAACAAATATATGAATTAAGCAAAGGCTTACCTTTACAGAGCTTGCAAGTTTTACTATGAGAAAAAAAAAATTATAAGAGAAGATCACACCTTCAATCCTCATACATCAATTCCTCTCTCTCAACAAGAAGCACTTCCTCATAAAGCTCTCTCTTTCTATAAGACCCCCGAAGCGATCGTTGTCCGCTGCCTGATAGTTTATCAAAAGCCTTCTGCTTTAACTCTTTGTTGGCACCTCTTCAAGATCTATGGTTGCTACTCAGACCTCTGCTTCTGACATCTACTATTGTTTACCGAACCAAGCTACCACTATTTTTGTTCGCTATCCATAGGGCTTTTAAAGGCCTCAAACGTAGCCTAATTTAAGTCCAAAAAACAACTCTGATTGCAAGTCTACATAAGCCCCTGTCCCTTATATCTCGACTGCAAGCATTCTCTACTGTTGGATCGTACAGTTTTGAGTCTATGGACCGTCCATGAACTGGTTGCAATGTGAACCCAACCAACTCGACGTGCCAGCACCAATCAGGGTCCATAGACCCCGTGATATTGCCGTGGACCGCTAAGCGGTCCACCGATGCCTCATAGACCACGTTAAGACGTGGTGAACCGCACCATCAAGCATGATGGACCGCATGGGGGTGCATGGACCACACTCCCCACTCCTGTGGACTGTCGGTTCACGATGGACCGAGTTGGTCCTGGGCAGGTCATGTGTGCTTGCTAGGCCATGCCCAGCTTGCAGGCCCTGCATTTGTACGCAGGGTCCAAGGCCTACTATGAATTGTATCTATCTTTCTAAGCTTTTTCTTACTGTTGACTTCTTATGGATCAAATTCAATATATTTTTCTCAATAGATCCTCTCTGTTGCATGCCCGATATTGTAGAATATTGTGGATGGCCACCATCTAGAGAGTTCTTTGACCTCGACCATGTACCAACTTGACTCCTCAAATCATGCAAAAAATATTCTTAGTCTTCCTCAGATTGTTACCAAGTTCAAGCATAGGCATATACCAACAACATGTGGTTTAATGACTATGGTGAGATCTTGCAAGCCGTATTTTTTATTTATACAAATAATAAATCAGATGTGGTGGGCATGCATAATAACCACACCAGTAACGACTGATGTATCCCCTCTCTATATAAAGAGGGACAAAGGGAATCTTCAAATAAATTTTTTTGAGTACGAAAATTCTCTTTCATCATTTTTTTTTTTTTAACTATTCTTCAAATTTTAACTTATTTAGACATCGAATAATTTCCAACCGAACAAACTCCAATAAGTAAACCTTTGATTGCAAATTGAAGGAGCCATCAATCTCGGTCTCCTAACAAACATTCAACTCATCTTCACACCGATGTCCAACTCGATTATTTATCAATCGAAGTTTAGCAACAACAATCACCAATCAAGATAATTTATAAATATGTGCCATATAACACAACACATGATGTTTGATGACCGTTCACCTTTTGATGGTGGTCATATAGGAATGCACCATATTCTGGGTGTATAAGCTATACTTCAAGAATCGTAGGTGTACCTATACGGGGCTTATTGTACCTTCTCTTTCGGCGTGTGCGTAAAATTTGTTGATACGATTGCTAGCATACCACATCCTAGCATAATGATACGGATGGTCCATCCAACCACGCAACCTCCATTCACCAAAAAAAAAAAAAAAAAACAAACGAACGAACGAACGAACGAACGAACGAACGAACAAACAAAAAAGAACGCAGCATCCATCCAGCCACGCAACATCACCAGCGCAATTGCACCGTGTCTCCCCCGCCGTTGTGGAAGAAGTCCCCCGGTTCCCCGTGACCGGGCAACCACCGAAGGGGGTCAGTTCTCTCCCCTGTAGTTTTTGACTCTCGATAATAATTTATTTAAGGGTGCGCTTTTAAGATGGATTGTAATTGTCAGTGTCCCATCACCGCTCGATGCCTGCATTTATTAGTCGTCAATGAACGTAACGGTTTTTTATTCTTGGGTAAATGTTGATGTGGTGACCGATAAGAACGTGCCTCGTTAACACTTAATTGCACCACCTTGCAAAGTTCCTGCAAATTATGACTTATATCAATCATCATATATATTTACGTAGTAATAAAAAATTATAAATTTAAATTTTAAATGATACATCTTCAAGCATTTAGATCCAAATAATTATAATGTAAATATTTTTTTTATAAAAAAATAACCCCTTCTTTTTCTCTCAAAAATACTTCAGGGTTTAGAGTAATCCTAATTAAGATGGATGACATACCAAGAATCGTTGCACCTTTCTAATTTTATTTACCAAAAAAAAACTTCACAAAACTCACCAAGCTTAAATAAAATTAGGGATGTAGGGCAATAAAGAGATGGTGATGTATGTAAAATGTGAATATATGCCATGTGATAAGTTCTTAAACTACTAAGCAGAGCTGTAAAGAAGTGTCATATTTTTTTATTTTTCTTGCTTCTTGATATATCAATGAAATCTAATTGTTGATGAAGATTGTATTCTAAAATATAGTAAATATTAATTTTTACTAATTATATCTTCTATATGAAGTAGATTATTTTTTAAATATATGGGCAAAATAATAAAATAATAAATAAAACTATACAAGTGAATGTAACTTTCTTTCTTTTTTTTTTTTTTCATATGCATCCTCAATTGTTTTTTTTTTTTGTAAAGATCCTCAAAAATTTGTTGATGAACAGACCCGACAATTCACAAGCTGAACCTAACCTCGTAATCCTAGGCTCAGGTCAGAACTTTTTCTTATTTAACTTTTTTTCTCCTATTGGTCTGGCAACTAGGATAGCTTGTATTTTTTTTTTTAAAAAAAATATTAATATCAAAATTCAAAAGTAGCTTAAAATAGCAAAAAAAATAACATTTAACAGTTAAAGGAGAATGCTGTGAGATATCGTATTGGTGGCATCACCTTGATCTCAATTGGAACCGAGAATCTTTGTGGTTGGCCGCGGCTGATCTGATCTCTTTGGCGGAAGACGGAGAGGAGGCCAGTCACCCAAAAATAATTGGCCATCAATTATGGAAGATAATTATATCCTCCGACTCAGTGATTTCGATAAGACATTCATAATTATAGGAAAAAAAAATATGACTGCTGAATAATAATTATTATGATGATAATGTAAATGCTTCAGATTGTCCAATTAGTATCCTAAATACTTCGGCTCGGTCGGCACTTGTCAAAATTTTGGGGATAAGAAAGTTATCATAACATCCTCCTAACTGATAATCGATTCTCGAAAAGAGATCTGAGCCATTTTATTTGGCAATGACTTAGATAGCGTTCGTAACTTATAGATCATCTCGGATAGATAGTTCATCTATATTTTCATTAGCTTATTTCATGGGTTAACGGCAATACAGCCGTAATCTAGCTACGAACAAGCTATTTTTTACTCGGCCTCAATTATCGAAAGCAGATAAGGCATCCCAATCCTAATAACAACCTTCTCATTTGGCAAAGGCGCTCCTGATCTCACCACAACGATATTATCAGTCCTAAATTAGCAAAACAACATAACAATCATGTGAAGCTTCCTACAAATACTATAAACCCCGACGATCCAAGAAAGTAAGAAATCTCTCTCAGGGAACTTATTATTGTTTAATCGTTCTCAGCTGATTTGAACATCGAAAGATCCTCACTGGAGTCAAATCCTTTAGCTCGAACTTTATTTTACAGGTCATTCCAGCATCTCTTGCGAGTAGTTGACCGCTTTGCTTCCGAAATGCACAATTTTCAGCAATAATAGATAGAGAAAGAAACTATCTTTTGAAAATGCCACCTAAGAAGGCATCGTCACGTCTTAATGACGTTGCCGATGCTGCTTCTCAATAAGTAGATCTTCGAGCTGAACATCATATTCAGCTTCTAGTGATAGAAGCCTCTGCACCGGTTCAATCAATCCCTATTATCATCGACCAATTCTACCTGCTCCTCCAGCAAATTCAGACTTTGACGGCCGTCGTTCAAGCAGTCCAAACTGCATTTGTCCTCTTTAAATGGCACCGCAGCCAAGCCAGGCTGCTCCTACACCACCCTCTATGGTGCAGCTGATATTTTTTTCAGTGGTCTCATCCATGCCACCAGCCATGGTGCCTCTTCAATCGCTAATTTTTCATCCAAAATAGCAAGCCAAACCTCCTCAAACACCTCTGCAAAGCCCCAAGAGGAGGTAGACCCACCAGCGATCTCTTAGCCCACAGCCTGGGCATGATTTAACTCTCGGCCATCATTCTCCTCAGCAGTCCGAGGCCTACACCACCCAAGATTTGATCATTGAAAAAAAGCTTCAAGAGTTCGACAAAAAACTTGAAGCTCTGAATAAAGCTTCTTCTTCTCGTTCATTTGATGGACTCAATAGTGAGTCCCCTTTTGATGAAAAGATCATAAAAGAATTATCGCCGCTGAACTTTAAGCTACCTCAGATCGAGACGTACGATGGGACAACCGACCCCATCGATCAAATCAAAATCTTCAAAGCGACATTGCTTTTTCAGGAAGCATCGGAGCAGCTCGACAATGGTACTCTAGCCTGAAACCAGGCTCGATCCATTCTTTTGAGGAGTTGAGTCGGTCCTTGACTGCATACTTTGTCAGAAGCCGCAAGCAGCAGAAGCTGTTTGACTACCTGAATACTATCCACTAGAAAAATGGCGAGTCGATCCACGATTATGTGAGCCGCTTTAATACGGTGACCCTGAAAGTCCATGACCTAGATCAGTCGATCGCGATGACCACCTTCATGGACGGATTGTAGAAGAATGATCTGAAGAGGTCGTTAATAAAATCTTTCCCTCATGATTATGCTAGTATGTTGAAGTGGGCAAGAAAGTATACTAACATCAAAGAAGTCTTTGTTGAGGACACCCCCATCGATGCTGCCTCGGCAAGGTCGAATAAGGAGCACCTTCCATCGAAGAAGGAGGCCTACCGACAATGCTCCCGCTCTCCACCCAGAAAGCAGAAGGGCGGAGGTTCTTTCCAAAACCATCGATCTCCGAGCCTCCAAAGGAGAGAGTGATAGCGATCTCTGCCAAGGCATTTTCATAACTATACACCTCTAAATACTAGCCGGAGAGAAGTCTTGATGCAGATCCAGGACCAACTCCCCCAGCCTCCAAAGATACGGACGAACCTAGAATACTATGATCCGGCGAGGTATTATTTCTATCATCATGATCACGGTCATGATACAGAAGATTGCCGCCTCCTCCATGATGCCATCAAGAAGTTCATTTGGAAGGGCAGATTGGAACACTTCGTTTGTGAGAAAACTCCCCCGCAATGACCTCCTTCAAGAGCTCGACAACCGCCTCGTCAATCTTAGCACCCAATACAGATGCCTATGCAGAAAGTGGGGGAACCAGCAGCGGTTGAAGAGCGTCCTCTCCATGGTAAGATCCACATGATTACTGGGGGGTCATTCAAAATGATGGTGGCGAAGAGGCCAAGATGCAAGGATAGGCTCGAAGAAGCAATAACCTTCACTAAGCAGAATGCAAAGGATGTACAACAGCACATAATGATACAATGGTTGTCTCTTTGAATGTCTCTGATTATAATGTACACTGTATACTTATTGATAATGGAAGCTCAGTTGGTGTTTTATATTTTTCTATTTTTTTTCTCATAGGATTCTCCCTCGATCGATTAAAAAGATTCGATACACCGATCCAGGGATTCTTCAGGAGCTCCACAGTTTCGAAAGGAATGATCAAGCTGTCTGTCACAGTAGGCATCCCACCTCAGCAAACAACAATACAAGTGGATTTTCTTGTTGTGAAGCTTTCTTTGGCTTACAATGCCATCCTCAGAAAACCTAGTCTATAGAAACTCAGAGCTATTATATCCAACTACCATCTCATAGTCAAGTTTCCAACAATCCATGAAATAGGAAAGATCTGAGGCAATCAGACCGTGGCAAGACATTATTTTGCTGCC
This sequence comes from Cocos nucifera, assembly GCA_006176705.1. Lineage (NCBI taxonomy): Eukaryota > Viridiplantae > Streptophyta > Magnoliopsida > Arecales > Arecaceae > Cocos > Cocos nucifera. The sequence continues at coordinate 1,963,731 of QRFJ01000089.1, read as the reverse complement.
AAGCTTCAGATAGAAGACCAAGCGAGATCCCAGCCCAAACTTCCAATAGGGTTGGATGCTCGAGATGATCTGATGAAAAATCAAGTCCAACTGTCTGATGAGCTTTAGGAGATTCTATTAAGAAAGAAGAACCCCAATCAAACCGTGAAGATCAGCTCCTACCTCGATCAGGTAACGAAAAACCAGTTGATCATTTTTTTACAGGCCAACGTAGACCTTTTCACCTGGTCGATTGTAAATATGCCTAAAAATGATTTAGAGGTGATGGTCCACCATCTGAGGGTGGACCCTACTTACCACCTGATCAAGCAAAAGAAGTGAAGCTTCGCTCTGGAGTGCCAGAAAGCCATCACCGAGGAGCTGGACAAATTGATTAAGACTAGCTTCATCAGAGAAGTGATATACCCATAATGGTTGACGAACGTCATTCTAGTAAAGAAGGTGAACGAAAAGTGGTGCATGTATATCGACTTCACCAACTTGAATGAGGCCTATCCAAAAGATAGTTACCTACTATCTCAGATTGATCAATTGATCGATGCTACTTCAGGGCATGAGCTCCTCAGCTTCATGGATGTCTTTTTTTATTACAATCAAATTCAGATGGCTCTTAAAGATGAGAAAAAAATAGCCTTTATAACGATCAAGGGCTTTTTTGGTATAAGGTGATGTTCTTCGAGCTGAGGATGTAGGAGCCATATACTAAAGGCTGATCAATAAAATCTTTAAAGATCAAATTGGCAAAAATATGGAGGCGTACGTTGACGATATGCTGGTCAAAAGCCGAACGATGCCTAATCATATTGAAGACCTCCAAGAAACCTTTAATATACTTCGCCGATATCAAATGAAGTTAAATCCTATGAAGTATGCCTTCGGAATAATTATCGAAAAGTTTTTCAACTTTATGATCTCCCATAGAGGCATCAAAATAAATCTTGAGAAGATCAAGATAATTCTAGAAATGTCGCCACCAAAAATAGTTAAAAAGGTGTAACGTTTGACTGGTAAAAATGTCTCTCTTAATCATTTTGTTTTCAAATCGGCTGAGAGGTATCTTCCATTTTTCCAGACCCTCAAGAGGCCAGCAAATTTTCAATAGACCTCAGAGTGCCAAAGAACTTTTGAAGAACTGAGGAAATACCTCAGTTCTCCATCTCTGCTCACTAAGCCGCAACCAGGCAAGGAACTCCTCTATCTGGCCGTATCACCAGTGGCAATCGACGCAATCCTTGTTCGAGAAGAAGTAAGGCTTCAAAAGCTTATATATTATATCAACAAGATCCTTCATAATGTTGAAACCAGATATGCTAAGATAGAGAAATTAATCTTTGCACTGGTCATTGCCGTAAGAATGCTTTGATCCTATTTTCGAGCTCATACCGTGGTGTTGCTCACAGATCAGCCCTTGAGGGCGGTCTCGCATCACCCAGATACTTCGGGGTGGATCGCAAAATGGGCACTAGAGCTCTCAGAGCTGGATATACGCTATTGATCGAGACCTTCTATCAAAGCTCAGATCCTCATAGATTTAATTCTCGAATGTACTATCCCAAATATAAAAGCCTCAAAAAAAATTTGAAAGACAAACTGAAAGACCCCATAAGCTCAGAAGGCAACAAAAACTCTAGATCAGATCTCAAGAAAATATGAACCCTACATGTCGATGGCTCATCTAACTCATCAGGATCGGGAGCCGAATTTATTTTATCCAGTCCGAAAGGAGATGTGCTAGCGTACACTTTGCGCTTCGAATTTTCAACCACCGATAATGAAGTAGAGTATGAAGCCTTAATTTTTGGATTAAAAATTGCTCAAGAAACTGGGGCTCAATGCCTAGAGGTATTCAACGATTCTCAACTAGTGGTTGGACAGATCAAAGAAGAATACGAAGCCTAAGAAGAAAATATGAAGAAGTACCTCCAAAAGGTAAAAGATTTAATCCTATCCTTCATATATTTTAACATCCAATAGATTCCTAGGGAGCAAAATGCCAAAGCTGATGCTCTATCAAAGCTAGCATCCCTGATACCCATCGACTTGAGCAAAGAGACCTACTTTGAGGTCCTGAGAGCTTCAAGCTTAGAGAGGTCCACAAATGTTCAACAAATCAATGAAGAATCTAGTTGGATGGATCCTACTCTAAAATACTTGAGGTTGGGAGAACTGCACCCTGATCGCAAAAAAGTTCAAAAAATAAAAAATCAGGCTGTTAGATACGTACTGCTCGACAACGACTAGTACAAGCAGTCTTTTTCTCTATTGCTCGTAAGATGCCTGCATCCATCTGAAGCTGATTATACCTTGTGCAAGGTCCATGAAGAAATCTATGAAAATGACTTGGAGGGTCGATCATTATCTTACAAGATCCTACGGTAAGAATATTATTGACCAACCATGCAACAAGATGCTCCAAACTTCGTTCGAAGGTGCGAGTAATGACAACATAATGACTGGATTCAACGTCGACCAGCAGCACTTCTAACCCCTATTGAAACCCCATGGCTATTCGCCCAATAGGGATTGGACATCCTGGGCCCATTCTCTTAAGTCTCGGATTAGTGCAAGTTTCTACTGGTAGCAATTGACTACTTCACAAAGTGGATAGAAGTCGAACCCTTAGCTCAAATCATAGAGTTAAAAATTCGGGACTTCATTTGGAAGTCAATAATTTACTATTATGGCCTTCCTAACATATTAATCTCTGATAATGGAAAGCAGTTTAGCAATTTTCGACTCCACAAATTTTGTAGAAACCACGGGATCGAACAACGCTTTACTTCAGTAGGCCATCCACAAGAAAATGGAGAAGTAAAAGTCACTAATAGGACTCTCTTACAAGGTCTCAAAGCCAAACTGGACCAAACCAGGAGGCTTGGACAGAGAAACTGTATCATGTCCTCTGGATCTATCGAACAACCCAAAGAGTTCCAACCAACGAGATGACTTTTAACCTAGCATTTGGGACAAAAGCGATCATACCCATGGAATTTGGACTCTCTTCTATTAGAATCAAAGAATATAGCGAAGACACCAATCCCACATGGCTCAAAGCCAACCTCGACTTAATCGAAGAGAGCAGGGAGGAAGTAGCAGTGAGGATGGCTGCATATCGATAGAGGATAGCCAAATATTACAATGCTCGGATTAAAGCTAAAGAATTTTGAGCTGGTGATCTCATCCTCCATAGAGCCAAAGTCTCAAGGCTCACCAAACAAGAAAAACTTTCATCCAATTGAGAGAGCCCCTATCAGGTCGACGAGGTGATACGACCAGAAACTTATCGATTGAAGCAACTCAATGGGACTCCACTTCCTAGGCCATGAAACTCGATTAATCTTCATATGTACCATCAATAGATCAGATGAATAAAAGAATTTATAAATTCATTTTCTCATTCTCTCACTGGATACTTGTATGATAAGGAGACTCAAAGAAAGTCAATCCAAAATCTCTTTGATCGGGATAAATTACAGTATGTTCCTCATATCAAAATTATTTTAATCCAAGATTTCTTTGATCAGGATAAATTACAGTACATTTCTCAAATTGGAACTACTTTGATCTAAGATCTCTTTGATCGAAATAAATTATAGTATATTTTTTAGATCGAAACTACTTCAATCCAAGATCTCTTTGATCGGGATAAACTGCAATACATTCCTCAGGTCGGAACCACTTCAATTCAAGATTCCTCTGATCGGGATGGATTATAGCGTGTTCTTCAGATCGAAATCGCCCCGACTCAAGATTCCTTTATTTGAGACCATAGTTCAACGAACTCCTTGGATTGGAGTCATTTCAAAATAAAATCTTCTTATGGCTCAGCGGTCTCCCTAGATTGAAACTGCATCCCTCTAGTCAACGAAATATTAAGAGATATGACATTAGCTCAGAACAATTCCAAAAATTCAAAAAAAAAAGAAGATAATTTTTTATTAAAAAAGAATTCTTATAAGAGCAATAATGCTATTATTTTTATAAGAAATAATAGTAAAAATTTTATGACAAAGTTACAATAGAAACTATGAAATCAAGATCCTATCTATCATCTTCGCTTCATCGAAAATAAAGAGACACGATCAGAAAGCTCGATAGAGTTGAAGTCACTTTCATATGGAACTTGTTTCTCTGTAGCTTCGAGGCTTTGGAATCCCATAAGGGATACCCAGATCGAGGGGAATGGCAAGTTGGAGGTGATAGATGTTCTATCAAAGTTGAGGATCAAGTCCGTTTGGAATCCAATTCTTTCCAACTTGAAATCAGGAGATCTTCTATCGGTTCCACTCCCTTCTATGAAGGTGGCACAATCTTGAGTGCCACCGAGAGAGCCGCAAGTCGAAAGTGATGAAGGAGATTCCGTCGAGGTTGAAGCAACATACAATCTCGGAATAAAGAACCCCTCTATCAAATGTAGATGCATGATAGATAACCAAAAAAATGTCTTAGGATTGCATCAAAGCATCTTTCGAAGCCTCAGAACTATGGTCTTGGATGATACCACAGCTGAGAGAGTCTTTAAGGCATAAGATGCAATCTTCATCAGTACCTCTGGTGGTGGCTCAATTTCTTTCTGCTCTCTTATGAGGGTGGCACAATCTCAGGTTCCTTTAAGAAAGTTACGAAATCCTGCCCTCTCAAGACAAAAAAATCATGATAAAGCTCTCAGGACCGAGCAAGAGACCATCCCCTACAGGAGAAGCAAGATAACAAAGATCTCAGGACCAAGAGTATAACAAGCCTGACGATGAAATATCCATTGCCCGCATCCTCAAATCAATCGAAGTGAGCCAGTGCTTGCCAACCCCTTTGGTCGAATGACAGTTGCTATGACAAAGAAAAAGAGCTTCACCTCCATCTAGAGGATTAAACAACCTTATAGGTATATCATAAAATAATTTTCGATATCGTAGATGAAAAAATTGACGAGCAGAAGGTTGCTATAAATAGGCAAACCCATCATAATTATTAGGCATCAAATTATGTCACGTGTAAATTACAGATTAGGTGTTTCTGCCACCCCACAACTGTGCTCCAGATTTTACGTAAAACTCAAGGTTATGATGCTTCTGGAATCATGTGTATTCAATGTCACGCAGAAAAATGGGTACGTCCCATCAAATATGCACACAAAAAGCAAAAAAAATGGTTCATGGATTCTCAAATAAAAATCAAAAAATATGTGCCTATCGAATCGAAGTAACAATTTCTCAGATCGGAGTAGAACAAAAGATAAGGTCAAAAGAAGAAAACAATGGGAAACAAAAAAACTTTGTATTTATAGATTTTTTCTATATAATAATCTCAAACATATCAAAACATATAAAAGCCTTAACGATCATCTTTCGGGTCGGAAGCAAAAGCTCCCGAGTCCTCGTCCAAAAAATCCAAATATAATCCCGAATACTTGGAAGCCACTTCTTTATGGACAATGTGTTTTCCTTCGTTGTAAGCATCCAATGCAAATGAAGCTTTCTTCTCCCTGAATACTTTCGATGCTCGAAAATCATCAATAGCCCTTGAAGCTTTCTCTTCTATTATTTTCTCTGCGACTAGGGCCTTAGCTTCAGATGCCTCGACTTTGACAAGTCGATCCTTGAGCTCCTCGATTTCGGCCTCTAAAACCTTATTAATGTCGAGTAGTCGAACATTCTCTTCTGCAAATTTCATTAATACCGCCTCGGCATCCTGAAACTTCTTCTTGATAGCTTCGGCTCTATCAGAAGCCTTTTCGATTGCCTTCGATAATTGATTCTTGGCTTTCTTAAGTATTGCTACTTCCACTTCAAAATCCACTACCTTAGATGAAAGATCAGTGGTATTTTCCATGAATCTATTCAAATAATGGATGAGCTGTCGAAGTGTTCCACAAAATGCATGACAAACAAGCCCCAAAATAAAGAAATAAAAGTGGAATGGGATGATTATAATCCTAGCTTATCTGAATAAAATAGTCTAAAAGCCTTTTGCCTCCTCATCTTCAGGGGCTCGACCAATAGTTTGGATGCATCGGCAAGATAAAAAAAATTAGTAAAGGCTTCACATGCCAGTCTATAATCATCCAGAGCAAAAGCTTGGACCTCTACTCCAGCGGACATAGACCCAAAAGTTCCTACAATTTTGGTAACACTCTCTTTGCCCAGCGTGGCCTTGGGAGTACCACTTGGTACAATTTTGGAAACATCAGTGCCCTCAATAAATGATGCTCCATCCACCACGGTCCCGACAATTTCTTCTCCATTAGATGGCTCCTCCTCTAAAAAAAGATCGAAGATGTTAGGAGCTTGCAAACTCAAAATCGCCTCACTAAATAAACATTCAACAGAGCCCTCACGACTCCCCTAAAAAGTTGGGGGGTCCAAGCTGCATGGGACCTGCACGATATGAAGATCCTCAATGTTGTGAGAATCGGATCCTTCAATTTCAAAATCTGGCGGCATGGGAAGGAGTTTGATTAGAGGATGAATGAACCTGCCTCCAGTAGTGTTGGTGCAGAATCTGATCGACATTGGATCGAGCTGGAGTTGAGGAAGAAGAGGTCACCGTCGATGACCTACAAAATAAAGTTCTGTCCGAAGTCAGTAGTGGTGGCTCCGATAGGATCCTTCGATGATCAAGTCAGCTCTTCTGGCCAACAGAAATGGAGTGTTTATGAAAGAGTTTAGCCGTTGGAGGAGTTCGGCTACTTGAAGGAGTTCGATTGGGGTTCAATGATTGGAGGAAGTCTGGTAGGTTCGGCCGCTGGAGGAATTCGGCTACTAAAGGAGTTCAACTGAAATTCGACCACTGGAAGAAAAATTTTCAATCGAAGCTCTTCCATGATTACCAATCGTATTAGGCTAAGCATCAAACTGGACTTTGATGAAAGCAGAGTTTATCTCCAATAATAGTCCTTCCACTTTCGAGTTTGAAATTCGAAAAAAAAAAAGTATAAAAAGATGACTGTCGAAATTCTTTCTCAGGCTCTACATCCATTGAGGTCGAAGCTCGAGGAAGATCTTATCTCCTACCAGGGTTGAAGAAGATCTTATCTTCTGTTGAGATTGACGTTGAAGCTCGGAAGAGATCTTATCTTCAACCAAGATTGAAGAAGATCTTATCTTCTATTGAGGTTGATGTTGAAGCTAGGAGGAGATCTTATCTCCAATCGAGGTTGAAGAAGATCATATCTCCTATTGAGGTTGACGCTGAAGCTCAAGAGAGATCTTATCTTCAGTCGGGATTGAAGAAGATCTTATCTCCTGTTAAGATTGATGCTGAAGCTCGAAAAAGATCTTATCTTCAGTCGAGGTTGAAGGAGATCTTATCTCCTATTGAGATTGACGTTGAAGCTCAGAGGAGATATTATCTCCAATCAAGGTTGAAGAAGATCTTATCTCATGTTGAAGTTGAAGTTGAAGCTCAGAAAAGATCTTATCTCCAATCGAGGTTGAAGGAGATCTTATCTTCTATTGAAGGATTGGAGCTCAGAAAAGATCTTATCTCCAGTCAAGATTGAAGAAGATCTTATCTCATGTTGAAGGATTGATATTGAAGCTTGGAGAAGATCTTATCTCCAGCCGAGGTTGAAGATCTTATCTTCCTATTGAGATTGACGTTAAAGCTCGGAGAAGATCTTATCTTCCAATAGAGGTTGAAAGAGATCTTATCTCCTATTGAAGGGTTGAAGCTCGAGAGTGTTCTTATCTCTAGCCGAGGTTGAAGGAGATCTTATCCCTTGTTAAAGTTGAAACTCGAAAGAGATCTTATCTCCAGCCGAGATTGAAGAAGATCTTATCTCTCCTGTTGACATTGGCATTGAAGCTCAAAGAAGATCTTATCTCCAGTCGAGGTGGAAGAAGATCTTATCTCCTGTTGAAGGATTGACGTTGAAGCTCGAGAAAGATCTTATCTTCAACCGAGATTGAAGTAGATCTTATCTCCTGTTGAGGTTGATGTTGAAGCTCAAGGAAGATCTTATCTCCAGTCGAGGTTGAAGAAGATCTTTATCTTCTGTTGAAAGATTGAAGCTCGAAAAAAATCTTATTCTCTAGTTGAGGTTGAAGAAGATCTTATCTCTTATTGACGTTGAAGTTGAGCGGAAGAGATCTTATCTCTAGTCGAGGTTGAAGGAGATCTTATCTTTTTGTTGACATTGAAGTTGAAGCTTGAGGAAGATCTTATCTCTAGCCAAGATTGAAGTAGATCTTATCTTCTATTGAAGGATTGACGTTGAAGCTTGGGAGAGATCTTATCTCCAATCGAGATTGAAGAAGATCTTATCTCCTATTGAGGTTGATATTGAAGCTCGAAAGAGATCTTATCTCCAACCAAGGTTGAAGAAGATCTTATCTTCTATTGAAGGATTCAAGCTCAGAGAAGTTTTTATCTTTAATCGAGGTTGAAGAAGATATTATCTCCTGTTGACGTTGAAGTTAAAGCTCAGAAGAGATCTTATCTCTAGTCGAGGTTGAAGGAGATCTTATCTCCTATTAACATTGGCATTAAAGCTCGGAGAAGATCTTATCTCCAGTCGAGGTTGACGAAGATCTTATCTCCTATTGAAGGATTGACGTTGAAGCTCGAGAGAGATCTTATCTTCAGCCAAGATTGAAGGAGATCTTATCTCCTATTGAGGTTGATATTGAAGCTCGAGAAAGATCTTATCTCTAGCCGAGGTTGTAGGAGATCTTATCTTTTGTTGAAGGATTAGAGCTTGAAAGAGATTTTATCTTCAACCGAGGTTGAAGGAGATCTTATCTTCTGTTGACATTGAAATTGAAACTCGAGGGAGATTTTATCTCTAACTAAGGTTAAAGAAGATCTTATCTCCTATTGACGTTAAAGTTGAAGCTTGGGGGAGATCTTATCTCCAGTCGAGTTAGGATCTCTTTTCTCATCTCGTCTAAAATGAACGAGATCTTTGATTTTGCTCATATTAGGACGAGATTCTCCTCCTATTTCTAACGGACTGTAGGGCATATAAGGGCTGTTGGGGATAAACCCCGCTTCCGCCAAAGTCTAGTTCGATGCCCAGCCTAATGCAACCAAGTAACTGTGGAAGAGCTCCTTGGACGCCCAGCAGATGGATCTTAGCCGAACCCTTACAGCCGATCGAACTGCTCAGCCGGCTGAGCTCCTTCGAACTTCTCAGCGGTCGAACTCCTCAGCGGTCGTCCCTCGGTCGAACTCCTCAAGCGGCCTTCCCTTCAACCTGCCAAACTCCTCAAGCGGCCGTCCCTTCAGCCGGTCGAACTCCTTCGGACTTCTCAGCGGCCGAACTCCTCAGCGGTCGTTCCTTGGCTGAACTCCTCAAGCGGCCTTTCCTTCAGCCTACCGAACTCCTCAAGCGGCCGTCCCTTCAGCCGACCGAACTCCTTTGGACCCTCGGCAGTCGCCCCCTGCTGGACTTCTCACCGATCGAGCTCCTGTCGAACTCTTCAGCAACCAAGCCTTAGCCGCATACCTCCAGCCAGACGCCGATGGGAGCCGAACTCCTTCCAAGCTTCCTCCTCAGGAGCCCAAACTCCTCCGAAATGGGCACACGACGAAGGCCTTCAATCCTTCATTCGGCTGGCTCTACAGCCATCACCATCGCCGCAAGCTCTACAGCCATCACCATCAGTAAACCGCGAGCGATAGCGATCCACTACGGCGATGGCTGTCACCATCAACCCACCGCAAACGGCACCTCCCCGAGAGACTGACTCCGTCAAACCTCGAGCGGCCTGCCAGCACGCGGCTGCAGCTGTCACCATCAAGCTCCGCTATAAAAGGAACCCTCCAGACACGCTAACTACGCTAACTCTAATCTCTCTAATCTCTAAGCTCTCCTCTTCTTCTTCAAGCTCTGAAACTCATTCCCGAGCACTCCATTCTTATTGGCCAGAGCTGACTTGATCGTCGGAGGGTCCTCCCGGAGCCACCCCCACCGGCTCCGGACGGAACTCTATTTTGCATATCCCTGACGGCGACCTCAGCGACCTCCACCCCAACGGACTCCGACGACGATCAGTTTCTGCGTCAACAGATTGGCGCTAAAAGGAGGATGCTTCTCTCTTAAAGTTAAGAGAAAGCCGAAGTCCCCTCGTTCTTAAAGGAGTGCTCGACGATATTTTCCCCCTTTCCACTCCAAAGATTTTTCTTCTCCCTCTTTTCAGAAAAAAGAAAAGATGCCCCCCAGGAGAGCCTCGACTCAGCGGTCGGCGGCCTCTGCAGTCTGATCCCGTCCGGATCCGACCGCTCCTACTCCAGCCCCGGCAACCCAAGCTCACTCTGTAGCCGCGGTGGATGCGGAGCAGTTCAACCTGCTCGTCAAGCAGGTTCGTGATCTCACGGAGGCAGTGCAGGCGGTGCAGGCCATGCACCAGCAAGCCCCAATGCCAACCCAACCGACGCGGGACTCTCCAGAGCCGAGTGATCCAGTCCAAGAGTGACCGACTTGGACAGCCCGACCTCCGATCCTCGGATTGGAGAGGCAGAGGAGAGAGAGCCCTTGTTCTTCGGATCATGGATCGGCCAAGGGTGAAGCCTCACGCCCATTCCACCAGAAAGCCTTGGAGATCAGAGATCGTGAAGATCTCCTGGATCAAAGGCTCTTAGAAATGAGCCGACGAATTGAAGAACTTCGTCACACCCCCCTCACGTGGTGATGACGTTTGCACTGACCCCCCTTTTTCACAAAAAATTATGCAGAAATCGATCCCGCCAAACTTTAAGCTCCCACAGTTCGATAGCTATGATGGGACCACCGACCCGATCGACCACTTGGAAGCCTTTCGAACAATGATACTGCTCCATGGCGCGCTAGACGCTATATTATGCCGGGCTTTCCCCTCTACCCTGAAAGGAGCTGTCAGAAACTGGTACTCGACGCTCAAGCCGAGTACCATCTTATCATTTGACCAGATGAGTCAATAGTTTACGGCCCACTTCGTGAGTAGTAGGCAGCCGCACCGAGGTTCGAATTTCTTGATGGCCATCACGCAGAAGGAGGGGGAACTCATCCGAGCCTACGTCATCCGATTTAACACTGCCGCGCTGGAAGTCCGGAACCTGGATCAATCAGTCGCCATGGCTGCCCTCAAGGATGGCCTTCAAAAAAATAACTTGCTGTTCTCCCTGGAGAAAAGGTACCCTAGGGACTTCACCGATCTGCTGGCTCGGGCCGAGAGATATGCCCGTGCGGAAGAAGCCTTCAAGTCGAAGGACGAAGAAGCCTTAAGAGAGCGGTTGGCAGACAATGGGGAGCCGAATGAAGTTCGGCCATGCTCATGGACTCCCTCCGGTAGCAGGCGGGCCCGAACTCCTCGAGCTTATGGAGAAGCACGAAGAAGCCCTCCTCCCAAAAGATTCCGCGACTATGCCCCCCTCAACGCTTCTCGAACTCAGATTTTCACCAAAGTTAAGAACCAACTGCCAAGACCAGAAGGGTTACGGTCTCCCCCAAACAAGCATGACCGAAGCAAGTACTGCCTCTACCATCGCGACCATGGCTACGACACTGAGGAGTGCATCCAGCTTCGAGACGAAATCGAGGAGCTCGTTAGAAAGGGGCGGCTGGGTAAATTCATTCGACGCCAGCCAGAAGATCGGCGAAGGGCGCTGCCATAACAAGAAACGAAAAGGTCGTCCACATGAAGAAGCACGGAGGATCGGCGCTACCACGACCCTGAATCACAAAAAATTCGGAAATACATTACCAGTAACTTTCTTTCAATAAAGTTCTTCCCTTTCAACAGTATATTATTTTTCGGCGCCAAAACTATGTAATGATAAGGAAAGAAGCAGTCAACAGTCGCCGTGTTAGGAACAGAAGGAAGACCTCGTTCTAACACAAGCAGGTCAAAGAGCATCACCCTCGGTCAGAGATAAGATCTCTACCGAGCAGTTCGATCAGAGATAAGATCTCTTCCGAAAAGCAACCTCGGCCAGAGATAAGATCTCTCCCGAGCAACCATCTCGGTCAAAGATAAGATCTCTCCCGAGCAGTTCGGCCAGAGATAAGATCTCTCTCAAAAAGCAACCTCGGCCAGAGATAAGATCTCTCCCGAGCAACCACCTCGGACCAGAGATAAGATCTCTCCCGAGCAGTTTGGTCAGAGATAAGATCTCTCCCTAAAAAGCAACCTTGGCCAGAGATAAGATCTCTCCCTGAGCAGTTCGGATCAGAGATAAGATCTCTTCCAAAAAGCAACCTCGACTAGAGATAAGATCTCTCCCGAGCAACCACCTCGGTCAAAGATAAGATCTTTCCCGAGCAGTTCGATCAGAGATAAGATCCCTCTCGAGCAGTTCGGTCAGAGAAGATCTCTCCCAAAAAGCAACCTCGGATCAGAGATAAGATCTCTCCCGAGCAGTTCGGTCAGAGATAAGATCTCTTCCGAAAAGCAACCTCGGCCAGAGATAAGATCTCTCCCGAGCAGTTCGGCCAGAGATAAGATCTCTCCGAGAAAAAAGCAACCTCGGCCAGAGATAAGATCTCTTCCGAGCAACCACCTCGGTCAGAGATAAGATCTCTCCCGAGCAGTTCGGCCAGAGATAAGATCTCTCCCAAAAAACCACCTCGGCAGAGATGAGATCTCTCCGAGCAGTTCGATCAGAGATAAGATCTCTCCCGAAAAGCAACCTCAACCCAGTCAGAGATAAGATCTCTCCCGAGCAACCACCTCGGCTAGAGATAAGATCTCTCCCGAGCAGTTCGGCCAGAGATAAGATCTCTCCCGAGCAACTATCTCGGCCAGAGATAAGATCTCTTTCGAGCAATTCGGCAAAGATGAGATCTCTCCCGAAAGGCAACCTCGTCCTAACCCGAGCGACAACCTCGGCTAGAGATAAGATCTCTCCCGAGCAACCGTTGACAACCTCGGCTAGAGATAAGATCTCTCCCGAGCGACCGAGCCAACCTCAATTAGGAACAGGAGGAGAACCTCGTCCTAACGCGGGCAACAACCTCGACCAGAGATAAGATCTCTCTCGAGCGACCGGGCCAATCCCGACTGAAAGCTTCAGCTTCGACCTCGGCCGTGTCAACCTCGACTGGAAAGCTTCGACTTCGATATCAACTTTGGCTGGAGATGAAATCTCCCCCGAGCTATGACCTGGACCAGCACGGAGCTCAAAAGAAGACTTCGGCAATCACCTTTCCTGCACTCCCTTCCTTCGAGTTTCAAACTCGAAAGTGGGGGGGCTAGTGTTGGGGATAAACCCCGCTCCCACCAAAGTCTAGTTCGATGCCCAGCCTAATGCAACCAAGTAACTACGGAAGAGCTCCTTAGATGCCCAACAGACGGATCTTAGCCGAACCCTTATAGTCGACCGAACTGCTCAGTCGATCGAGCTCCTTCAAACTTCTCAACGGCCGAACTCCTCAGCGGTCATCCCTCGACCGAACTCTTCAAGCGGCCTTCCCTTCAGCCTGCCAAACTCCTCAAGCGACCGTCCCTTCAGCCGACCAAACTCCTTCAGACTTCTCAGTGGCCGAACTCCTCAGCGGTTGTCCCTCGGCCGAACTCCTCAAGCGGCCTTCCCTTCAGCCTGTCGAACTCCTCAAGCGACCGTCCCTTTAGCCGACCGAACTCCTTCGAACCCTCGACAGTCGAACTCCTTAGCAGTCGCCCCCTGCCGGACTTCTCACCGATCGAGCTTCTGCCGAACTCCCCAGCAATCAAGCCTTAGCCGCATACCTCCAGCCAGACGCCGATGGAAGTCGAACTCCTTCCAAGCTTCCTCTTCAGGAGCCCGAACTCCTCCAAAATGGGCACACGACGAAGGCCTTCAACCCTTCATTCGGTTGGCTCTACAGCCATCACCATCGCTTTTTCGCAAGCTCTGCAGCCATCACCATTAGTCCACCGCGAGCGATAGCGACCCACTGTGGTGATGGCTGTCACCATCAATCCATCGCAAATGGCACTTCTCCGAGAGACTGACTCCATCGAACCTCGAACAGTCCGTCAGCACGCGACTGCAGCTGTCACCATCAAGCTTCGCTATAAAAGGGACCCTCCAGACACGCTAACTACGCTAACTCTAATCTCTCTGATCTCTAAGCTCTCATCTTCTTCTTCAAGCTCTGGAACTCATTTTCGAGCACTCCATTCTTGTTGGCCAGAGCTGACTTGATCGTCGGAGGATCCTACCGAAGCCACCCCCCACCGGCTTCGGATGGAACTCTATTTTGCAGGTCCCCGACGGCGACCTCAGTGGCCTCCATCCCAGCAGACTCCGGCGACGACCAGTTTCTGCGTCAACAAGGGCTATTGTCAGGACCTCTCCCCTCATCTCATTTAAAATGAATGAGGCCTTTGACTTTACTCATATTAGGACGATATTCTCCTCCTATTTCTAACGGACTATAAGGATACATAAGGATCGCTGTCAGAGCCTCTTCCCTCATCTCATCTAAAATGAACGAGGCCTTCGACTTTGCTCACATTAGGATGAGATTCTCCTCCTATTTCTAACAGACTGTAGGAGCACATAAGGACCATTGTCAGGATCTCTTCCCTCATCTCATTTAAAATGAACAAGATCTTCTCGTCTAAAATGAACGAGATCTTCGACTTTGCTCACATTAGAATGAAGTTCTTCTTATATTTCTAACGGACTGTAGGAGCACATAAAGACCATTATCAGGACCTCTTCCCTCATCTCGTCTAAAATGAATGAGGTCTTCGACTTTGCTCACGTTAGGATGAGATTCTTCTCCTATTCCTAAGGGACCGTAGGAGCACATAAGGACCGTTGTCAGAGCCTCTTTCCTCATCTCGTCTAAAACAAACGAGGCCTTCGACTTACCCATGTTAGAATGAGGTTCTTCTCCTATTTCTAATATGGCTATTTTTAATTATTTCTTTTCTATCATCACATAGTTTTTGTACTAAGAAACAATAATGTTGAAATGAAGGAGTTTTATTGAAAAAAATTACCAACAGTACATTCTTAGATTTTCTAAATTTTAAGAACGTGGGAGCATTATTTCTCCAAGATTCTTCAGATGATAAGTTTCGGATCGAACGACCTCCTCTATTTTATATGAGCCTTTCCGATTTGGGACAAACCCTCCTGACTTCTCCTTATTGTTCCTTCCTAGAGATGATGGTGGCTCACCGAAGTACGAAGGCCCCTAGAGGTAGCATTGATGATGCTGAAAGTTGACCGATCTTCTTATTGTTCCTTCCTCATTGATGGTTCTAGCTGCAATAGCATCCTTGGCTGATCTTTTCTTACTTCAGACCGACATCTGAAGAATCGATCCAGTCGGTCTCTCTTGATAAGCTCCTCGATCTCATCTTAAAATTGAATGCATTCTTCAGTATCGTTATCATGATCATGATGATACAAACAGTACTTACTTCGATTGTGCTTATTTGGAGAAGATCGTAATTCTTCTGATCTTGGTAGTTAATTCTTAATTTTCATCAGAATTTGAGTTTTAGGAGCATTAAAGGAGGGCATAGTTGTGAAACCTTCTGAGGGAAGAACTTCTTTGTGCCCTTCTATCGGAGCTTCTTTCATGACGAGCTCGAGGAGGAGTTCGGGCTCATTTGCACTCAGGGGGAGTCCGTGAATGCAGTCAAACTTCATTCGATCCTCTACCAGCATGGGGTCTATTGAACTCGCCCGCCCGTCGCTCTTCTGCGGCTTTCTCATCCTTCAATCTGAAGGCTTCTTCCACTTGGACATATCCCTTAGCCCGAGTTAGCAAATTGGCAAAGTCTCTGGGGTACTTCTTCTTCAGGAAGAATAGCAAATCATTCTTTTGAAGGCCATCCTTAAGTGCGGCTATTACAACAGACTGATCTATGTTCTAGATCTTCAATGCAGCAGCATTAAATCGGATGACATAAGTCTGGATAGATTTTTTCTCCTTGATATTCATCAAGAAATTCGAACCTCGGTGCGAACGTCGACTACTGATGAAGTGAGCCACAAACTGATGGCTCATCTAGTCAAAGAAGAAGATCATATCTGATTTTAACATCGAGTATTAGTTTTTTGCTACTTCTTTTAAGATAGACGAAAAAGCTCGACATAGGATGGCGTCTGATACGCCATGGAGCAGCATCATAGTTCGAAAGATCTTTAGATGATCGATCAGATCAAAGGTTTTATCGTAGCTTTTAAATCAAGAAAAGCTTGAAGTTCTGCAGAATGGGCTCTTGCCTAATTCGAAGAGAGAAAGGAGGGATCGGTGCGGATGTCGTCATGATGAGCTGGAACGACGTGGCGGAGTTTCTCAATCCACCGATCCATCTTCCATAGTTTCTGATCGAGAACGTCATTTCGATTGCAGATCTTGAAAGACTTCTGGCTATAGATGAGAAAAATTTCTTTCAAAGAAGAATCACGATCCAAATAAGGATCTTCTGCTTTCTATTTTTCCTTCCTAGGGGCGACGGATATGCTAACCCAAGTGCTCTTCCTTAGGATCGATTTTTGATATTCTGATGGAATCACCATCGAAGGCTGCCGCATGGCCTACACCATCTCAGTGAGGCCCTGAATCCGCTGCATCAGTAAGTTAAACTGCTCCAGATCTACCATGACCATCGGTGGAAGAGGAGGTTGAAGTGCTAGTGCTAGAGCTGGAACGGATGGATTTGGCTCGAATCTGACGGTAGAAGTGGTAGATCTTTGGATAATCATCTTCTTTGGAGGCATTTCTTGGGATTGAGAAAGAGTATGAAGATGGATCTTGGAGAAGAAGATCCACAAGATCGGCTGAGTACTCTTTTAAGAACAAGGATACCTTAGGAACAGAGAGTCCTTCCTCTAGCGTCATTTCTGTTGGCTAAAAGAGCTGACTTGATTGTTGAAGGATCCTATCAAAGCCACCACCACCGACTCTGAGCGAGACTTTATTTTACAGGTCACCGACGGCGATCTCTTCTTCCTCAATTTGAGCTCGATCCGACGTCGATCAGACTTTACACCAACAAATAGCATTAGCCTTCCTCTTCTAGAAAACCTTCGAACCCGATGTCTTGGGTGGACTTAGACCCCACTCTATGATCTGAAGCATTAGTAGATCAGCATTAGATTTTAAAGTCTAAATAAACATCATTACAAAGAGTGAGTACTTACCCAAAGGGTTAGCTTAGTTAATCCCCGTGTTGAATAAGATCTACTTGGATAAAAGTTTCTTCAATTCCAGAATCTCGAAACCATGCAAGGCATCCAGGTCCTACTTCAAGCATAGGCTTAGTGGTGGGTCTTTCAACAAATTCTCTTAAGGCTCTCCCAATCAACAAAATCCTAATCTTCGTCTGAAGTGTGGAAAACAAACAAAAATCATGTTTTTCAGTTATGGACAGCGGAAGGAGCACCTCAAATTAGTGGAGGAACATCTTTTCTAATCTTGGGGTTCACATACCATCAGCCACGAGCGACAGGATGTCTTTTGACCATAAAATGATAATGAAAAAGAATAATGGTCGACTATATTCCTGCTAAAAGATACGCCGCAATGAAGCGGCAAATATGCCACCATGAATTTGGCACCATCGATCAGAACAACATCTCCAAGTAATGGAAGAGAACGATAAAGAAGGGGTGAAGACGGAGTTTTAGTCTGGCCTAAAAATATTCCTTATATACACCTATCCAACTAGAAAGAGGACTACAAACACGTTCCTCTGGCTTTGGGACTTTAAGTTGGAACTCTGGAGGAATATTAAATTGATTGTGAATTGCTATCAAATCCTCCTCTGTCAACTCTAATCAAAAAGCTAATGGAGTGAATCCGAGATTCCCAGAACGAGCCATCTTCTGCGGAGAAGAGAAGATGAGCAGAAGCTAAAGAAAAGAAAAAATAGATAGGTGAAAGACCTACGACAAGGAGAAAATAATAAAGCCTAGCTGTTGTCTCATCTAAGCCTTATATACGAATCGAAAAAAATTCGAATGATTCATGCTCTCAGAGCATTGAATGTAGGAGACGAAGATCGAAATGACCTAAACATGTGGCTATTAGAGAGTGGATGCAGCCTCCGCTACTGATACGATAAATCAATATGGAGAGCCAAAATCACACTCTGCTCCACTCATAAAAATACGTGCAAGAACGTGTCGTAGTAGTTAGCACGCGAATGATGATTTCAATTTTATTCCTCTCAAATTCCTTTGAATTGTCCATTGGACATCAAAAATGATAAAAATACAACTCGGATTGAAAAATAGGCCAAACGACTTAAAACATTATGCAAAAAAGAGAAGCAAATCACTTCGGCAGAAGAAGAATTCCTTTCATAAAATTTAAATACCATATATAGCTTACAAAATAAAAGAGGAAAAGAAGATAAATAAATATACATCTGAGATCCCTCAACGGTCCGCCTCGGAAGGACCTTCTTCAATCCCTGTTCCATCCGCCTGCATGCCCGAGTCCACCTTATTCGTCCCCATGATGATATTGGATGCACTCATAAACTCGCCAAGGTAGATACGTATCACAGACCCTAGGCTTACATTTGATCGGTTTGTAAGCAAGAACTCAGTATCACTCTCAGAAAGACAAGATAGAACCATCTTCTTGCATCTACTAAAGCCTGCGTAGAATCTCAGTTTGCAAGCCTTAGTGACAAAATCAATCCCAGCTTTCTCCAACCGCTTGAGTCTTTTCCTCACCACCTGAAGTTCAGCTAAAGGTTCTGGAGTTATAGGTCCTCTTTTGGATGAGGAGACTTCGGGCCTTCGAGATACTTCTTCCTCATGATGATCTCCGCTGGAAGATCTAGGCTGTTTACTCGGCCAAATGTTAAACTCTTGAGGAAAATGAGCTTATGATGAAGACCCTCTCTTCTTCGCAAGCATCCTTTTCAGGCATTTAATAACATCATGAGCCCTAATGACAGTCCCGATCGGCTTCAGACTTTTGCCTCTTAAGGATCTCAATCCTCCAATGAGTCCTACTTAATTTGTCATCTCACCGATCGATCACCTCCCGAGCCTCGAAAAGAGCCTTCTTAGAACAGTCAATTTTCTCAACTAGATTGGCATTGGTGGCCTTCTCCTATTCTAAATAATATTTGAATTTATCAAGCTCTTTTTTCACCTCAACAAGCTCTAGGGGCGAATATCCAGAGGTAGCTCTGGTGAAACACACCAGGTAGTGGCTAATTAATGCCAAGGATCTGAAGGCACCCGCCATCTAGTGTTAAGCGCCATCTCCATCCAAGGCTCGTCTATCCACAGGAGCGAGGTGGCTCCCCAAAATCTCAGCAGCAATTTTAAGACTATCCACAGCTGAAGAAGAAAGAGAGGTTGGTGGTACTATCTTCATTCGAATCTCTATTGGACGAACGCCGAAAGAAGAAACTTCTGGCCTCTGCAGCTCAACGACCTCGATCCCTTCAGCTAGATAAAGGGGATTGACCACCTCCATAGATTCTGTCATTTCTCGAAGGAGATCCTCTTCCATCTTTGCAACGAGCATCGGAGAAATTGTAGGGACAATTTCTGTAGTAGCTTTCATTATCGAATTTGCCGCTGTATCTATGACCTCTCTCGTTGAATCTACTGGCTCGACCTCAGCATTCTTCATTGGATTCTGAGAATCATTTACTGACAAAGGATCATCTTCCCTTGTATCAATCGAGACAGGAAGAGAAACTATCGAGGGAGCAACATCCGAAGCCTCAACGGAGGAACTTTTGAAAGTCTGAAACTTAGCGGATAAAATCCTAGTTCGCAATCTTCGAACCGACAGCTTTTTCAATGCTTTGCCATCAAAGGATCCATTTGACTCTGGAAACCCACGGAGACAACTTTAGAGGAAGGAATATGAAAGATAAGAAACTCTACTCTCACAATCGCCTTTCCTCCTCTTGCGCACCTTCTGGACGCACTTAAAAAAAAGAAGATGAAGACAAACGGACGCCTCTTAATCAATGGACGGATAATCCCTACGATCATAACTAAATTCGCACCAAGGAATAACATCATCAACAATTAAAAGTCAAAATACTATCAGAAATAAAGGCGTAAATCGTCCAATCTAAAATGTCGCTTAGAAATAGTCCTTTCGTATGATCCTTAGACTCAGTACCAGAGGATAGAGTTACGGTGGTAACGTGAACATCTCAAATCGTCCGATCGTATCCGAAACACCTTAGCTTAGTTGGCACTTATCAATATTTTGGGGACAAGGAAGTTACCATAATACATTCCTAACTGATAATCGATCCTCGGAAAGATATCCAAGCCATTTTATTCGGTAACGACTCAGATAGCATTCATAACTTATAGATAACCTTAGATAGGCTGTTCATCTACATTTCCATCGGCTTATCTTGTGGGTTAATGGTAATACAGCTGTGATTCAGCCACGAACAAGCTATTTTTCACTTGGCCTCAATTATCGAAAGCAGGTAAGGCATCTCAATCCCGTTGATAATAACCTTCTCGTTCGGAAAAGGCGCTCCTAATCTTGCCATAATGATATTATCGACTCTAGTAGAGCAGCGTAACAGTCATGTGAAGCTTTCCTATAAATACCATGAACCTCGAGGATCCAGATAAGTAAGAAATTTCTCTTAGAGAACTCATTGTTGCTTGAGGGTCCTCGCCAAAGTCAAATCTTTTTATTCGAACTTTATTTTATAAGTCACTACAGCACCTCCTGCGAGCAGCCGACCACTTCATTTTTAAAGCGCATGATTTTCAGCAATAACAACAATCATAATGTAGATGCTGCTGTACCTCAATTTCTCTGATGCTAAATGGCACTTTAGAGACATTCAAATTGAATGTTACTCAGAAAATTAGGCATCCTGTGGTTCCAACGTATCAACTTATAACCGGGTTAGTACTCGGCAGCAAACTGTTAGTTATCTCTCAGAGCTCACGGGCCTCTGAAGAGCGACTGAAGAAAAGGATTGTCTGGCCTGTTTAATTGCACATTTGTCGTGCCTTGGTCTTTGAACGGTACGAGCATATATCATCCCTGCACAAATATCACCTTTAATTACAAGCTTCCATACAAACGTTTTTCGTTTACATCTTACACATTTCTTGCAACCTCTCATCTGTTCTTTAGTAGCTAATTAAGCCATCCTCCTCCCTAATCCCACTAATTGCTTGCACCTCAACAAGCTCTAGTGACAAAGGGGGCACAAGACCAGTCCATTCTCGTTACACTCGCCACACCTCGCCGCAACCTTCCCATTCTCCCCCACCACCTTGCAGCTCCCGTTGCACTCCAAACAAGGAACGAACCTCGCCCCGCCGCACCCCTCGCATTCCCTCCACCCTCCTTTCCCCTTCCCCCCTCTCGCCGCCACCCACCGCAGCATCTCCCTCAGCTTTCCGGTCTCCCCGAACTCCACGACCTCCTCCACCCCTCCCACGTACTTCCCCCGTATAAACAGCCTCGGCACTGCCGCCCCCTCCCCGACCAGCTCCCTCACCTCCTTCAAGTACTCCCCGTGGAGCGACACGTTCCGCTCCTCCACCTCCACCCCGGCCTCCACCGCGTGCGCCTCCACCGCCCGCCGTGCCCGCTCGCAGTCCTCGAACGTCCGGCGCACTCCCCGCAGCGTCGTCGTGTAAAGAACCACGCCATCACCGTTCCCCGGCGGGCAGCGCTCAGGGTAGCCCTCCAGAGGGTCCCGTCGCCGCCACCGGACGGAATCGCCACCGCCCTTCTTGCTCTCCCTCTGCTGCCGGTCGCGAATTATGAAGCTGTTCTCCTTGACTGGCTTGAACCCCGCAAGCTCGGGCGGGGGCGGGCGTGGTGGCGACCGGGCTCGAGGAGGAGAGGAGGGTGGCTTCTTGTTCTTGTTGGGTGAGGAGAGCTGGGCATCGAGCTCTTCCAGGGTGTGGAAGGAGCCGGCCTTCTGGGAAGTTTTCTTGGGGTCCGAGGAGGGAGGGGGGAGTCGAGAGGGGTTGGCTTCAGGAGGAGGAGGAGGTGGTGGTTGGTGGAGAGAGGGCTTGAGGTCTTCTAAGGCTTGGCTGACCTCGGACCAGGAGTGTGGGGCAAGCTCGTAGGTCTCGAGCTTCTCGAGGAGAGGAAGAGGCACGGAAGTGATGACCTTCTTCTCTTGCTGGTGCTGCTGCTTCTTCGGGTCGTCTTCTGCGGTGGTGGTGATGAGCCAGGGCTCTTCGATGGTACCGACGTCGAAGAGGGCGATGCTGGTGGGTGGAGGGCGGTAGACATCTGTCGGGACCGCCGCTACCGCCAGCTTCGAGCTCGCACATCCCATGCTTTCCTTCCGTGTCACGCCTTAGCCGCTTGACGCTGGTGGCTGCGGGACCGATAAAAGAGACGGACGGGTAATGGGAGAGTGGGGAAGGCATTGAGCGGCTGAAGGCGGACCACAAATATCACACTTGATGCTTGATAAGAGTAACCAACTAGAGAAGGATTGGGTTCCCAATATGGCCAATATGCTATGCGGTGTTTGTTGCTCAGCCGTAACCTCTAGTTAATGACTGGTTATTGGCATCCTACGTCGTCGTATAAAGAAGGGCCGATAAGGGATCTCTCAGGTTTGTATGGCTCGCATTGCTTGGCTATATGCTGTTATTTATTTGTTTATTTAACTCATGGTATATACTAGTGGAAGAGCCCCTACGCTTCAATTTGCCTCCTTGCCTTTCAATCACAGTCAACGGTCCCACTTGTTTAACTCAGCATTGCGAGGGGAAAACATGATACTGATAGGACGGATGCGATAAGTTTATTCCCATTTTTGGACCACCAGGCGAACTTGTTACTGTTCTAAGTATCAAGAATGCACTGATTAGATGAGGCAGACTGATTTACAAACCCTGTTTTTTTTTTATAAAATGAAAGCCAGAATAAACTTTACAACCCACATCCATGAACTAAATTACAAATAGACAGCAGCTTCACTAATGACAAAGGTGGTTAAAATGGGCTAGTAATTGTTCAGATTTCATTAGATAATCAACATCAAAACCAAACCGAGCTATTACACTCAAGACCGGTACCATGCGTACGTCAAACTGAATTTAACAAAGACATGAGCTTAACGGACCATAAAGTTTTTTGCCTGCCTTCCCAGGTGACCTGATCAAAGGCAGGTCGAATGGTCTGGCACCCACCTAGGCAGAGGCGCTGCTCATTTTTAAAAAGCAATGCAGAGAGCTAAAGTTGACAACCGATCGTGGGAATCGAAGAACAAGCATCCACACCAGACGTAAAGGATGTATGTTGCTTAAATTAGTAGGAAACTTTCCATTTGCAACATTTCTGACAGTGCAAGATCAAGCATCCATACCGGGCGTACTGGATGTATGTTGCACTTCCGTTGCTGGCACAAAGGCAATCCTTTCCATATCTTTGGATGCAACCCATAAAGATTAACCATTGTGCGTACATAATCCTTTGAAAGGAATTCGAAGTTTTGGATCTTCCACTCAAGTTAGCCTGCTTGTGCCTTACAAAAAAAGGAAAAATTACAGGATGTTGAATCATAACTTTGATAATGTTGATATAACATCATGAACTATTCTTCTATTTTGCATGATTGGACTAAAATAAGGGATAAAAAAATATGAAAATAATAGAATTGGTATCTTCAATCATTGAATGACCCATTTACCACCCTTCCTCTCATAGAAATTATATATATGTATGTAGGAACGTACGTACGTACGTATACATCTCAACGTGAAGTTATATCAGAAGGAAATTACATCGCAGAGCCGTTCATTAGCTCCTGTAGTGGACAATTTCATGGAACTGCAGTAGTTATGACCGACTTGATAGAAAATAAGAAACACAATATATTTCTTGTTGGGGATTTCCTGGAATACGACTAACGTCCGTTGACAGCCAATAAAAACCTATCATTCATATGCAGTCAGGATGAGATACATGAAGAACTAGATGTAGAAAGCAATAAATACGTGGTAAGGAAGACCCACCCATCTTACACTTACGGTCAACGGCCATTGCTAGCAATTATTTCTATTATAAATTTATTTTAGCAATTTATTTAAACTCGGCTAGATTATTTTAGACATAATTTTGCCCCCGTGTTTTGCCCACTTTCAGGTGTTTTGTTCAACAGAAGTAACAATATTTAATCCCTTTTTGATACAACTTTTACAATCATACGCTTATGTGCCCGTCTGTGTACATACACATTCGCGAGACACACGTTTGCATTTCAGCCTTGATGAGATAATAATATTTTGTCTGCATCAAGATATTTGAACAAATTATCCAAGAGTATAAAAAATATCTTGTTCAAATACCTCAATACTCCCCAAAACTTGTCTCCGATTTTTTGGAAAACCTATAGATTTGAATCTAAAGCATATTCAGAGCTTGGGTATGGACGCTACCCAAAGCATATCCACAGGTGTTCCATAGTATACCAAAAACATCGATGCTTTACTCAGAATAAACTAATCGTAGCTTAGAATTCCACTCAGACACGATTAAGATTTAGAAGCATGGTTATGGTTTCACAGAACTCTCCTACATCTCAAGGCCGGAACTTCTACGAGGTGGTAGAAGATGCAAAGAGGGTTTTATCGAGCATCACTGCCAAATGATCAATAAAGTTATGGCCCTATGTAAGAGTTGTCTTGGTACTTCACCCGAGATTGCCCTACATAAGAGTGAACGGAAGCACACATTAGTTTTAGGTTGTAGTTTTCTAATGAAATGTGTCTAGAATTTCAGAATCAACATTCTATCAGCCAATTTCCTCTCCTCCCCTTCCTTTTTTCTTTCTTCTCATTATTTTCTCTCGAGTAATCCCCCTCACCCTTCCTCTATCAGTATCAGCTTTCCCTTCGTTTTATCCTTCCGTTGCTGCTCCCTGAGTTATATATCCATTCTGTTCTCCCATTACATCAGGCGATTCCATTGTCATCATTCTTACTCATTAAAGTATGTGGTCATCTAATTACAACTGTTCAAACCAAAGGTAGAAGAAATTGAAAAATTATTTATTTATCTCTACATAATGCAAAAAGAGTCAGGCTAAAAAACCAATAGAGGACATAAACATCCATGAAAATCAAGGTGGGAGGTTAACAGAAATGATAAGTTAAATACAAGAACGAAGTTATAGGTTAACAGAAATGACACATACCACAGCAGTCACACCCCTGTGATTAGAAGCCAGGGGATCTAGGTTTGATTCTTGGTTGGTGCATCCTCGAAACTCTGTGCCTGGGTAATTATAGTAGGGTTGGATCTTGCACCCTTTCTCAGAGAAAAAAAATGAGGTAGATTGTCTTCGGATGTATTGTTTAATTTCTATCCAAGCAAACAAATATTGATCCTCTATGTCAGTCAACAACTGAAAATATTTATTGAAACATTTTAAGTTTCAATGCATGTACGAAGTTATCCAATGCTTGGCATTTTTAAATACCAAGATTCTGCCATTCTAAAGAACCAAAAACAAAGGAAGTCATCACCTAAGGACATATCCTAATATCATCATTAACATGAAAAGGAAACCCCTAAACTTCACGTCTAACTTGCCAGTTTCATCCTCAATTTGAATAATCTAAATAATCACCATTCATTACCAAAACATTCAAAATTGAATGCAAATAATGGCAGGTCCAGATACACAGGTGAAACAATAATCAAGGACATATTTCCATTCAGCAAGCATGAAAAAAATTTCTTGAATATAGAGGGCGCCAACCAGCACAAACTATATACCATGCATCCTCCGAGCTTGTGCAAGGGTCCCACCTGTTGGGAACCACAGCACAAACTCTATACCATGCATCCTCCGAGCTTGTGCAAGGGTCCCACCTGTTGGGAACCACAGCAAAGGGACTTGTATGTTTCATAGTGCATGCAAGTCCTAGAAAGCTAAATGTGTATGCACATCCACAAGAGGTTTGGCAAGTATTATGACTCGTAACTATGCCAAATATTGCAAGCATTATAATTCATAACTGTGCCCTATAATTTCAGATGTTTTCGAGGAATATTATAAATTAAATTTCAATAACAGCAATGTAACACAGTTCATCTATACAACCTATAATGTAGTTAAGATAATAATTTGACAATGAATGTTGAATAGTTTTAAACCCATGGTGCAAAGAATAGGATGTTAAGCTCAGAACCATACATTATTCATCTAGCTAAAGATAGCATAAAGATCTAGAGCTAGAGCCTACAAATTATTGCCTAGTTGTGTGCAAGACCATTGATGGAAAATAAGTGGAATAGTTTCTCAGATTCAGCTAGATATTTTCAGTAGATATTTCCTTAGATAATTATAGAATTTCTCGGTCCAATTTTCAGGTTATCATAAGAGTCATTTGGTCTTTCCAAAGTCTAATTTTATTAGGCTGCATTTACTAATTAAAGAGTCTAGTTCCAAGGTCATTTATTAGTCAAAATATGGTCCAAGAGTCTATAACTATACAGAAACTTCTAAGAGCCCATACAAGATTAGGCTGCATTTACTAGTTAAGAGTCCAGTTCCAAGATCATTTGTTAGTTAAAAGTCTGGTCCAAGGGTCTGTAACCATCCAGAAACTTCTAAGAGTCCATATAAGGTCCATTGTATGCATTTTCATATTAGCGAAAAAATATTTAGAGTCTAAAATTATCGGGTGCTTTTCCAAGAGTTGTTACAAAGTTTTCTGGATTTGATCTTATCTTAAGATCTATCCAAGGAGATGGACTCCTCCCACACTTCATTCCCCTTCAAATTCTCATCCATTTCCCCTTTATTTTCTGCTAATTAAACACTAGGCTGCATCAACCATCAATGGACCCACCCATACATGCACAAGATATGGACAAAAAAACCGCAAACTCAAGCAAACATGTTTGAGTCCAGAAGTCACATGTTAACACCAAGCTTATCCTCCTCAATTAACACTTGTTGGTCATAGTTTAATTAAGAGTAAACGGTAAAAATGAACTTCAAACGTGAAGTGAACTTGAAGTTACATCAATCAGCCTTAATGTTTAACAAGTCCTCGTTGATGTTGATGGTTGATTATTTTTTTGAAAGTAGGTTAATAAATAGAACTGCACAAATATAACAATAGAAGGACAATAAACATAAAGGTTCCCATGAAATTAGTTGGATAGTGAATAAGAACTATTCATTAGATTACTCCAAAATTAAGAAGACCAACCACTTATCAGTAGTCTACAGCAAATTTGGTGCAGAAAAAACCTGGGGAATACACCTTCAAGGCTATCACAGAATACCAGAGTTATCTGCCACATAAGGTATGTCAACAAAATGTAAAAGAACAAGATCAAAGGACTCCTTGATAAGGACACAATGAAACTGATATATCAATGAAATCTGAAAACATAAGGCTGCATTAACAAACACATGGACTATCATTTTTACTACAGGAAAAAAAAAATCCATGACAAAAAGGTCCTTCAAAGTAGTAGAAGAAATGACCATAAGATACCAAAGCAAGGTTAACCCTCCCATCATCTCATGCCAATTTGTTGGGTTATTTCATGTGAGGGATTACATTAGCTATGTCCAAATGCTGAATAATTAAACTATTCTGTGAAAATAACTACATGATGAAGATTGTGTCACCTATGTAATGTGCACGCATTGGGCTCTTGGTAAAACCAGTGCTCATGGAAGACAATATTTAGCAGGAAAACAAGCCAAAGAATGTGGTGAAGCCCTCATGTCAACACAAAGGGATATAAACTATTATTTTACACTAATAACTAAGTTTAAGTTATTGATCTTCAATGAAATTCGCTAGTATCTAAAACTTAAAGCTGAACCAAACCAAAGACTGTCAGGGTGGTTCCACTTGATATACAATTGTATAGACAAACTAGAATTTGCTGAAATCACTACGACCAATGGATTCTGAAGCTGCACATTTCCAAAAGCTAGTATTTGTGTAGGACAAAAGTCCAGGACGAGCCTACATAGAATGGCTCAGTGCTCAAGGTCTAGTAAAACCATGTTGACATGTTGATGATTATCAAGATACTACAAGATGGCCACAAGAGGCATGATGGTGTTGACAGGAGGATGTGCAAAATCAGGAGAAATCTGCAATTTAGCTAGTTAACCAAAAAAAAAAAACTAATAATTAACAAAAGAACTTGCTCAACATTAGAGAAAGAAGTCGACAATCACCTCCACGTATTAAACTACATATGTCCAGATGACGAAAATTAACTGAACAGGAACAATTATCTTGTACTTTCTTTGAGTCTTAAGATAATAACAATGGAAAAGGAAAGTATAACAATCAAAGAAGGTAGAATCCTAAAAGAATGAGAAAACTAAGATAAGAAAGGGTGGCATCAAATTCAAGAGCAACAAACGTCATCAAACCATATATTGCCCCCCTAACCCAGGCATATAACAACATAATCCTCCCAAATTTCAGCAATACGCAGCTAGAGTTTAGCCTGTTTTGGAAATCAGTCTAATTTGTTTCCCACGACTAATTAACCAAATAAAATAGGGAAAGAGAACCTATTTGAATTTAAAGACTCTAGAAGCCCAAGCTTATTTCCTTATTAAAGCAATTGGTCATATAGTTTGTGAGAAATCCAATGCCACCCAAGAGCAGCCCAAGTCAAAGGCACCACTACATTTCTTCAAAATTCGATACACAGCCAGGCAAACACGTGCGCTTCTAATGGGATTACAGGGCTTCCCAAGTACCTCATAACAAGTCAAACTGTAACCCTTGATTAGAAATTAGCCTAGAAATCCCTAGATGAAGTAGCTCTTACACCAAGCAATACTTTAGGAGGGAGAATATTGGTTTTAGCTCAGAACAATACAGAATTGCAGTATCAGTCCTAGGAACCCTCTGTAAAGAATATGGGAAACGAACATCTAGGATCCTAGAACATTGCACATCTTTCTGATAATTTTCCTTGGACAACATTAAAGCAAACCTTACCTTTGAAGGACTCGAGCCATTCAAGATCCCAGTCTAACAAAAACAGATCATGCAAAAGGAAATCCCACCAAAAATAACAAAAAATTAGCGAGATTATTAAGATCACATTAAGAAGGTGGAGATAACAGAACTCTTAAGGATATTAAAGACTAGAATCAGAATGATTGGAATGGAAACCGGAATGGCCATATTCCTAGATACATTTGGTTTGTAACTGGAATCAAAATCAGAATCGGAATGGGTTTTTTTGAATACAAGAGGAGAGTCGGGATTAGATTTGAATGAGTCTCTCCCTAACCAAACAGCTAGAATGAGAGCCACTCATTCCCATTCCCATTCTAAAGCCCAACTCACCCCAACCAAGCATGCCCTAAAAGCATGGAGAACAGCATAACATAATCATCAGCATCAAAATTTCAATCATGCCTGGATTTCTTCATGGCTTGCTTCTTAAGCAAATAACTAAAATGAAACTCAGTCTACCATACAGATGCATTTTAGGACTCCTATTTAATGAGAAGCAGCTGAATAATCACCTGCTTTTAAAAGAAATCGAAGAAATTCATGAGAATCCTACAATGAAAGCATGTTTAAGAAGCATGGCACTGACATACTTGGTTTCAAAATCTGGAAGGAAACAACACTATCCTATCAGAATTTGTGACACAATAAACATTTCATGAAAGAATGTTTTTTTTAATTTTGATGCATGCATTATCCATGAAAACAAGAGAAACAATCATATATTCTTCCAAAATAATAATTCAACATAACCAGATGCCAATTCCTTTTCTTGTACAAAAGGATTCAAATATTATCCAGTTCTGTTCATTGCATGTCTCCAAAGGTAAAATCAACTAGGTGAACTAAATTAAATGTTCGTTTGCAATGAGGTTGTGATTCCTTTCTGGAAAGATCTGGTGTGTTTGAAAATAAAAGAGATCCTAGTAATGTCCCACTGAAATTTGAATTTCAAAGTCTCTATCCAGCAAAATTATGTTTTGCTATCATCACGCTTCTCGACCTTCAACTGAGGGTGTAAATATGTGACAGCACAAATGAAAATACACAGATTAGATACATATGCAGCTCAAGCTCCAGAAAATAATAGGAAAAAAGAACATAATTGCAACAGTAACGTGTCTGGTATAAGTGTCACCTGCAAGCAGAAAGAATTCAGATGAAAAGACAAACAAGACTTGTTAAGAGAAGTAGATAGATGATCACCTTAACACAGTTGGCACATCAAGGTGCACCTGATTCACTGAGTATAAAAGCTTGGATAAGACTCTGGGCAGCATGAGTCTGGTCAGGTGTTCCAGATATTATGATCAGAGTCTCTTTCGCTTCAGGTCTAGGTTCAGTGATGGTAATTTTAGCTTCTGAAATCTGAAAATGTAACTAACCATGTAATTATGTATGTATCAAGGATTGTTTAATGCATGGTCAGCAAAAATCTCAAAGCAAACCTCACGAATCCGTCTTAAACAGCCTCCTTCCTCCCCATATATGGAAGGTACAAGAGATAGAGGAACAACGACATCCACAGTTGTATTAGTAATAACAGCTGGCTGACTTCCACTGCATAAATAAACAAGCAAACTCATGATTGTGAGTCAAATTATGCTAAAATTTTAACAAAACAAAAAAAACGGGAGGAGGTAAACCAACCCAGCAAATCCACTAATTCTTCTTTGCAGGGCTCCTCCTCGGTAATCAGACATAGGCATGGGACCACCACTCTCCTTCATACCCTATGGCAGTGCCATCAGCAGCATTGATTTAGCATGCAGGACAAAGGCCAGAAGAAAACTAACTTGTAGAACTTGTTCTTCATAAAGAATGAAAATGTGGAAATAGATATCATTTCATGGAACAAAAAGAGCTTGAATCACCCCTAGTTTGTGATAAGCAAATGCTATAAACAACAACCTAAAAGAAACTAAAACAATTAAAGATAGACAAACCCAATGCATCCTGGTTAGTGATTAACCTTACCATTCTTTAATGGATCGAACAATATGCCATTAAATAAGAAAAAACACAAAATTCCTTGAGTCTTTAATATTCTAATACAAAATACTTCCCCCGCATGACCACCTCATCATGTCTACACCTAAAGAACCTAAATATTCCAGTTCACCCATTGCTTTCATATACCATTCTTTTAAGAAAACAACCTTTCTACAACAGTTCTTTGCATTAAGAGGGAGGGAGGGGGAGGGGGGGAGAGAGAGATGCATCAACCAAACATGAAGTGTATCTATCATGCAAAAGATTGGGGACCATAGAAGTCAATGCTTCCATGCCACATACTGAACAAGCTAGAATTACTACTATGAAACCTACACATGTACATGTCCCTCCATCTAGCGTCTATCAGCTGAGCTTCCAAACTAGGATATCAAAATCTTGTTGTGGAAATCAAAATGGTCATCACTAAATTATCACCACTGATGCATAATTACAAACATCTTGAGGACCATAAACACTGAAACATCCCAGTGATGCATTGACAAGTTGCCCATGGTATAGAAGCTTGACTAAGAATATCAGCTATGCAAAACAATCTTCTCCGAAAATAGAAAGGTCCTTCTAATTATTTGTGGTCATCCAATTACGAAAGTAATTGTCATATACAGTAAATGTTACATGCAAGATTTTAATCCTGTGAGGCGGGGATATCCCAATTTTTTCATGGAATGGGACATGCCGCCGTCCCACCCTATCACAGCACTTGGGACAGAGGAAGTCCCAAGACACCCCGATCAAGATGCTAAGATGATAACGGGATGATCCTGTCCCAACATATGGGATGGTATCCCATCTCATTGTCGCGCAGGATGTCCCAACAGGACTTGATTTTTTAGCTGCACATGCCTAAACATTCTCAAGAAATTCTCACCACATGTCCTCAGCATCACTCCTAAGTTTAGTTTAATGATCTCAGGTAAGCTCAAAACCATCCAGCTTTACCATAAATCATGCCTGAAGAAAAATACAAAACCCTGCACCAGAGACCCATCTATCTTGCTGCTTTGATGCTATGTCAACCAAGTAGATCTCAATAACTCAATCAACCATATTCATCCTACGGCTATAGACCCGACTTGCAACTAAATTATCTAAGTCAAACTGGAATGTCTGGTCTTCTGTTTTTTTTTCTATACATTCCCTTGAGGTCTGCTCAACTACCATTCTGCCATAAAACTCTTCAATCTCAACTACCTTATTTCGTGAGTCAGTTAAGTGCAGAACAAATTTATTAAGTCATAATTTTCCGGTGCATCATGCACAAACAGAATGGAAATTCATTAAAAATGAAAAGCCCGTCTTATTGAAGGTAAAGCGTCTCAGGATAAAAAAGAATCTGCACAAACAATGAATTATCCGGCTTACAAGATGAATCAAGCTTATTCCTCTCATCGACCTGGAGTTCGTTATTTCTTTGCTATAACTACAAAATCAAGATCAGCCATTATTGGCATGCAGAAAGAGAGTATCATTCCAAACAAATAGCAGATATATCAACTAAACTTGGTATCCATCTAATTTTGTTGACAACCCCAATGGATCTACACAAATTGAATCGAAGCTATATAAGTAAAGATATCAAATATCTATAGCACATGCAACACTTAATCATAAACTGACAGCATGCACAAAATGGATAATTATGTTTATAATGTTCTGGGGCTAGATCAATGTCAGGCAAACAAATCATGTGCTTGAGTCATATGTACCAACATAAATAACGAACAAATAACAGCCACCAATCATTTTAACACACAGGGTTGAAGCAGTGAGGGAGAGAAATTGGGCTAGTTCAAAAGGAAGTTAAGTTACCCAACATGCTCCGGTTGGGTTTTAAACTTGAGATGCATACTCATTGATTTTTAAAGTGCCATAATTAAATATGCAACTCTGCAAAATAGAATAACTTATGTATATTGCCCAATTACTAGAATACCACAAACAATATTTGCCACTTCGCAAACCACAGAATTAACTATCAGCAAGATAGGGAGGGCACTTTTATACACACGGAAATGATCCCAATAACACATGGAAATGTAGGGAGGGGCTTAACTACCATGGTTATTTCTAAGGGAGGATTCTTGATTTCAAGTCAGAGATGTTTGATCAATGATTAGTAGTTGAAAAACTTTTCTTTGATTGGTAGGTCAGAACAACAGGTTGTGAAGTGCTGGGTCTTACTAAAAAGTCATGGATAGTTTTTTGCACCACACCACCCCCCCCCCCAAAAAAAAAACCCCAATAAACATTTTTTCTTGAATCGAAGCATTCCCACCATGAGTATCTCTTTTGGGGCATTAAAGAGCAAACCTGACAAGTACTCCAAACAAGCAGATGAGTGTAATTATTCAAACCCCTTCATCTTTTGTGTTAATGAATCAGATTAGTTCGCTCACTACCCTGCACACAACTTTAGCCTCCAAGAAACCTAACACACGAAAATTCTGTGAAATATGAACATTTAAAATAAAATAAAGTAAATATACCAAAACATGTTACCTACAGACAACATTAACCAGTAAATGGAACTTCTTATTGGGGGAAAAAAAAAGGAAAGAAGTAGAAGAAAAGAGGGGTGGGAAGACCACTACATATGACATTAATTGAGGAAAAAAGATGGAAGTGGGTCAGCACCTGAAGCTAATAATTTAACACTAGAAAATAGCTCATGGATTTCATAATTTGCACAAAAGTGTCTTCTGAAACAACACTCCCAAAAAGGGGAGAATAAAGAATGATGATTTGAAGTTTACATGTCAGATTTTTTTTAACCACAGATAATAAGTCTACATCTGAAAATCTTCTGGATTCATTTGATATACATATATATGTGCGTGCGTGCGGGTGTGTGTGTGTGTGTGGTGTTTAAAGACTAAAACAATGTTTTTGCTATGGGACCTACGGCATGACAAAGGCACCAGACAGTAAAGTAGGCTTGATTATGAACTAAAGGATAGGAAAAATATGTGACCCACTGGTGTCAAAGACAGTCTGGGCGCTCACCTAAGCACAAGTAAGGCCAGGCAACCCTGGAGTGCCTCAACAACCCCCAGAAAAGGCAAGTTTATTAAAGCTACTGCAAGAAAAAGCAAATGCTGTGTCTCACTAATGTCCAACACCACTCTTCTTGGTCCATTTTTGCCCCTTTTTTAAAGATATATCAGCTTCATTTTGAGGGGCATTTTGGCCTATTGAAGCCTTTATAATTAAAGGGATCAAGGAATGCTAGGTCTAAAGTAAGAATGAGGGCAAGTCCAATGACTTCAACTTCACAATCAAATTTTAAAGCAGAGACTAATTTGAGATAGCAACGTGAATGATGAACATAAACATGGTGAAAACAGGAGTGATGAGAGTTCAAGCAACAATTACAATAATGATGATTGAAGGCTTGAAGCTTCTCTAGGATGTCTAGTTATCTACTTATTTTTGTTCTTTTTTTAAAACATGTTTCTGGAAGTGGTGCTGTGCTTCATCCTTGAACTTCATAGTTATTTCACAACATTGAAGCATTTACTTTGCTGCTTTTGTGTAAAAACATGTTATGGAAAGTGGTATATTGATGTGAAGTTTTGAAAGATGTCGAACATGATAGATAATATTCAATATAAATATGACTTAGGAAGCTGATACTTGAATGATTAAATTTATGATGTTTGTATTATTTTTAAAAACAACAAGTATTTGTTTCTCATATATTTATTGACTTTTCATATATCAGCATCTTGTTTTGTTCAGGCATGCGCTGTTTTAGCATCTAGTGCCTCAAGCAATGTGGGGCTCCTAATGCCTTGAGGGGCCTTTAGTTTTTGACAACCTTGTGTGACCCTACAAATCTTATCTTATCATAACCCATGGCAAAACTAAATCATTTTGATACATATTAGGCTATCACCAATGGTTTCTACATATTTGCACATGAGAATGCATGTGCACACAAGTACTAAAAGTAAACCATTTCAAAGCATCATCCATGCACATACTAACCATCTCCACACACCATCAGATATCAGCTAATCAGCCACCACTTCTACTACATATTATTGCCCATCAGCTGAGAGTGCCCTGAACAATTGCTGCCAATAATGACTAACTCATAGATGCCTAAAGCCTATAAGTAATTTTTATCCTACATGATATGACAAGAGGTAGCTCAACTTGGGCAAGACAATGAAAGTAAGAAGTTGGGCTCTACCCAAGATCATGCATTAGAAAACACCAGATCTCCTTTTTGGTCGAGCTCCTAGTATCGTTATGCTAAGTTAACCAGTTTATTATCATGCAAAAGTAATTTCTATCCATACAATTATTGAGCATCAATTTATACCAGAAAAGTAATTAATTACAATACATTATGCTCATACAGTGTCAAAAGCCAAACTACAATCCCAAAGGTTAAAAATAATTCAAATAACAACAACAGGAATTTTTTTCATAGCAAAACTGAAAAGACAGGTTCTTACTTGCGGTGCCCATGGTGCAGCTCTTTCGCGACTAGGAGGAAGACTGGCGCCGTGAAGTGTATGAGCAAAAGCAGATCTTTCATCATAAGGTCGACCAATAGAATCTTTCTGAAATGAAGGCAAATTGGAATACAACCTGGGGGGTGAGTCCCTCCTTCCCACGAAGGGACCAAATGGAAGTATTTGCTCAACAAAAGCAGGATAAGCACTAGGAGGTAATTTATCACGGAAAATATGATGCTTCAGTCTAGTAGTAATCTGCAGCAGAGCTTCCTGAACTGCTCCAAATTCACCAGTAATCTGGAATCAAACACTTCAAATGTCACGTGTTGATATGAAAATGTGTAGCAATTTTATATAGCAGATATAAAAAAGCTGGGAACCATGACTCAAGAAAGAATAACACAGTCATCTCATACAGAAGGGAAAAAAGGGTCTATGGCAACCAAACATGAAGACAGAGTACAACAAGCAAAGACAGACCTGAACGACTTCATCATTTTCTGGCACACCCTTTGGGATCTGATCTTTACCCAATATACGAATGTGAGCCCCAGAGAGCTTCCTCATTTCTGCTATTACAGCACCACCTTTTCCAAGAAGGCAACCAGTTTGGTTAGGAGCAACAATAAGCCTAGATAAAACCATGCTGTCTTTATTATCAGGCACAGCCATCATAATTCTGTGCTGCACACGAAGGACAGCATCTTGCACTGGTGAAATCCTATCATTTGGGAGCTGCAAACACCAATTAACCAAATTACCAAAGTTGCAAATTTTCTATTTTACAGTAACAAGTATAAAATGTATACAGTTGCTTAGCATTGATAACCAAGACAGTTATAAACTTCTGAAAATAATGAATCAAACTGAGCCCTGGCCATGCTAAACCCATATTAAGTTGAGATTCCAATGCTACAAAACACTTTTAAGAAGCATTTAACCATAAAAAGTCTGCTTCTGATAAATAATAAATAAACAAGTTAGAAAATAAAAGAAAGAAAAATGGAGGCCAAAAATAAAACTGCACAAGCAGGCTAATGAAGCTCAATTTTAGGCAATGGGAATATGGGATATAAGTCTTCATTCAAATTCAAACCATTCATTTTAAGCATCAAGCTTGCCCTTTGGCAGAAAACTATACAATAGAAGCAATAACAAGTGGCATTAGACCTCTCTTATCAAAAAAGAATGGAGTACTACACCAGACCCTAATGCAAGATCCTCGTGAATGTATAACAAATGGCCCAGCAGTATCACACTAGTTATACAAGACAAGAAAAACTCTACTGAAAAAAGATCCATTAAATAATTAAAGAAAATAAATCAAAATATGACATTGTTCTTACAAGTTTGACAGAATCATGGAGTAAGGTAAACCACCGATACAATAAATGACTAGATAGCATAAATGACCCAAACAAGAAAAAGGAAAAAGTGAATATGCCCTAAACCTGTGTAGTATTATCCAAGGCATGGTGACTACCAAGACATCGTTTCAGCATTAGGACAAAGAAGTCAAATCATCAAGTGAACAAAATGACTAAATAAGGGACTCACAATCTCAAGTTACACCACTCTAAAATATGTTTATAATTATACACACAAAAAAAAAAAAAAAAAAAAGTGAACAAAGAAACTGACACTAAAGATAATCTTACACCAGAACACACCTGGTTAAACTCAAACTACATAGAAAGGACCCAAGTTACTTAAACAATAAACAAGAACAGCTTATCCTTTAGAAGCCTTCTGAACAAACCAAACAAACCATGTCAAAAGGCTTCTCTTACACTACCATCATATGAAAAAGAAACAAAACAAAAACACAATATTTAGTCTTCTTTTTTTTTCTTTTTCTTTTTTTTTTTGAACATGTAAGAGTACTTGTACATGCATATGTACTTTAGTAGTACCATGGAAAATCAACCAGCATAGTTGTTGATATACAGAAACAACCAGTGAACCTAGAAGAAAGGTACGAATATTTCCGATAGTGCGTTCAGTAAAAATTCAGATAAAAGAGCACTACGCATGGTAAATGGAAGAGTAAGGGAGCTCATTGAAGTGAATGACACTAGCACATCGCACATACACAAGCATGTGATGCTTTGAATTTAGCAATGTAACAGGCCATGAGATCTCCTCTGCCAGCAACATAGAAATATTTAAAATCACAGACCATTTCATTGGTATGTCATTGTGAATTTCATTCTTTTGCACCAAAGATGAGTGGATCTTAAAAAGCACGAGCATATTTTACCACTTACTGTATTAATTTGGAGCCGAGGACAATCCTAGAATAGAATAGGATGTACAAACTCCCCAATAGCAGAAGTCACAAAGTTCACAAGGACAATAGTTTGCCTTAACTGTAATAAAAGTAACCAAAGATACACACATGCAGAAGAATGACATACAGAATCAAGCAGGTAACTTCAAAATATGAAGTCATGAAACTTCTCGATGGAAGAATCACCATTAACCATGGCAACTATCATATGCCAATTCTAAATATACAAATAGGCCAAAGTTTCCATGGCTATCACTTTCAAGAAGTCTGATGGAATCAGCTTTATATCTATCATTTCTGCTTAACAATCTGTCATGTCTAACTCTTAGCATCTATATTGGATATGTACAAGGATTCAGGTCTCGGCAGGACCACCCGTAAGACACTGGGATGGGGTACCATCCTATGTGCTAGGACAAAACCATCCTACCATCATCCCAACATCTTGATCAGGACGTCTTGGGATATCCCCTGTCCCAAGTGTCAAAATGGGGCGGGATGATGGCACATCTCATTACATGAGAAAACTGGGAGAGCCCCATCCCACAGAATTTAAAACCTTAGATATGTGTTCTAATTGGATTCACCTCAAACACTTGGATAGTATCGACATTTTCTGTTGTAGCTTTTAAAAATCATTAGTTGGACGACTACAAGAATGAGCTTGACAATGTCAAGACATGAATTGTTGTTTGTTTGAAAGATTGGTTAAGAATGTTGGTACTAAAATAACTTTGTTAAATACCATTTTCACAAAATTTTTTAGGTGATTAAGGTATTGGAAGACCTTAACAAATAAAATATTCAAACATTTTCCTGCACATAATATTTAATTAAAATACATATACTAGTTAAATTCTTTTTCTATGCATCCCTTTACCTCCTTTTCTCCTCTTGTCGAGTCAAGTACATGGCCACGTACCCAAATCTGATTCTTATGTTAGTGTCATTGCTTGAGGCTGCCATTTACCAGAACATGGGTGTCAGAAAATGATGCAACATGACAGGCATCAAGCACAGGCCTCCATGATAATGCATATGAATGCCAAATTTTTGAGGGTTTCATAGCACACATAACTACAAAGATTGCTTTCTAGCAGTTAGCAATATTGGTGTTGATGGTGGTATAAGAAATAATGGTAACAATAACAACAGTTATAATAATAATAATAATAATGCAAAGATTATTTGGATATGTACAGAAGTTGATCTAGGCCTTTCTAAGGAGGACATCTAGATAAAGATACAAAGTCCTGTATTTTTTCAACTAGAAATGTTTGAAAGATTTCTCGCTACAATAGAACCATCCACTAGTCAACTCAAGAGTTGCACCTCGTTAAAGCTCTCCATACCAAGTTCCCTGCCAGGATTTTTCCCATGATACAACAAATACACAACCAAGCAACAGAAAATCAACAGGAAAAACATAATAGAAAACAAAAGCAAGGATGGAAGCATTACCACAGGACCCGATATGACTATGATGCGATCATCTGACTCAGGTTCAGTCTCAAGAATTTTGATTTCACAGCCTGTTTCATGTTGAAGAGTCTTAATAATGCTCCCTCCCTTTCCAATCACACTACCAACTTTGTCATTGGAACACATCAACCGATGAGTTAGTAGCTCCGGAGAAACTGGAGGTTGACCTGGTGAAACAGCTCCATGGAATTTAGAGACAGGTGCAACAATGCTTGAATGATAATCGGTGAGGTCATATGGTCTACTGGAAAAAGGTGGTCCCTGAATCGGAAGATGATAGCTGGGTGGTGGAAGATCTTCTGGCCTAGGAATAGAAGCAAATGGATGAGATGATGGCCCAGATGGATTGTTTGCAGGAAATGAATCACGATCACGAGGTGGATTCTCCAGAAGCTGCTGAGAAACGGATTGGAGAGCTTTCTTCACTGAATCAACCGCTCCTGTTATCTGCAGAAAAATATTTAAAAAGAACACTTATCATTCAACAAATGTCATAAACTAGGATTTGAAACATGCTTCTCTAAAAGATACAAATCCAAAGATATATACAAAACAAGGATAAACAAGAACAACCAGCAAATGAAATAGGAAAAAAGAAGAAGGAGACCAAGTAATGCAATAAATAATGCTCATCAGCAAATTTTAAGTTAAAAAACAAAGAAACAAAATCACACATACAGCCTGCAACCTTTGCTAGTAAATGTCAAAATTAATTTGCCTTCTACTTCTAGAAGGGTAGGAGGAATGATAGAAACACTCAGATTAAGAAAATTTCTTACTTGGACAATTTCATCATTTGGTGAGGAACAAAGAGGAAGTTTATCCCTAGGAAGTATTCTGATCTGGGCCCCACTTTCAGCTGACATCTGCTTAATTACACTCCCACCCTTCCCAAGGAGGCAACCAACTTGGCTAGATAAAACTAGGAGTCTCACAATAACTGAAGAATTCTTGTTGCTTGATTCATCTCCACCATCATTGTCTGTGTCGCCTTCAATAATCCTCTCAAAAACAAGCAGGAGAGCCTTAAGTGCTGAAGATGTCACCTTCTCTGATTTTGTGTCCTCTACAGCATCAGTTTCTTCTTTCCTTTCATCATTATCAGCAACTTCCTTGGCATCATCACCATCACCACCAGCAGCTTCCACATCTTCATTGACTTCCTTATGCTGCTCATTACCAGCTTCCACATCTCTCTCTGAAGCAGTTATAACGACTATTCTCTCATCACATCCAGGGACAATCTCTTCAAGTCTGATCTTTGCACCAGTCTCCTGGCGTATCCTTGCTACGATGCCACCACCTTTACCGATCACACTTCCAGACTTGGAAGCAGGGCAAAGCAGACGGAACATAATAGCCCTGGCTACTGCTTTCAACTGATTCTGCTGTGTGATAGAATGTGTGGTTTTTTGCCACTTGCTCCTACCATGTGGTTCTAAAAGGCTATGTTCATAAGGTCGTTTTGAAGGTGTAAATGGAACAGCCATGTCTGTCTCCAAACACCAAAAGAAGAATTAGTAGGCAGAAACGGCCAATATAGAGAAACAAAACATCAAGCAAGGGAAAAAACATGGTCAACAATTATAAGTACTGGGATTTGCCTAGAAAACACACATTAAGAGATACATATGATAACCAGGATATGCCGAGATCAAATATTTAGTCAGTTAGAAAGCACCGCCAGTGACAGCATTCAAACCCAGGGATTGTCATGCATCCCCAGCAAGAACAAACCAGTCCAATTTCTATGAAACCTCGCTACATAACTGAACTGTTTCTAATCAGTTAGTCAAAAACTACATAAGCTGTTCCGGATTTGGCTGAATTTGGTGGAGAAGGTGGCTAATTTCAACAGCAGAAACCATCAAACACACACACACACACAATAACTAAAATAAGGTCTCTTTGAAGGTATAATACAAAGAAAAGCCATAACCTTCCCTCATTCTTGAACCTTGAAATGAAAATAGTAGAATGAAGTAACTCACAGAAAGTAAGAATACATCGGAAAAGAAAATTAAAAAAAAAGGGAACAAACATGAAGAATGAAATGAAAATGGTAGTACAAAAGTGGCTCACAGAAAGAAAGAATACATAGAAAACAGATTTTAAAGAATTAAAAATTAAAAAAAAAGAATAAACATCAACACTTAAGAATACAGCCAAGTCACTCAAAAGCAGAAAACAGAATCCATGGAAAAAACAAAATAAAGAAGCAAGATACAAATTGGCATATAGATAGCACAATATCAATGAAAATGACTGATTCAAGCTCTTTTCTCCTTTCTTTTTCTGCTTATCAATCACATCAATCTCGAAATCTAGCATACACAATATCCCTGTCCACCAATTGATTTGTTGTCAATACACACACACACACACACACATATAGATATATATACAAATAACCACTCAATTAAAATGAGATGAACAAAGTCTTAGAAAAATGCTGAATGTATC
Source organism: Cocos nucifera (assembly GCA_006176705.1). Taxonomy (NCBI): domain Eukaryota; kingdom Viridiplantae; phylum Streptophyta; class Magnoliopsida; order Arecales; family Arecaceae; genus Cocos; species Cocos nucifera. The sequence continues at coordinate 1,922,136 of QRFJ01000089.1, read as the reverse complement.
GAGAATGATCAGTTTTTTTTCCTCATTTAACCAATGATGAAAGCCCCATGCTCAATTGTATCATCCCGTTTTACAATCCAAAAAAAATCAGGCTCACAGATTGTCGTGTTTCCTTGTGACAAGTTCTCAGGCATTATCAACTATTTACCTGCATTTCTATGAGTTCTTGCTACATATCATGCAGTTGTATTCCAATTCAACAAGACACATGCTACAATAAAATCTTGAGAGGTGTAGGATGAAATCCCATGCCCTTCCCAGTTGTTGAGAATGAGAGGCAGAGATAGTTAATAGAAAGTAATCGATAAAAGGATCACAGAATTAACCAACAGGGGGGCAAAGAACAGAATTTGACATGTGCAACATTATAAATACAACAAAAACTCAAGCCTCACAGAAACAAAAAGTACATAGAGAACTAGATATAACAAGCAAACTTAGAGATAACATAAGGAACAATCCCAACCCAAAAATTCAATACAACAACAAAATTAGAATAATACAAGCTTTAACCATAGTAAACCACCTAAAGCTTAAAGGAGATTTGCTTTTTCACCTTATCTTTAAGAGATACTCTTGGGTATCAGAATGTTTTGGCCTAATTCTAGATCTTTTCATTTAAAAAATCACGCATTTTTCTGGTCGTGCTCCCTGGAACAGGCCTGCAGATATTCTCTAGTATTTAGTACATCCAATGCATTATTTTTCTGCATAACCTCGTATAGAACATGTCACTGAATTCTAACTTAAGATGATATATGTTGAGGTAAGCTGCTCAGCATTTGTGGGAGATGGCAAAGTTAAAAAGAGAAAAAAGGGACATGGAACAAAAAAAAAAAAAAAAAAAAAAAAAACTGTAATAAGGTCTCCTTCACAGTGTCAACGAAATCTACAAGCACCATTTCTAAACACCAAAACCAAATATAGAAAGTGATTATAGACAGAACCAGTACATCAACCAAAAAAAAGGAAAGATTAAACAAACAAATGTGGTCCAATTGCACAGCACATGGAAACAAAAGTTTGTTAAGACATATCTATGAAAACCAGCAAAAATTTTGACAGACTACCAAACAGCAAATAGATTTTTACTCATTCAACCACCCACCCACCTAGACCTTTCCCTTTCCTTGGCAGAGGAGAGTGTCACAAAATGAAATTTTTCAAAAATATTCCGTCACAATTCGGCAACTTCAAAGTATAACACCAACCATTCAAGAATAAGTAAGCATGCCATATGTAAAATGAAAAACATGATGGAAAAAATCTTGCTTATTAAGAAATTTTCCAGACAAAGTGTGTATCCATAATGGTCGAAAAGTTTACCAAATGATCATCAGGTTTCTCTGCAAGAAGTTATCAGAATTATCAGCCATGATAGTAACACGCTATCACACATATTTCAGGAATTCTAGTTACGGTCTCTGCAATTATATTCTGGTTCAAGAATAAAAATAATATCATGGATTCCTATTGTGGAGTATTTGGTGGAGATAAAGAAATTTTCTACAGCAGAAGGCCTCATGCATCCAACACATCTATTGGATTTTTTTGGAATAGCCATGACATTCCCCATTTGTTTCTCTGAACACCCCGGGGAAAGAAGTAGGTAGAAATTCATTGACAGAAAGAAAGAACCAATACATGAAGAGAGAGAGAGAGAGAGAGAGAGAGAGAGAGAGAGAGAGAGAGAGAGAGAGAGAGAGAGAGAGAAGGAAAAACGAAGAAAAAAAAATTATTTGGTGATAGAGGTTTACATTCTTCCATTACCCATAGATTTCTTCAATCTCACATCTGGCATATAGAATAACCCTATTCAACCAATCAACTAAAGTTGCTACTCAAAAGCCATATAACAATCAGAATAGAACAAATTCTGACACTAGCAAAATAATGACATATTCCAGAGGGGGAAAATCGGTCTTCTTATCTATCTAATGGGGAAGAGTTCATGACAGTAGGTTGATACGTGATCCACATCCCTGATTGTTTAGAAATCAGGTCCAGTGACCACCATGCTTATCTGTTACAACCAATCAGATATTAGAGACTATTTACTTACACGTAAACCATCGCATTTTTGTGGATCCTTGCTACCTAGCAGCAATTGAGTTATAATTTAACTGGACATAGGGTACAGTAGCAAGAGCAATCATCCATAAGAGGTCCGCCTACTACTTTTCCTACTGACTCGGCGATAAGGAAATAAAGAACGTTTCTTTTTATATCAAAAAATTACAAACTCCCGAAAAACTAAAAAAGATTCAATACCGAGTATATAAGAACTAACGAATCTACAGATTTTCCCAGAAATCCGAAAGATTACCCCAAAACCAGAGCAAGAACATGCATTGTGACCAGAAAACCTAGGGCAAGAGGCGAAAAAATATAAATGAAAAGATTGAGAAAGGAAAATAAACGAAAAAAAAATGTTCCAGTGTGATCTGGGAGCCCTAAAACCTGGTTTTCCACCAGAATGATTAGGAACTGCGAAAAGTGGAGCTAAAGAAGAAAGACGAGAGGAAGAGATGACACGGAGAAGGAGGATATATCCTCACCTCTTCGATCGAGAATGGCCGCTTCTGCTCCAAAGAAACCCTAGAGAGAAGCGCGGGTGAATAGAGCAACGAGAGCAAGTACTGGCGATGCTCTCTGCTCCGGAAGGCAGAGGGTTTAAGGCGCACCGCACCGTCGAAACCCGGAAATCAAGAGAACGGAGTAATTCTCTGACGGGTGCAGAAAAACTGGGCGTGGATTACACCTGTAATCTCAATAAAACACGTAATCATTATTTTTTAAATTATATTTAATATTTAAAATTTTAGATTATAAAAATATTTTTTTAAAAATTTATAATATTTTTTTATAAAAATTATGATTTTTTTTATAAAAATTATAACATTCTAAAAAATATATAATATATATTATAATTTTTGTAAATGAATCTTATAATTTTTATATAAAGATATCAGCATGAAGGAATAGAAAATAATAATAAATATATATATAAATAATATTTTTATATAAAAATTATGACATCTATTCATAAAATTTATGATATTTTAAATAAAATATTATATTTTTTATAAAAATATTATAATTTTTATGAAGAAGTATCATAATTTTTTGAATAATATCATAATTTTTTAAAAAAAATATTTTTATCATTATAAATTTTAAATATTATGGAATCACATTGAAAAATTGATTATGTATTTTAATGGCATCATTCGATATACTATACATTATTTTTTCTATACCACATACAGTGTAGAAAATATTACTTCAAGCATTCGCCTCAAGGACTTGGGCTTATCTTATTTATAGGATCCAAGGAATGAAAAAAAAAAAAATGACTTACCTATTTGATGCATGGACATAATTACATGATAATAATAATTTATAAAAAAATTATTTTATTTAAATTATTAATTAATAATTATTAAAATATTAATATAATTAGAATTCATAATTATTAAGATATCTTATCAAAAAAAAATATTTAACATCGATAAATGTGGTTAAAATCATGCCTGAAATTAAAATTAAAGTGAACCAACCATGCATAACAAATTAATTATAAGATCTTTGCGAAATCATTATTTGTATTGCTCATATAATCTAATAATATATTCCAATCATTCATATCGATCTTGATTAATTAAATAAAAAATATGAGTTAGTATGCATAAATAATATTTATATATGTAACTTCTGATATGTGATATGTGGTGTATGAAATGAATTTTAAAAATACTAATTTTAAATCATTAATTTTAAGAAAAAAATATGCATTCTTCAGATGGACCAATATTCTTATCATATATGGATTCTTTAAAATAAATTTGAAATTGTTTGAAGATAGTTTGATACGGAAAGCAAAGTATTTGGTAGAATGTTCCGTAATGTTATATTTCCTGGATGAAAAATAGTTTTTGTTTGTGGTGACTATTTTATGTAGTCATTAAAAAATAAAAAATTATTTAAATTTAAGATAATATATGATTATTTGTTCATATAGTTGATAAAGTTGATTAGCTGAGTAATGTAATATATGTTCAGCCTCTTCATTGAGAAAGGGCAAGATCAATTCATTTACATGGTCATGGTCTTGCTCTATTTTTTTGATGCTATAGCAAGAAAATTCAGTTTACCGGTACTTGTATTAATTTTTTTATAAATTACACAAGATTGTGGCATTACTTATTCCAATATCTGGATTTGAAAATTACAATTATTCCATCTTGTTTTATTTATAACTGTCTAAATTTTTCTTTTGCACATTTTGCAATATTCATATCAAAGTGCTAGATCTCTTACATCAAAAAAAATAAATAAATAAATAAAGTAGTAGAGCTAAATCTATACATACAACAATAACCTTCAACATATAATAACTACACTATAAGAAAAAAAAACAATGTACAAAAATTTTTATACTCTTATTAAAACAACATGATAACCAAAAATATAGTTTAACATGAGCTGGACAAATCTTTGATGCTTGTATCAATTCATTTGTTGTTACTCTACCCGTTAATGTTTGAAAAGTTAAATCTTTTTCCTTTAATATGCTTATGGAATATAGATGACTTTTCTGAATAGAAAAGCTTATATATGATTTTCGTTGCATACCATGTTAAAATATAAACCGCCTATTTTATGGTTGGATCAAATTTTGATTTTGTTTGGCATGTTAATGATGTATAAATGACATCTGAAAAAAATACAGTTGATAACAAATAGCATGGTCATGTATTAATTTGCAAGCTTTCGCTATTAATTATTTTATCACTTTTGCGAAACCAGAGTCTCCACCAAATTGTCGTCATCAAAATAATCTACGAGATGCATCAACTTCCATCCCATTGGTCAACATTGAATTAAGTATAGAAGGAAAGTATTGTTGTCGAAAATAGTTCGCTTTGAGAGGCTACTCATAGGAAGTACTGGAATGACATGTAAAATAAATTTGGACCAAAAAATTTAACTCCAACGAGAACCTGCGATACTCAAGTCAGCAGAAAATGAACGAACAACAATAAATTCTCTGAGAGAAAATTTTTGTTTACCTAGATCCTCGAAATTTATGATATTTGTAGAAAAAGATTATCTGGTTGTTATATCATTCTATTAATCATGTCGTTTTGAGATCGTAGATATTTTTCAGGATAGGAAGGCCATTGCTGAAATGATCAAAATTTTCTATTTACCTCTATCATTTCCAACTTAGTAGGAAATAGCTTGATCGATCATGGTTGGATGATAGCTACATCATCGTTTATTTTAGAATAAAATTATTGGGATCGGCGAAGTACTTCGGATCGCTTTACGGGTCGAGAGAGAATGTATGAGATATTTTGACCTTGAAACACTGATGTCCTGATATCGATCCGAGGCAATCCAGGCATTAGACAGCTCAATCCGAGGTGTTCACATCACCTCCGTAATACTATCCTTCTAGTGCTGAGTCTGAGGATCGGGTACAAGGACTATTTTTTTAGGATGCCTCGGATTGAGCTACGTGCCTCTTCATTTCTGACGACATTTTTATCATTAATAGTCGATGACATCATTTCATGGTGCATGGATAATTATGATCGAGGAGTCTATCTGACTGTTCATTCTTATGAGGGGATGATTCAAAGAAGAAGGTATCATTTCATCTTCTTCCTCTTTTTAAGCGCATCCGAAGGGCGAAAAGACAACAATTACGATATTTATCATCTTCTTTGCTTGAAGTTCTTTTTTCCGTATCTTAGAGGCCAAATGGATCCCAAATGAGCGAAGAAGCTGTGGAGGTTATTGATTCGAAGAAGACAAGCTGGGACTCCTTGTCCTAAAATCTTCGAAGGAATTATTACTAGAGATTCGAATATCGTTCTCCCAATCATACCTTCTTCTGGTATGGTAAACTAAGGGAAGAAGGATGTTTTTCACACAGATGATTCATTGATGGGTGTGTCGGAATCTGGGATTAAGCTGATAAATTTATCAATGGAAGTCATGAATATGCTGGCGGATTTGAGGGCAGATCCCATGGTGGAAATGACCCTTTTAGCCTCTCCCACTGAAGTTTCTGTGAAGGTCACTACCATAAGGATGGAGGGAACCATAGGAACATTTAGTCCTGAGGTACCGATGTGGTTTACCGAGGCTGTAGGGGCTATTCCCGTCAAAAGTTGCCCTCCAGTTGAAGCTCAAGTGGAGATTCATCGAATACCGCCTTCTACTCTGATTGTCGTCGAAACTTTAAGGACTGTTGTCGAATTTTTACGGAGCCATCTTTCTCTTAATGAAAGATGTGCTCTGAAAGGAGAGGGAGCTCAGCGCCGAATGGAGGGTGCCCTGAGATATTTGTCTTTGCTAGGGCACTACTTAGTCAGTTTTGTTGGTATCGTTCTCGGAGCTTCAGCTTTAGAGCTAGTTGAAGTGAATAAGAAAATAGGCCAGTTGAAATATTATTTAGAACAGGAGAATGCCGCTAATACTGATTTGGTTAAGAAAATAGACTACTCTGAGAAGGCACTTTTCGAGGCTCAGAAAATGATCGATCGGCAAGATGTTGAGCTGGAATAGGTCCATAAGAGGATTGAAGTCCTTGAGAGGTGGAGATCTGAGTCTGAATGAGATTGTCTTCAAGCCTATAACAATATCAATCATCTAAGATGGACGCTTGAAGGGAGAAGAGGTTCAGCATCTGAGGCTCATTCTCCGAGAAATTCCATCAGGAGATCAAAGAAAAGGTCTAGAACTTTCGGACGAAGGATGTTCTGCAGAGAGGGTATCCAGAAGATCCGATGGTTCTGTGGCTCACGGTACACTTGTAATCCATGAGCCTTCGATCGAGATCGAGTTGTGGAAAGCTAATGAGCGATTCGACCGACTTTACCAAAGTGGGGCCAATGTCGTGACCAAAGCTTGCAGACTAAGATTTTCTGCTAGCTCCGAGAGATACAAAGAGATGGCCTAGGCTCATCTTCCATCCAGTGATTCGGTCTATGTCGAGTCCTTACGGGCAGATTCTCCTAACGATAATTTGAGGATAGTAATCCATGATTGTCTTGACAGATTTACGAAATCATCAGACATACCTATAATAACAAACAGAGGTGAATCCATTTCGCAGGCAAGAGAGGCTAATATTGGGAAAAGCCATTCTCAGGCTGATCGAGGAATTGTTTGAAATTATATCTTCTCTTTATTTTCTTGTAAGCCATTTCGAGCATTAAAGAATATTATAAATAAAATTTATTTCTTGTTGAAGTAGTCGATCTTTTTCCTCGTCATTGTTTTTCTTTTGTTTTTCCAAGCCGAGGCATGCTTTGTCGTATTTGAGGTGCTTACGGTAGAACAAAATGTGTGGCGAATGCTATCGTACGTCTTCGCACGTCCCTTCGAGAGCAGGATAGAATATGATTACAACCATCTAATTTAATTATCATATCAGCGACGGAGTTTGTATCCAAGGGATGCTTGCCACGTATCTTAGTTGTGCTGATTTACATTCTTTTGCATTTAATGCTTTGAGGGGATGGAGAATTCAAAAAAATTTTCAATTTAATATTTATATATAAATCTCAGATAGGACAAGGGGTCTTGTCCTCTCATTTTTCATCATAGGTTTCTTTTTCTCCAGGCTATCTTCTTCTATCTTCTTTCTTTTTCTTTCTTTATTGGAGAGATGGCTATGACTAGGGATACAGGGTTTACACCTATGACCTTTCGATCTGAGGTGATGTAAAGGGATCTAGTGTTGATGCATAGCTAGTTCTATATTCCTCTTAAGTTTCGGCTAGAGGTTCCAAAGGCTGAAGAGCACGCCTGCAAGCCTCCTCTAGGTCAGATTAACGTGGATGAGGAGTGTTTCCAACCTGGACTGTGGTTTCTCCCCCATCCCTTCTTTGTCATCCTTTTTCACGTTTTGGAAATATCGTTCTATTCGATGGTGTTGAACTCGTGGCGACATATCTGCGGCATGCATTAATTTGACCGGGGTTAAGCCAAGAGTTGCACTTTTTCATTATTATTTCACTTTGAAGAGATATCCTAGCTCCCACGGATGGTGGTATGTGACTCCTAAGAGTAGGAAGAATGTCCCTCCTTCCAGTAATGGGCCATGACCTTCAGGTTGATGCTAGGTATGTCTATGCCTGACTAGAAAAATAGGTCTGCATTTGCCTGCAAAAGAGTGATTAGTTGGCTTTTGGTTATCTGGTCAAGGCAGGAGCCGATCTTTATGGTTTGATGAGGATTTTTTCCCCTCAGAGGAATCTCTATGAGTTCCTCGGATGGTTGAGCATGCTCCTCGGTCAAGTTATCTCGAGCATCAAGCCCTATTGGGAGAAGTATTGCTGCGCCACCATCTGATCACCTCGGATTCTCTCCACCTCATTGAGTATCGGGAATTTGACCATCAAATGGTAGCCGGAGACCATGGCTTTCAATATCCAAAGGCTGGATCATCTGAAGATCGTATTATAGGCTGATGGAAGCTTTATTACAAGAAAATTGATATGGAACATTATTCACTACGGTGGGGTGCCAACTGTAACAGGCAACTTAATTATTTCTTCTAGAATTATTGAATTTTTGGAGAATTCTTAGATCGGTGTATTAAATTTATTTAACTGATTTCATTCGAGAGGAGATAGAAAAGTACAAAATATCCACTGAACTTTCATTATCGATAAATATACGGTGTACATTATAATCAGTTATGTTTAATGTTACAACCACAACATCATTATATGGCTGCTGTACACCTTCTGCATCTTGCTTTATGAAAGTTATTAGATCTCCGAGATGATTCTCATGCCTTGGCTTCTTCTGTGCTGTGACTCTAACGATCCCCCAGCGATCATATGGATTTCACCTCGAAAGGGTCGCTCTTTCACCCCTATCGATTCATCCGCCTCTGGAGCTGGTGCTGGTAAGGGGCGCTGAGGCTGATGAGATCGTTGCCGAGCTCTTGAAGAAGGTCGGTGTGGGGGAGTTCTTCCCTCGAATGAAATAATTAAGCCTCCCCTCATGGATAAATCTTTCAATCATGTCTCAGAAGAGACGATAATCCTCGGTATCATGGTCATGGTCATGATGATAGTAGTAGTACCTCGTAGGATCACGGTGCTCAGATTTTGTCTGCATCTTTGAAGGCTGGGGAAGCTCGGAGTGGATTTGCATCAATACCTCTTCTCGGGAGGCATTCAGAGGCGTGTAGTTGTGATAATACCTTGGGGGAGAGCGCTGCCTGCACCTCCTTTGGGGACTCGAAGATCAGCGATTCCTGGGAGGACCTCCTATCCTCTACTTCTGAGGTGGAGATCGGGAGCGCTAGTGATAAGCTTTCTATGCTTTGGAAAAGCGCTCCTTATTGGATCCCGTCGGGATAGAACTGGTGGGACATCATCATTAAAAGATTCTTCTAGGCGGAAATATTTTACCCTCTTTTTCAGCATTTCTACATAGTCCCAAGAAAAGAACTTTATTAACAATTTTTTTAAGTCCTTCTATAATCCATCCATCAGGATGGTCATCGCGATCGACTGATCAAGATTGCGGACTTTCAGAGTTGCCGCATTGAAGCGACTGACATAGCTGCAAATCGACTCATCTTCTCTTTGGTTGATGGTGTTAAGATAGTCGGACCGCTTTTGTTGCTTTCAGCTGCTGACAAAATGCACTGCTAGAAACCGGCTCAGCTCTTCAAAGAAGTGGATGGAAATCAATTTTAGACTCGAATACCACTACCAGGCTACCCCTTTGAGGGTTTGGGGAATATCCGATAAAGGATGGTGTCAGATGCTCCTTGAAAGAGCAGTACTGTCTTGAAAATCTCTACATGATCAATAGGATCAGTGGTCCCATCGTAGATTTCAAACTAGGGCAGCTTGAAGTTCGGAGGGAGCGACTCATTCAATATCTTCTTGTCGAAGGGAGGTTCGCCGTTGAAATCGTCATAAAGCTTGGAGGTAGAGATTTTATTAATAGCCTCGATTCTCTTATTGAGCTCCTGAAGCCTCTTCTTTGAGAATTTGGTCCCAGATCATGTACACCTCTGACTATTGAGGAGAACGATGACTAGGGGTTGAATCATGCCTAGATTGTGGGCTAATAGATTGCTGATGGGTTTGCTTCCTCCTTAGACTTTGAGGATGTGTCCAAAAAGGATCGACCTGAAGTTGTAGGTTGGAGGCTGGCAGCTGAGGTGGTGCCATGCCAGGGGGCGTAATTGGAACCATCGAGGAAAGAACATGCTATACCGCCAAGGGTGGTGTAGGGAGTGGGATAGCCTGACTTAGCTGTGGCATCGTAGAAGGAGGCGCAAGAGTATTTTGGACTACTTGAAAAGTAGTTGTTAATGTATTAACCTGCTGGAGAAGCAAGTTGAATTGGTCTATTGTCACGAAGATCGATTGAGGAGACGAAGAAACTTCTGCTGTCGAGGGCTAAGTGAGGTCGTTGCCTCTGAAGTCCGCATGATGGGAGGTGGTGGCGTCTGTGAGGCACGAAAATAGTTTTCTGGGTGGCATGTTTGAATGTAAAGTAGACCTTTCCTCTATTTATTGTTGCTGAAAATGGTTCACTTCAGGAGCAGAGCGGTCGGCTGCTCGTAAGAAGTACTGAAGTGACCTGCAAAATAAGTCCAGACCAGAGGATTTGACTCCGATGAGAATCCTTCGATGCTCAAGTTAGTAGAGAACGAACGAGCAACAATGAGTTATTTGAGAGGAATTTTTTGCTTACCTGAGTCCTTGGAGTTTGTGATATTTATAGAAGAAGATCTCGTGGTTGTTATGCCATTCCGTTAATTACATTATTCTGAGATCGTGGTCATTTTTCAGGATAGGAAGGCCATTGCTGGAATGATCGAAATTTTCTATTTACCTCCATCGTTTCCATCTTAGTAGAAAATAGCTTGATCATGGTTGGATCATAGCTGCATCCTCGTTTATTGAGATCAGCGAAGTATTTCAGATCATTTTGCTGGTCGAAAGAGACTGTATAATACATTTTGATCTTGGAACATTGATATGCTGGTGCCGATCCAAGATAATCAAGATATCGGACAGCTCGATCCGAAATGTTTACATCACTTCCATAATAGGAAGAAACACAAACTTTGTGACTAATAGGAAGAAACACAAACTTTGTGACTAAAATTATCCTAAATTATCACATTGAAAGATCCAGATGTTTAGCTGATTTATTCTCAAAGTTACAAAGAAAAATCTTATCTCCCAGAAGCTCCAACATTCCATTACTTGCCAGTTCATTCATTTTAGCTTTCATTTGTTTAATTTTTCCAGTACTAAATCAATCAGATATGTAAGTACCAAACAAGATTGTCTTCTTTTCACCATGGCATTTTTGTCTCCCATGGATCTCATATTTCCTTAATCCTTCGCTGATGGTCTTGAATTAATTGTTCATTTATCACAATATATATTTTATTAAGCTTTGCTCTCTAATTTATGCTAGCCTCATGTGCACATCCTCTTAAGCCAAGAGAGAGCATAATTTGAACAGAAAGTGGATGGGATTTTTAATTTAATTTCTGGTTAGGACATCATTTTCTTATCAAATTGATATCAATAGCTGGTTTCAAATGAAAGGAAGAGAACAAAAGGTTGATCAAGCCTTTTGCAGGAGCGGATACCCCCAGACCTGCTATGTGAAAAAAAAAAAATGGGGTGGGGGGAGAAAGAAAATGACACATGGTGAGAAGAACAAATAACATTGACAAATTTTATCTTAAGGATGTTATTGGGGATAAATTCCGCTCCCGCCGAAGTCCAGTTCGGTGCTCAATCTGAAGTAGCAGGTAGCCATGGAAGAACTTCAGCGGACGGACTTTATCCGAACTCTTATAGTCGGACGAACCACTTAGCGGCCGAGCTCCTTCGGACTTCCAATGGTCGGGCTTTAGCCGAACTCCTCAACGGCCGAGCTTCAGTCGGACTTCCGCAAGAGTCGAACTCTCTCTGCGTCCTTCCAACCAAACGCCTACAGGAGCCGAACTCCCTCCAGACTTCCTCTTCGACCGAATTCTCATAGGAGTCGAATTCCTTCCGAGCTCCCCCTTCGGCCGAACTCCTCAGTGGTTATGCTTCGACCGAGCTCCGCTCGGACTCCCACAGGAGTCGAACTCCTTTCGAGCTCCCCCTTCGGCCGAACTCCTCTTGGAATCCGAACTTTTTTGAAATTGATATATGCCCAAGTCCACCAACCAACGCCCCCTAGCTACCTGTCACCTAGATTGCCAACGTTGGACCACCTTATAAATTTGGGAAAATTAGGGGTTTTTGTTCTTACTCCCTTCAGTAGTTCCTATAATGTTACTCGATAACAATTCAAGCTCTTATTTTTGCAACGTTAGCCGCGGCTTATATAGGTGAATCCATGGAGGGTCATCATTGACTAGTTTTCGAAATAGTCTTTTTTAAGCTTATCCCAATTCATGCATGATTCAAGATAATCCACTTGGTTGGGGAACATAATAGATACAAATACGTATGAATATACGACCTAGAGTCGTAGGAAAAAAGATAGACGGCGGAATTGTAAAAAAAAAGATGGGTTGGGGGGGTCACACTAGATGTATGTAATCTCTATAAGTCCAGCCCCTGTGTCTCTTTCGAGGAATGATTCTAGAATCCGATTCAATATAAAATGCGGGTGGTTTACGTTATGGAAGAAACAAATGTATATGTGATATTAGATATTTACTAGTTATATAGGACTATTCCTAATATATATATATATTATTATATACCCTATATATATATATTATTGATTGATTTGATTGCGGTTCACTGCATTTATATAGTTCCAATATAAGTCTTTCTGTTTCGTCTGTGATTGTGGATTGAATGAAATGCAAAAAAGAGATGAACTCAAGGATAGTATCTAGAAGAAAAAAGAAAGGAAAGAAGAATTGAATGAAAGAATGTTTCGAAACAAAGAAATGCAATAACTAGAACTGTATACATATGTATTTACAAAAACTCCATTATGGGTAGAAACTCAAAATGAGATATCGAAATAGTTCTGACGATTCAGTAATATTATCATTTCAATTCGGAGTTTTTAGTTATTTCGACCCGATAGATCTTAATCAGATAGATCTTAATGATAAAATCTTAATGAAAAAAAAAAAAATGATAAAAAAAATTAAGTAAAAATTCATTGGTTGATTGTATCATTAACCATTTCTTTTTTTTTGGTGCGAGGAACTTACCATGAATCCACTGATTTCTGCCGCTTCCGTTATTGCTGCTGGATTGGCCGTAGGGCTTGCTTCTATTGGACCTGGAGTTGGTCAAGGTACTGCTGCAGGCCAAGCTGTAGAAGGTATTGCGAGACAACCAGAAGCAGAGGGTAAAATACGAGGTACTTTATTGCTTAGTCTAGCTTTTATGGAAGCTTTAACAATTTATGGACTGGTCGTGGCGTTAGCGCTTTTGTTTGCGAATCCTTTTGTTTAATCCTAGAAATGTAAAAAAGTACCTTACATACTTTTTTTCTTATTTTTTTAACTCGCTATACTTTTTTCTTATTTTATTAACTCAGAATTGCTGTTTGCTTCTTCTAATTATATCAACGCTTTACTCCTACAATTATTTATTTGTTGAGACAATACCCCAGGAAAGGAAGGACTGTTTTGAGGATGAGTAATTACTGGATCCGCTCGTTTTCTTCCTTCGCGTCCTTAGCTTAGTACAATGGAAACCTTTTTTTACTTTTTTTAGGAATCGTTTCAACAAACGAGATATTTCACAATTGACATGAGACCCAAGACTTAACCTAATAAGTATTTTATTGGATTGGAAACTTCAAGTAAGAAATTTCAAAATTATCAAATTAAATTACTAGATTTAATCTACTCCCATTAAAAAAAAATGGAAATAAAATTTATATAATAAAAAGAAATCGATCAAAAAAGGGACGACGAAGTGATACAAAAAGAACTCTGTTCTTTGTTAGTCCCATCTATAAGAGGAGAGCATATGAAAAATGGAACCGATTCTTTCCTTTCCTTGGGTCACTGGCCATCCGCCGGGAGTTTCGGGTTTAATACCGATATTTTAGCAACAAATCCAATAAATCTAAGTGTAGTGCTTGGTGTATTGATTTTTTTTGGAAAGGGGGTGTGTGCGAGTTGTGTATTTCAAGAATAGGTTGGATCCATCCGACTGCACTTTATTTATGGTATTTTATTCATTTTATAGGATAAATAGGAAAAAAAGTGCACGATCTCAACGAATTATTTCTGAATAAATTAAGAAATCATATGTAAGAACCATAGCATTTCGTGACTTATTGGTAAATTTGATTCTCTATCAACCAATAATGTGAGACCATTAACATGGTTAAAGCTAAACTGTTTGAAGTCCAGGCAAAACATGGTACTCTTTCTACCGGTACTAACGTACCGAAATGGTTTAAAAATGAATAGTTGGTAATTTATCTGATATAGAACACTCATATCGATAAAATGATTTGAACCATTTATTAAAAAAATGGGCATCTTGCTCTTTTTTTCCAATGCCGAATCGACGACCTACGTAAAAAAAAATAGGAATTTTTGGATTTGAAGAAAAAAGGAAATAAAAAAAATATAGAAATAAATTGTAAATTTAAATTTTAAATTAAATAAAGAACAAATACAAATAAAGAACAAATACAAATAAAGAAAGAACTTTGCTGACAATTATAGATTTTTGTCTGGTCGGAAGAGTCCTCCTAATATTCTGGTCTTATATCAGTTTCGATGTTTTTGAATATAAACAGAAAAGAGAGGGTAGGCTCATTACATTAAAAAAAAAAGATATGGGAATGCCCATAACATAAAATAAATAATTGAGCGTGAGAGCCAAATGAATCGAAAGATTCATGTTTGGTTCGGGAAGAGATTATGGAAGTTGTGAAATTAATGGTAAGATAATCTACTTTCATTAAATGATTTATTAGATAATCGAAAACAGAGGATCTTGAGTACTATTCGAAATTCGGAAGAATTACGTAGAGGGGCCATTGAGCAGCTCGAAAAAGCCAGGACTCGCTTACGGAAAGTAGAAATAGAAGCAGATGAGTATCGAATGAATGGATACTCTGAGATAGAACGAGAAAAAGAAAATTTGATTAATGCTACTTGTGACACTTTGGAACGATTAGAAAATTACAAAAATGAAACCCTTCATTTTGAACAACAAAGAGCGATTAATCAGGTCCGACAACGAGTTTTTCAACAAGCCTTACAAGGAGCTCTAGGAACTCTGAATAGTTGTTTGAATAGTGAGTTACACTTCCGTACGATCCGTGCTAATATTGGCATTCTAGGGGCCATGGAAGAAATAACAGATTAGCCCTTTTACTTTTACTTTAGTTTAGAGTTTAGGCATTATTTTTCCCCTTTGCTTCCGAAAAAGAATAAAAAAAACACTAATGGTAACCCTTCGAGCCGACGAAATTAGTAATATTATCCGTGAACGTATTGAACAATATAATAGAGAAGTAAAGATTGTGAATACCGGTACCGTACTTCAAGTGGGCGATGGCATTGCTCGTATCCATGGTCTTGATGAAGTAATGGCAGGTGAATTAGTAGAATTTGAAGAGGGTACAATAGGAATTGCTCTGAATTTGGAATCAAATAATGTTGGCGTTGTATTAATGGGTGATGGTTTGATGATACAAGAAGGAAGTTCTGTAAAAGCAACAGGAAGAATTGCTCAGATACCTGTGAGTGAGGCTTATTTGGGTCGTGTTATAAATGCTCTGGCTAAACCTATTGATGGGAGAGGTGAAATTTCAGCTTCTGAATCTCGGTTAATTGAATCTCCTGCCCCAGGTATTATTTCGAGACGTTCTGTATATGAACCTCTTCAAACGGGGCTTATTGCTATCGATTCGATGATCCCTATAGGACGCGGTCAGCGAGAATTAATTATTGGGGACAGACAGACTGGAAAAACAGCAGTAGCTACAGATACGATTCTTAACCAAAAAGGGCAAAATGTGATATGTGTTTATGTAGCTATTGGTCAAAAAGCATCTTCTGTGGCTCAGGTAGTGACTACTTTTCAGGAACGAGGGGCGATGGAATACACCATTGTGGTAGCCCAAACGGCGGATTCACCTGCTACATTACAATACCTCGCTCCTTATACGGGAGCGGCTCTGGCTGAATATTTTATGTACCGTAAAAAACATACTTTAATAATTTATGATGATCTCTCCAAGCAGGCACAAGCTTATCGACAAATGTCTCTTCTATTAAGAAGACCCCCTGGTCGTGAAGCTTATCCAGGAGATGTTTTTTATTTGCATTCGCGCCTTTTGGAAAGAGCCGCTAAATCAAATTCTCGTTTAGGTGAAGGGAGTATGACTGCTTTACCAATAGTTGAGACTCAATCTGGGGACGTTTCAGCTTATATTCCTACTAATGTAATTTCCATTACAGATGGACAAATATTCTTATCCGCCGATCTATTCAATGCTGGAATCCGACCCGCTATTAATGTGGGTATTTCTGTTTCCAGAGTGGGATCCGCAGCTCAAATTAAAGCCATGAAACAAGTAGCTGGCAAATCAAAATTGGAACTAGCGCAATTCGCAGAGTTAGAAGCCTTTGCACAATTCGCTTCTGATCTCGATAAAGCTACTCAGAATCAATTGGCAAGAGGTCAACGATTACGTGAGTTGCTTAAACAATCCCAATCAGACCCTCTCACGGTGGAAGAACAGATAGTTACTATTTATACCGGAGCGAATGGATATCTTGATCCGTTAGAAATTGGACAGGTAAAGAAATTTCTCGTTCAGTTACGTACCCACTTAAAAAAGAATAAACCTCAATTCCAAGAAATTATATCTTCTACCAAGACATTCACCGAGCAAGCGGAAGCCCTTTTGAGGGAAGCTATTCAGGAACAGATCGAACTGTTTTTACTTCAGGAACAAGCGTCAACTTCTCCCTCTTATTCTTAGTACAAGAATACTCATTGATAAATATTTCTGATTCGAATCATTCAAAAAAGGTTTCTTGGTATAGCCATTTAAAAAAATAGATGGAAATAAATTGCGTCCAATAGGATTTGAACCTATACCAAAGGTTTAGAAGACCTCTGTCCTATCCATTAGACAATGGACGCTTTTCGTTCCTATTTTCTTCTTTCGTATTCTTCCTTTCTCTTGTTCGGATAAAAAACGATTACACGGAAAATATTTTAGGGAATAAAAAAACAAGGATGCATATCCAAATTGATGATGCATGTATAATAAAGGGCATATATAATAAAGAATATAGAGCGGGTAGCGGGAATCGAACCCGCATCGTTAGCTTGGAAGGCTAGGGGTTATAGTCGACGTTGGTTGATCATTTTTAACGTTTCTAATTCAAAACCGAACATGAAATTTTGGTTTCATTCGGCTCCTTTATAGAAGATCGATGTATTCCCAAAGAGAAAAATTAGATCCATAACATCTATGTTAGCTTTTCTGTATGAATCCATCCAAAGCTACTTGCTTTCTAGATGATCCCTCTAGAGGAGGGGGATTATACTAAATCCATTTAGTCTAGTTACTTCGTTCCCTATTTCCGCTCGCAGGATCCTGAGGAAAAGAATTTGGTTTCCACCGAGCTGAAACAATATGCTGATGGTTCTAGTAAACCAAAACCATCGTTTTATAGCTATTTGGCTTCAATTTCCCTTTTACAAAAAAAAATGGAAGATCTAGTTACGATTGGAAATAAACTTTTGTATCTTCATCCATAGATCCTTTATTCATACTCATTCAATTGGAAGAGTTAATCCAATCCAAAAAAATTATGCTTCGCGACTCCATATCCATAATCCAATCTTTTTTATTCAATTTCTAATTGGCCTTTGGATACAAATCGTGAGAATGTATATTCTTCCTCAAATATACTATTGAGAGGTAAAGGATTAAACCTTTTTAAGAAATAAAGTTTTTGATCGGAATATGAAAAAAACTGAAAGACCCCTTAACTATTTAAGTTTTTGATAGAACGAATCACACTTTTACCACTAAACTATACCCGCTATATATTTATTATTGTATATGAATGGACCATTTGTCGAACAAAAGAGTGAGGCGCAATCAAGATAGCATCAGAATCATGAAAATTTTAGCGTTGACGCTTCGTCCCGCCGGGGACTTAAATAGGCGAAGAGCAGAAAGCTTACTTAAATAACATAAAAAAAGTGTTAGTTATATTATACTTTTCTTTTCGTTTGATACGAAGTCATTACTGACAGTCCCGGTCTGAAAGAATCATTGAAGCTGGATCATAGAAAGGATGAAATCTGCATACATGGGGTTTCTTTTTTTTTTTTCAACTTCTCTTTCAACTGCCAGATCTTACTTATGAATTAAGTTAAGAATTCGGGTCAATTGGATCTCAATTGTTCAAATAAAGCTTGTCTCTTGAACAAATAAATGAGTTATATTATAACTACGTTTATAAATATGTGTGTTTAATATTTGATATTTTTTTTTTATTTTTCATTTTAATACTTTTTATTGTTTAATATATGTGCATATATGTACATAATAAATATATAAATATATATAAATATATATGTATATATTTATATATTTATTATTCCAGTTTCTTTTTCCAAAAAGTAATAAATTGATAAAAAGAAAATAAAAAAAAATATATTAACTTAATATTAATAATATTAAGTATTAATAATAAGAAATGACACTTCAACAAGTATTTTTGATTGATATCAAATCATTATTAAATCATTTAATCTATGGAAATACTGGCCTGGCCCGGCCAGTACTTAAACCAAGCCGGGGGAATAAACCTTTCGTACAAAATAAAAGAAGTAGGGTATTTTTCTATTGGGGATATCTGTTTCGAATCATTATCTAAATTGAATTCCTGATCAAATTTCTTCTATATATATATATTTTTTTTTATCCTATATAGATATATATTACTTTATTGTTCTTTTTATATATCTTTATAAGTTTATAAAATATAACTTATAAGTTATATTATAATGTTTATTTATATATGTTATATAATTGTTTTACTTTTTTATTTATCTATTTTATATTTTTATATATCTTTACTTCACGTGTCACATCACATTAAAAATTTTCCATTTTTAAATGGGGATGGGGAGAGATGGCTGAGTGGACTAAAGCGGCGGATTGCTAATCCGTTGTACGAGTTATTCGTACCGAGGGTTCGAATCCCTCTCTCTCCGCTTCTTCTTATTACTTGAGACTTTCGAATTCGAAGGAATTTCGATCCCTTGATTTTATCATAGGTAAATGTATGGAATAGATAAAATCATAAGAAAAAAAATTTAGAAAAAGCAGGAAAAACTAAAAATATCTTTTTTTTATTCCTCACGTCCAGGATTACGCCCTGGATCATTAGATAAAAATCCGAAGATGAAGAGAGAAATAAAGAATATCACTACTGTATAAACGAATAGTTTGAGAGTAAGCATTACACAATCTCCAAGATCTTTTTTTTGAAAAAGGGAATAGGTTACTTATTTTTTACCACATACACTATTTTGTTTTGACATGACACACCCCAAAAAATGAAGTGTTTTTTGAAAAGAAAGTCATTTTCACGAATTTCTTTGGAATAAGATTTTGATTCCTTCGTTATCAAAAATTTCTTGTCATATGAATAATTAGGTATTGTAGGCAACCTAATAAAGTCTTTGCTCACTGTAAGGTCAGAACGAGGAAATAAGTTGATCAAAATTCATCGCCGCGGTTATTCAATATACAAGAATTTCGATTTTTGAATCGAGGGTTCATAATGTAAGACTTATCTGGTCTTATCAATTTTTCGAATTTTTATTTATCGAATAAATCATGAATTTAGCAGAGTATTAAATCATCGAAAACTTACAGCAGCTTGCCAAACAAAGGCTAAGAGAAAAAAAAGTACAGGTATGACAGGCATAACATCGACGATTGGATTTAAAAAGGCATAAGCTTCGGGCAATTTGGCGAAGAAAAAACTACTCGAATAAAAGATAGAATTAAGACAGATGCAGATTAAACTAAAGATATTAAGCATAACAAAATTTCGTTCTTGTAGATTAGAAAATTTTATTCTGATTGAGTTTTTTTTTTTATAAGGGAAAAAAAAGACAAGTCAAAAAATCTTTCTTTTTTTTTCGAACTCTCCAAAATAAAAAAAAAAATCTTTCCTTCCATTCTCAAATGAGAATACAAGGAATTCCATTTTCATACAATATCTTAACTGAATTCCATGTAATGATCAATGAATTTTTTTGATTCTATATCTACATGTGTTGAATCCTAGCAACAATATATCCCCAATGTATTTATTGGGTTGGAATTGACGAATAACAAATACCAATATTAATGTTTATTAGTGTCGAATAGAAATTCGAAATGGGGCGTGGCCAAGCGGTAAGGCAGCGGGTTTTGGTCCCGTTACTCGGAGGTTCGAATCCTTCCGTCCCAGATCGTTTCCATCAGAAACGAAAGATGGGATCACATTGTATCCCACATGAAACATAAAATTGTTAACGAGAACAATCTTTTGTTCTGAATTCTAAGAATGATTCTTAGAATCATATTTTTTCTTTCATTTGGTTTCTCACAAACGTAATCAAGTGTCAAATGTGGGTGGAAATAAATATCTTTTTTTTTTAATTCAAAAAAGAAATTCTGGGTTTATCATTCACATTCAGGATATGTTCGTACTACTCAATATTCATTTTAAAGTTAGTTACTTTTGGAAACTTTATGTCCCATATCTATGAAATGTCAATTCTCACATGAAGCATTCTGAATCGAAATGTGAATGAAAGAAAGGCCTCTTTATTCCCTTACCAAGGGTAAAAAGCCTAAAAAAAATAAATGGGGTATCCCAATTCCACAGTCTATGTGGAGACTAAAGAGTAGGGAGTTTTTGGTACTAATTTCATCACTGGTCTTAAAACTTCTAAAACTGGTGTGGGAAAAAAATAGTAAAAACGATCTGGACCCCATTTTTTTGTATTTTATCTGGTTCATCTTATATCTTATCCGGTTCAAATGAATAATTGTAAATCAATGTAATGTAGCGATTGGGGGGAAATTCGTATATTGCATCTACTTGACTTTATGGAATTGATGGAAAAGAAAAATTCTTGAACCTGAAGTAAAACAAAATCTGTATTGTATAAAATAAAAAAGTTTTATTAATAATTGATTTTGTTCCGGGATTGCAAATCTATTAATATTAAAGGTTCTTCTTTTGAGGTTTATAGTTTATTTGTTCGAGAAAAATGGATCCTTCATGATTGATCGTCCCGAACAATCTTTTTAAGATGTAAATAAGTCTTAAGCAAACTTATTTATTCGTCTTTTTTAGAAATATGTTTCATTCATATGATAGAATATAGAGTTAAATAAATTGGATCCTTGCCGAGCCTTTCCCGGATAAATACTTATCTATCCATAGATAGATAGATAGAAAGTATGTACTATTATATACCGGTATACACACACCGGTTGAGCCAATGACTATTCATGATTCCATATTGAATCAATTACATACCGGTTTGAAATAAAATTAGAGGAATGTTATGGTAAAACTTCGTTTGAAACGATGTGGTAGAAAGCAACGTGCGACTTGAAGGACATGATCGGCTGTGGATTCTTACATCCACCATTTTCTATAGGAATGAAGATGTTCTTAGCTCGACATAGTTTGTTCTGCTCTGTTAGGAACCTAATTTGTGTTAGGTTGTAAGTAAATAGTACATGATGGAGCTCGAGCAGAAAGGATTGATTCGTTTATCAGGGGGAAGAATCTAGGGTTAGTAACTATTAATAAGTTAGACCAACTTTGTAAGTATATCCTCAATATATAAATCGAAAGGTTA
>QRFJ01000089.1:1845151-1899256 GCA_006176705.1 Cocos nucifera | reverse complement strand
GTTGGATCAAATTTTGATTTTGTTTGGCATGTTAATGATGTATAAATGACATCTGAAAAAAATACAGTTGATAACAAATAGCATGGTCATGTATTAATTTGCAAGCTTTCGCTATTAATTATTTTATCACTTTTGCGAAACCAGAGTCTCCACCAAATTGTCGTCATCAAAATAATCTACGAGATGCATCAACTTCCATCCCATTGGTCAACATTGAATTAAGTATAGAAGGAAAGTATTGTTGTCGAAAATAGTTCGCTTTGAGAGGCTACTCATAGGAAGTACTGGAATGACATGTAAAATAAATTTGGACCAAAAAATTTAACTCCAACGAGAACCTGCGATACTCAAGTCAGCAGAAAATGAACGAACAACAATAAATTCTCTGAGAGAAAATTTTTGTTTACCTAGATCCTCGAAATTTATGATATTTGTAGAAAAAGATTATCTGGTTGTTATATCATTCTATTAATCATGTCGTTTTGAGATCGTAGATATTTTTCAGGATAGGAAGGCCATTGCTGAAATGATCAAAATTTTCTATTTACCTCTATCATTTCCAACTTAGTAGGAAATAGCTTGATCGATCATGGTTGGATGATAGCTACATCATCGTTTATTTTAGAATAAAATTATTGGGATCGGCGAAGTACTTCGGATCGCTTTACGGGTCGAGAGAGAATGTATGAGATATTTTGACCTTGAAACACTGATGTCCTGATATCGATCCGAGGCAATCCAGGCATTAGACAGCTCAATCCGAGGTGTTCACATCACCTCCGTAATACTATCCTTCTAGTGCTGAGTCTGAGGATCGGGTACAAGGACTATTTTTTTAGGATGCCTCGGATTGAGCTACGTGCCTCTTCATTTCTGACGACATTTTTATCATTAATAGTCGATGACATCATTTCATGGTGCATGGATAATTATGATCGAGGAGTCTATCTGACTGTTCATTCTTATGAGGGGATGATTCAAAGAAGAAGGTATCATTTCATCTTCTTCCTCTTTTTAAGCGCATCCGAAGGGCGAAAAGACAACAATTACGATATTTATCATCTTCTTTGCTTGAAGTTCTTTTTTCCGTATCTTAGAGGCCAAATGGATCCCAAATGAGCGAAGAAGCTGTGGAGGTTATTGATTCGAAGAAGACAAGCTGGGACTCCTTGTCCTAAAATCTTCGAAGGAATTATTACTAGAGATTCGAATATCGTTCTCCCAATCATACCTTCTTCTGGTATGGTAAACTAAGGGAAGAAGGATGTTTTTCACACAGATGATTCATTGATGGGTGTGTCGGAATCTGGGATTAAGCTGATAAATTTATCAATGGAAGTCATGAATATGCTGGCGGATTTGAGGGCAGATCCCATGGTGGAAATGACCCTTTTAGCCTCTCCCACTGAAGTTTCTGTGAAGGTCACTACCATAAGGATGGAGGGAACCATAGGAACATTTAGTCCTGAGGTACCGATGTGGTTTACCGAGGCTGTAGGGGCTATTCCCGTCAAAAGTTGCCCTCCAGTTGAAGCTCAAGTGGAGATTCATCGAATACCGCCTTCTACTCTGATTGTCGTCGAAACTTTAAGGACTGTTGTCGAATTTTTACGGAGCCATCTTTCTCTTAATGAAAGATGTGCTCTGAAAGGAGAGGGAGCTCAGCGCCGAATGGAGGGTGCCCTGAGATATTTGTCTTTGCTAGGGCACTACTTAGTCAGTTTTGTTGGTATCGTTCTCGGAGCTTCAGCTTTAGAGCTAGTTGAAGTGAATAAGAAAATAGGCCAGTTGAAATATTATTTAGAACAGGAGAATGCCGCTAATACTGATTTGGTTAAGAAAATAGACTACTCTGAGAAGGCACTTTTCGAGGCTCAGAAAATGATCGATCGGCAAGATGTTGAGCTGGAATAGGTCCATAAGAGGATTGAAGTCCTTGAGAGGTGGAGATCTGAGTCTGAATGAGATTGTCTTCAAGCCTATAACAATATCAATCATCTAAGATGGACGCTTGAAGGGAGAAGAGGTTCAGCATCTGAGGCTCATTCTCCGAGAAATTCCATCAGGAGATCAAAGAAAAGGTCTAGAACTTTCGGACGAAGGATGTTCTGCAGAGAGGGTATCCAGAAGATCCGATGGTTCTGTGGCTCACGGTACACTTGTAATCCATGAGCCTTCGATCGAGATCGAGTTGTGGAAAGCTAATGAGCGATTCGACCGACTTTACCAAAGTGGGGCCAATGTCGTGACCAAAGCTTGCAGACTAAGATTTTCTGCTAGCTCCGAGAGATACAAAGAGATGGCCTAGGCTCATCTTCCATCCAGTGATTCGGTCTATGTCGAGTCCTTACGGGCAGATTCTCCTAACGATAATTTGAGGATAGTAATCCATGATTGTCTTGACAGATTTACGAAATCATCAGACATACCTATAATAACAAACAGAGGTGAATCCATTTCGCAGGCAAGAGAGGCTAATATTGGGAAAAGCCATTCTCAGGCTGATCGAGGAATTGTTTGAAATTATATCTTCTCTTTATTTTCTTGTAAGCCATTTCGAGCATTAAAGAATATTATAAATAAAATTTATTTCTTGTTGAAGTAGTCGATCTTTTTCCTCGTCATTGTTTTTCTTTTGTTTTTCCAAGCCGAGGCATGCTTTGTCGTATTTGAGGTGCTTACGGTAGAACAAAATGTGTGGCGAATGCTATCGTACGTCTTCGCACGTCCCTTCGAGAGCAGGATAGAATATGATTACAACCATCTAATTTAATTATCATATCAGCGACGGAGTTTGTATCCAAGGGATGCTTGCCACGTATCTTAGTTGTGCTGATTTACATTCTTTTGCATTTAATGCTTTGAGGGGATGGAGAATTCAAAAAAATTTTCAATTTAATATTTATATATAAATCTCAGATAGGACAAGGGGTCTTGTCCTCTCATTTTTCATCATAGGTTTCTTTTTCTCCAGGCTATCTTCTTCTATCTTCTTTCTTTTTCTTTCTTTATTGGAGAGATGGCTATGACTAGGGATACAGGGTTTACACCTATGACCTTTCGATCTGAGGTGATGTAAAGGGATCTAGTGTTGATGCATAGCTAGTTCTATATTCCTCTTAAGTTTCGGCTAGAGGTTCCAAAGGCTGAAGAGCACGCCTGCAAGCCTCCTCTAGGTCAGATTAACGTGGATGAGGAGTGTTTCCAACCTGGACTGTGGTTTCTCCCCCATCCCTTCTTTGTCATCCTTTTTCACGTTTTGGAAATATCGTTCTATTCGATGGTGTTGAACTCGTGGCGACATATCTGCGGCATGCATTAATTTGACCGGGGTTAAGCCAAGAGTTGCACTTTTTCATTATTATTTCACTTTGAAGAGATATCCTAGCTCCCACGGATGGTGGTATGTGACTCCTAAGAGTAGGAAGAATGTCCCTCCTTCCAGTAATGGGCCATGACCTTCAGGTTGATGCTAGGTATGTCTATGCCTGACTAGAAAAATAGGTCTGCATTTGCCTGCAAAAGAGTGATTAGTTGGCTTTTGGTTATCTGGTCAAGGCAGGAGCCGATCTTTATGGTTTGATGAGGATTTTTTCCCCTCAGAGGAATCTCTATGAGTTCCTCGGATGGTTGAGCATGCTCCTCGGTCAAGTTATCTCGAGCATCAAGCCCTATTGGGAGAAGTATTGCTGCGCCACCATCTGATCACCTCGGATTCTCTCCACCTCATTGAGTATCGGGAATTTGACCATCAAATGGTAGCCGGAGACCATGGCTTTCAATATCCAAAGGCTGGATCATCTGAAGATCGTATTATAGGCTGATGGAAGCTTTATTACAAGAAAATTGATATGGAACATTATTCACTACGGTGGGGTGCCAACTGTAACAGGCAACTTAATTATTTCTTCTAGAATTATTGAATTTTTGGAGAATTCTTAGATCGGTGTATTAAATTTATTTAACTGATTTCATTCGAGAGGAGATAGAAAAGTACAAAATATCCACTGAACTTTCATTATCGATAAATATACGGTGTACATTATAATCAGTTATGTTTAATGTTACAACCACAACATCATTATATGGCTGCTGTACACCTTCTGCATCTTGCTTTATGAAAGTTATTAGATCTCCGAGATGATTCTCATGCCTTGGCTTCTTCTGTGCTGTGACTCTAACGATCCCCCAGCGATCATATGGATTTCACCTCGAAAGGGTCGCTCTTTCACCCCTATCGATTCATCCGCCTCTGGAGCTGGTGCTGGTAAGGGGCGCTGAGGCTGATGAGATCGTTGCCGAGCTCTTGAAGAAGGTCGGTGTGGGGGAGTTCTTCCCTCGAATGAAATAATTAAGCCTCCCCTCATGGATAAATCTTTCAATCATGTCTCAGAAGAGACGATAATCCTCGGTATCATGGTCATGGTCATGATGATAGTAGTAGTACCTCGTAGGATCACGGTGCTCAGATTTTGTCTGCATCTTTGAAGGCTGGGGAAGCTCGGAGTGGATTTGCATCAATACCTCTTCTCGGGAGGCATTCAGAGGCGTGTAGTTGTGATAATACCTTGGGGGAGAGCGCTGCCTGCACCTCCTTTGGGGACTCGAAGATCAGCGATTCCTGGGAGGACCTCCTATCCTCTACTTCTGAGGTGGAGATCGGGAGCGCTAGTGATAAGCTTTCTATGCTTTGGAAAAGCGCTCCTTATTGGATCCCGTCGGGATAGAACTGGTGGGACATCATCATTAAAAGATTCTTCTAGGCGGAAATATTTTACCCTCTTTTTCAGCATTTCTACATAGTCCCAAGAAAAGAACTTTATTAACAATTTTTTTAAGTCCTTCTATAATCCATCCATCAGGATGGTCATCGCGATCGACTGATCAAGATTGCGGACTTTCAGAGTTGCCGCATTGAAGCGACTGACATAGCTGCAAATCGACTCATCTTCTCTTTGGTTGATGGTGTTAAGATAGTCGGACCGCTTTTGTTGCTTTCAGCTGCTGACAAAATGCACTGCTAGAAACCGGCTCAGCTCTTCAAAGAAGTGGATGGAAATCAATTTTAGACTCGAATACCACTACCAGGCTACCCCTTTGAGGGTTTGGGGAATATCCGATAAAGGATGGTGTCAGATGCTCCTTGAAAGAGCAGTACTGTCTTGAAAATCTCTACATGATCAATAGGATCAGTGGTCCCATCGTAGATTTCAAACTAGGGCAGCTTGAAGTTCGGAGGGAGCGACTCATTCAATATCTTCTTGTCGAAGGGAGGTTCGCCGTTGAAATCGTCATAAAGCTTGGAGGTAGAGATTTTATTAATAGCCTCGATTCTCTTATTGAGCTCCTGAAGCCTCTTCTTTGAGAATTTGGTCCCAGATCATGTACACCTCTGACTATTGAGGAGAACGATGACTAGGGGTTGAATCATGCCTAGATTGTGGGCTAATAGATTGCTGATGGGTTTGCTTCCTCCTTAGACTTTGAGGATGTGTCCAAAAAGGATCGACCTGAAGTTGTAGGTTGGAGGCTGGCAGCTGAGGTGGTGCCATGCCAGGGGGCGTAATTGGAACCATCGAGGAAAGAACATGCTATACCGCCAAGGGTGGTGTAGGGAGTGGGATAGCCTGACTTAGCTGTGGCATCGTAGAAGGAGGCGCAAGAGTATTTTGGACTACTTGAAAAGTAGTTGTTAATGTATTAACCTGCTGGAGAAGCAAGTTGAATTGGTCTATTGTCACGAAGATCGATTGAGGAGACGAAGAAACTTCTGCTGTCGAGGGCTAAGTGAGGTCGTTGCCTCTGAAGTCCGCATGATGGGAGGTGGTGGCGTCTGTGAGGCACGAAAATAGTTTTCTGGGTGGCATGTTTGAATGTAAAGTAGACCTTTCCTCTATTTATTGTTGCTGAAAATGGTTCACTTCAGGAGCAGAGCGGTCGGCTGCTCGTAAGAAGTACTGAAGTGACCTGCAAAATAAGTCCAGACCAGAGGATTTGACTCCGATGAGAATCCTTCGATGCTCAAGTTAGTAGAGAACGAACGAGCAACAATGAGTTATTTGAGAGGAATTTTTTGCTTACCTGAGTCCTTGGAGTTTGTGATATTTATAGAAGAAGATCTCGTGGTTGTTATGCCATTCCGTTAATTACATTATTCTGAGATCGTGGTCATTTTTCAGGATAGGAAGGCCATTGCTGGAATGATCGAAATTTTCTATTTACCTCCATCGTTTCCATCTTAGTAGAAAATAGCTTGATCATGGTTGGATCATAGCTGCATCCTCGTTTATTGAGATCAGCGAAGTATTTCAGATCATTTTGCTGGTCGAAAGAGACTGTATAATACATTTTGATCTTGGAACATTGATATGCTGGTGCCGATCCAAGATAATCAAGATATCGGACAGCTCGATCCGAAATGTTTACATCACTTCCATAATAGGAAGAAACACAAACTTTGTGACTAATAGGAAGAAACACAAACTTTGTGACTAAAATTATCCTAAATTATCACATTGAAAGATCCAGATGTTTAGCTGATTTATTCTCAAAGTTACAAAGAAAAATCTTATCTCCCAGAAGCTCCAACATTCCATTACTTGCCAGTTCATTCATTTTAGCTTTCATTTGTTTAATTTTTCCAGTACTAAATCAATCAGATATGTAAGTACCAAACAAGATTGTCTTCTTTTCACCATGGCATTTTTGTCTCCCATGGATCTCATATTTCCTTAATCCTTCGCTGATGGTCTTGAATTAATTGTTCATTTATCACAATATATATTTTATTAAGCTTTGCTCTCTAATTTATGCTAGCCTCATGTGCACATCCTCTTAAGCCAAGAGAGAGCATAATTTGAACAGAAAGTGGATGGGATTTTTAATTTAATTTCTGGTTAGGACATCATTTTCTTATCAAATTGATATCAATAGCTGGTTTCAAATGAAAGGAAGAGAACAAAAGGTTGATCAAGCCTTTTGCAGGAGCGGATACCCCCAGACCTGCTATGTGAAAAAAAAAAAATGGGGTGGGGGGAGAAAGAAAATGACACATGGTGAGAAGAACAAATAACATTGACAAATTTTATCTTAAGGATGTTATTGGGGATAAATTCCGCTCCCGCCGAAGTCCAGTTCGGTGCTCAATCTGAAGTAGCAGGTAGCCATGGAAGAACTTCAGCGGACGGACTTTATCCGAACTCTTATAGTCGGACGAACCACTTAGCGGCCGAGCTCCTTCGGACTTCCAATGGTCGGGCTTTAGCCGAACTCCTCAACGGCCGAGCTTCAGTCGGACTTCCGCAAGAGTCGAACTCTCTCTGCGTCCTTCCAACCAAACGCCTACAGGAGCCGAACTCCCTCCAGACTTCCTCTTCGACCGAATTCTCATAGGAGTCGAATTCCTTCCGAGCTCCCCCTTCGGCCGAACTCCTCAGTGGTTATGCTTCGACCGAGCTCCGCTCGGACTCCCACAGGAGTCGAACTCCTTTCGAGCTCCCCCTTCGGCCGAACTCCTCTTGGAATCCGAACTTTTTTGAAATTGATATATGCCCAAGTCCACCAACCAACGCCTGCTTCCTCGAGCTACGGCTGTCGGACCTCGACGGTATGGTCGCCACTACTAGTTTGGTGATGCCACTCTCTCCATAACCAGTCTCGTGCGGTCCGCAATCGGACGACATGGCCACCACTACTGGCGATGCCACTCTTTCTGTAACTAGTCGACCTATGACTTGCCAGTATGGCTGTCACTATCCACCTGACGACGCTTTCCTCTCCGTATCGAACTCCGTACGGCTCCGACGGCTCACCACTAAATGGTATGACCGTCACCATCAATTAAGCTCCACCTATAAAGGACCCTCCAAATATGCTAACTCTAATCTCTGATCTCTAAGTTTTCCTCTTCCTCTCTAAGCTCTGCGGAACTCATTCCCGAGCACTTCATTTCTGTTGGCCAAAGCTGACTTGATCGTCGGAGGGTCCTGCCGGAGCCACCCCTCCATCGGCTCCAGACGAGACTTCATTTTGCAGGTCTCCGACGGCGATCTCGTCCACCTCTACTCCAGCTGATTTCGACGATGATCAGATTTTGCGTCAACAGATTGGCGCTAGAGGAAGGGCATGAACCTCCGAGGTTTTTTTATTCTTAAAGGAGTGCTCGACGATGATTTCTCTCTTTCCTTCCCGGAGATCTCTCTTCTTTCTCACTAGAGTTCTTTTCCGAAGAGAAAATGCCTCCCAGAAAAACTTCGACTCGGCGATCGACGGCCTACGCGCCAGGTCCATCTGCTCTCATTTCAGCTCCGGCAACCCAGGTTCCACCCGAAGCCACCACAGATGTGGAGTAGTTCAACCTGCTAGTTGGGTTCATGGCCCCGTCGAGATGATACAGACCGTGCGACAACCTCCGATGGAGACTTTGTCAGCAAACCCACCATGAGGATGCGAGGAATCGACCTTAAGGGAGAGCATTTGGGCATACCAATCGCACTTAGGAAGGAGAAACGGAGAGCGAAAGTTCTTCCGCAGAAGCGGAACGAAGTTTGGCAGCGCAAGCGACGCTGAACTCCCTCTTGAGCTCACCATAAAGAAAGCCCCGATAAAGGAGCATGAAGTCCTCCCGACGAAAGCTTCACAGGAGGGCGGAGTGAAGTTTGACGCAAGCGAGGCCGAACTCCCCCTCGAGTATATCGTCAATGAAACCTCCTACAAAGAATTCACAGGAGATGGAATGAAGTTCGGACAAGCAAAGCTGAGCTCTCCCTCGAGCTCGTCGTCAAGAAAGTCCGGACAAAGAAGCATGAAGTTCCCCCATGGAGGGTTTCGTGGGAAAGCGGAATGAAGTTCGGCGTAAGCGAAATCGAACTCCCCCTCGAGCTCGTCGTCAAGGAAATCCGGACAAAGAATCATGAACTTCTTCCGTAGAAGGTTTCGCGAGGAGGCGGAATGAAGTTCGACCGCATCCATGACCTCCCCAGTGCAAGCAAGGCTCGAACTTTTCAAGCTCGCCACCAGGAAAGCCCCGATAGAAGGGTGTGAAGAAGTCCTCCTCCCGAAAGGTTCCGTGATTACGCTCCCCTTAATGCTCCTCGAACTCAAATTTTTATGGAAGTTAAGAACCAACCGCCAAGACCAAAAGGATTACGGTCTCCCCCAAACAAGCACGATTGAAGCAAGTACTGCCTCTACCATCGCGACCACGGCCATGATACTGAGGAATGCATTCAGCTCCAAGACGAAATTAAGGAGCTCGTCAGAAAGGGGCAGCTGGATAAATTTCTTCGATGCCAGTCTGAAGCAGGAGAAGATCGACCAATGGTGCTGCCATAATCAGAAACAATAAGAAGGTTGGCCGCCTCGCGGCGTCATCAACATCACCCCCGGGAGGAGCTTGGCACATCGACGATCCATCATCTTTCAATGTCAAAGCCAAGAGAAGCTTGCTCTAAATTCAAAAGGTCAGCATGAGATAGAGGAGGTCGTCCGGCTCGGACCTTGCTGCCCAAGAGAATCGGGAGGAACAACGCCCCCACGATCCTGAAATGAGGATGTGCTATCCGTAACTTTCCCTCGGTAAAATTCTTCTCCTTCAATTATATGCTGTCTGAGGAAATCCGGAGGAACAACGCCCCCACGATCCTAAAATGGGGATGTGCTGCCCGTAACTTTCCCTCGGTAAAGTTCTTCCCTTTCAATAATATACTGTTTCTGGGCACGAAAACTATGTGATAACAGGAAAAGAAGCATTTAGTAGTTGCCGTGTTAGGAACAGGAGGAGAACCTCGTCCTAACATGGATAGGTCAAAGACCTTCAACCTCGATCGGAGATAAGATCTCTCTCGAGCGACAACCTCGGCTAGAGATAAGATTTCTCCCGAGTGACCGCGATAACCTCGGTCAGAGATAAGATCTCTTTCGAGCGACAACCTCGGCCAAAGATAAGATCTCTCCCGAGCAACTACAATAACCTCGACCAGAGATAAGATCTCTCCCGAGCGACAATCTCGGCCAGAGATAAGATCTCTCCCGAGCGACAACCTCGGCCAGAGATAAGATCTCTCCTAAGAAGCAACCTCGGTCAGAGATAAGATCTTTCCTGAGCGACAACCTTGGCTAGAGATAAGATCTCTCTCAGGAAGCAACCTCGGCCAGAGATAAGATCTCTCCCGAGCGACAACCTCGGTCAGAGATAAGATCTCTTCTGAGCGACCGTGATAGATCTCTCCCAAGCGACAACCTTGGCTAGAGATAAGATCTCTCCCAGAAAGCAACCTCGGCCAGAGATAAGATCTCTCCCAAGCGACAACCTCGGCTAGAGATAAGATCTCTCCCAAAAAGCAACCTCAGCCAGAGATCTCTCCTAAAAAGCAACCTTGGCCAAAGATAAGATCTCTCCCGAGCGATAACCTCGGCTAGAGATAAGATCTCTTCCGAGCGACCGTGACAACCTCGATCAGAGATAAGATCTCTTCTGAGCGACAATCTCGACTAGAGATAAGATCTCTCCTAAGCGACCGCGACAACCTCGGCTAGAGATAAGATCTCTCCCAAGTGACAACCTCGGTTAGAGATAAGATCTCTTCCGAGCAACAACCTTGGCTAGAGATAAGATCTCTCCTGAGAAGCAACCTCGGTCAAAGATAAGATCTCTTCCGAGCGACAACCTTGGCTAGAGATAAGATCTCTCCCGAGCAACAACCTTGGCTAGAGATAAGATCTCTCCCGAGCGACTGCGATAACCTCGGTCAGAGATAAGATCTCTTCTGAGCGACCGTAATAGATCTTTCTTGAGCGATAACCTTGGCGAGAGATAAAATCTCTCCCGAGAAGTAACATCGGCTAGAGATAAGATCTCTCCCGAGCGACAACCTTGGCTAGAGATAAGATCTTTCCCGAGCGACAACCTCGGTTAGAGATAAGATCTCTCTCGAGCAACAATCTCGACTAGAGATAAGATCTCTTCCGAGCGACCACGACAACCTCGGCCAGAGATAAGATCTCTCCTGAGTGACCGCGATAGATCTCTCCCGAATGACAACCTTGGTGAGAGATAAGATCTCTTCCGAGAAGCAACCTCGATCAAAAACAATCTCGGCCAGAGATAAGATCTCTTCCAAGCGACAACCTCGGCCAGAGATAAGATCTCTCCGGAGCGACCGCTGACAACCTCAACCAGAGATAAGATCTCTCCCGAGAAGCAACCTCAGTCAGAGATAAGATCTCTCCCGAGCGACAACCTCGGCTAGAGATAAGATCTCTTCCGAGCGACCGCTGACAACCTTGACTAGAGATAAAATCTCTCCCGAGAAGCAACCTCGGTCAGAGATAAGATCTCTCTCGAGCGACCGCTGACAACCTCGGTCAGAGATAAGATCTCTTTCGAGCGACCACTGATAACCTCGGTCAGAGATAAGATCTCTCCCGAGCGACCGTGGTCAACCCCGGGCGTAGGAGATAAGATCTCCCTCGAATGATCGTGTTAACCTCGACTGGAGAGCTTCAACTTCAACCTCGATCAGAGATAAGATCGGAGACAACCTCGTTCTGAGACCAGATCTCTTTCGAGCATCCGTATTAACCTCGATTGTAGGAGATAAGATCTCTCTGAGTGCCTGCATCAACCTCGATCGGAGATGAGATCTCCCTTGGGCCTCAACTTCGACATCAACTTTGGTTGGAGATGAAATCTCTCCTCCGAGCTTCGACCAGAACCAGCACAGAGTCCAAAAGAGGACTTCGACAGTCGCCTTTTCTGCACTCCCTTCCTTCGAGTTTTGAACTCGAGAGTGGGGGGGACAATTGTTGGGGATAAACTCCGCTCCCGCCGAAGTCTAGTTTGGTGCTCAGCCTAAAGCGACCGATAGCCATGGAAGAGCTTTAGCGGATAGGCTTTAGCCGAACTCCTACAGCCGGATGAACTGCTTAGTGGCCGAGCTTCTTCGGACTCTCAGCAGCTGGACTTTAGCCGAACTCCTCAATGGTCGAGCTTCAATCAGACTCCTGCGAGAGCCGAACTCTCTCTGCGTCCTTCCAACCAGACGCCTACAGAAGCCGAACTTCCTCCAAGCTTCCTCTTCGATCGAATTTTTATAGGAGTCGAACTCCTTCCGAGCTCCCCCTTCGGCCAAACTCTTTAGCGGTTACGTCCTGACCGAGCTCTTCAGCGGTCGAGCTCCGCTCGAACTCCCACAGGAGTCGAACTCCTTCCGAGCTCCCCCTTCGGTCGAACTCCTCTTGGAGTCCGAACTTCTTTGAAATTGATATATGTCCAAGTCCCCAACCAATGCCTGCTTTCTCGAGCTACGGCTGTCGAACCTCGGCGGTATGGCCGCCACTACCAGTCTAGCGACGCCACTCTCTCTATAACCAGCCTCATGCGGCCCGTTACTGGACGACATGGCTACCACTACTGGCGACGCCACTCTTTCCGTAACCAGCCCCATGCGACCTACGACCTACCAGTATGGCTGTCACTATCCATCTGACGATGCCTTTCTCTCCGTACCGAACTTCATGCGGCTCCGATGACTCGCCACCAGACGGTATGGCTGTCACTATCAATTAAGCTCCATCTATAAAGGACCCTCCAAATATGCTAACTCTAATATCTGATCTCTAAGTTTTTCTCTCCCTCTCTAAGCTCTGCGTAACTCATTCCTGAGCACTCAATTCCTATTGGCCAGAGCTGACTTGATTATCGGAGGGTCCTGCCGGAGTCATCCCCCACCGACTCCAGACGGAACTTTATTTTGTAGGTCTCTGACGGTGATCTCGTCCATCTCCACTTCAGCTGATTTCGATGATGGCCAGATTCTACGTCAATAGGTGTCAATGAGACATTTCAGCTGTGACAATGTCTACACACGTTCGTCCTAGATTAAAACCACCAAATACAGGGCCAACTTTGCCAACAAAAAAATATAAACAAATCCAATCCAAGTCATCAAAATTTCATTTTACCTCATGCAATGCAAAATTTTAATAAAATGAAGCATTAGTCATTTTATTTTTACATTAAATTCCAAACTCGCCACTCGACGCCAGTTCCAACCTCCTAATTATTTCAAAAAATTTACACAACCACGGATGCTGCAATTTTTTTTTTTTTTTCCCTCTCCACCAACCAGCAGATAAACTATATTTATATATAAATATAACAAATCCAACAAAGAAGACTCGATCAGCACACAACAGATTACAGCAGCGATACAAGTACTCAATCCATGCATTCGTCCATTATCAAACGTATATGCCCCTCCTACCCCGCCCTGCCACCGGCGGCGTACGGTCACCCCCACCGCAGCTGGAATCCGGTGTGCTGTACCTTGTGTGCCGCTGCGTCTGGGCGCGAAGCCCACCACCGACGTGGCTCGGGCTTCGCCTGGCTCCTCCTGAGCTTGACGAGTCCCCACCGACCCCCGACCCCGCCCTCCTAGTCGATTGGTTCCGATTACCCCTGGCCACCGGCGCCTGGCTCCGAACCTTGGCCCGAGCTGACTGAGTCGCGGTCATGTAACTCGGTACCTCACTAGTCTCGTCCCGACGATAGTGGACCGGGTTGAATGGGCTTCGTCCAAGGTCCATCTCGACCGTCTTCTCCGACAAGCCGTCGGTGTTGGTGACCGTGACGTAGGAGCTCTCCGACGGCAGCGACTGCGGTGCCTGCCACTGCTGGGTGGCCATCCAGCGTTCCAGCCAGTTCCAGCCCCACTGGGGCTTCTCAGACTTCCACTGCTGCTGCTCATAAATATATTATAGAGTACGTGCAAGCTAAGCTAGTAACATGAAGTGTATTCGCGAAGGAGAAAGGAAGAGATACCTGAGAGGCGTAAGCATAGGCAAGGGCTCTCTCGCGACGAATGACGGCGTCTTGCTTGCGCTGGGAGTTGGCCTTGATGGTCTTCAGGCTCTGATGGCTTGCGTCCCAGTCTCCGAAGCCCAAGTCCTTGGAGGAGGGGGTCTTGTTACTGATGGGATGGGTTCCCTGTTCTTCTTCTTCCTCGTCATCAGTGGCGAAGTCTTCATGATGGTGGTCTCGGCCTTTTGTTTTGAGGTTGTCGAGGTAGCCTGAGAAGGGGTCGTGGGGGAGGACTTTGGTGGTGGTGGTGGGGGTCGTGGTGGTGGAGGAGGAGGGAGGGTGGGGGATGTGCTGGGAGAGCTGGAGGCGGCGGGCGCGGACGCTGGCCTGGACGCGGACGAGGGCCTGCATGCAGCGCATCGTCATCTGGGCCTGCTTCCGGACATGGTGGCCTCTGACCAGGGCCTGCAACCGCACCAGGCCCCTCAGCGCGCGCAGGGCTCTCCGGGCCTGTAAACATTTTTCTCCATGTTACTTAAAATGTAAAAATGCTATCCATCCCGGTTGTGTTAACCGATGAAGCAAGGGACTATTTTGGTGGCTGTTGTTATCGTGGTTGTTTTTTATTTCCTCTTCCTTTCGATCAATAGAGGAAAAAAGTTGAAATTGTTTTAAGATTTTCCAACAATAAGGAAATTAAGTGTCCGGTTCAATTGCCAAGAGGTCCACCATCCATGCCTACTCAGTATTCAATCACTCGTGCAGATTGATACACATATTATGTCGATATGCATTAAGATTAGTTTTTCTGTCTGTACTTTTGATGGATGCGGAGCACAAAAGTTAAAAAAAATGCAAATCAATATAAGCTCTTCCGGGAAAAATGCTGGATGCACCTTTTAATATTGCATTAAGGTGTTTGCAGCTAGCAAAAGTTTAATACCTTCATCGATCTCCACCTAGATCCTCTACGGTGCACCACATCATACCGATGCATGTATACTGTGCACGGTCATGTGCTGTCATGATGGACGGTCGTTATGTATGGATCATGCAGTGTACAATAGAGTATCCATACTCTTATGGAGCCAAGCTATGTAGGCATTGAATATTTGACTTGATCACACAATCATTTGGTATAATTCGTGCTGGCTATCAGCCCAGCCTTGCAAGTATCGCTGCAAGAATCTTCGTCATCAGATATATAAAAGATAAGAAAAAGAATGCGCAGAAACGCATATCATTTATCGAACATAGGATACGTGGTTGGAATATTGACCCCTGCAAGTAAGCTTCAGCGCAAGGAGGTAAGTGTTTTTGTGACCAAAGGAGACAAGACTATGACTACACATGTACATGAATAATAATACCAAAAGCTCGCAAGCGAACTGAATGATTCTACTTTGCACCATGACAGTCAAGCCCTAATTCAGTTATAGCGATATAGACCCGTTGGGTGTGCAAATTGGTAGATGGAGGATCTATCAGCGATGCACTTCCAATGGGGAAAACTTCTTTCCTGTCACATTCAAAAATTTATGGAAGCCATAATATTTGAGAGAAGAGAGAGAGTGAGAGGGGTGAAAGCGGTAACGTGTTTTTTTTTTTTTTGGTTCATAAAAGCGGTAACGTTTAATGGCCAAGTTATTCATGTTACCATAACTTGGAGACAGCCGGACACGCTTTTTATATATATATACACACACACGAATAGGATTGTATACCGAGGTCTTCCTTACTAAAAGCCTATTTTAAGGATAAAAAATTTATCTAATATTAGAGATAAACTCCACTTCTATCGAAATTCAGTCTGATGCTTAGTATAATGCAGCTGATAATCACAAAAAAGCTTCAATCAAAAATTTTTTCTCCAGCGGTTGGATCCCAACCGAACTCCTCCAACGGCTGAACTCCTCCAGCGGTCGAACTCCTTCTGAATTCCTTTGAGAGCCAAACTCCTTTCGAACTTCTTCTTTAATCGAATTCCTCCAGCGACCGAACTCCTTTCGGACACCTCCAGGAGCCGAACTCCTTCCGAATTTTTTCTTCAATCAAATTCTTCTAGGAGCCGAACTCTTTTCGGATTTCTCCTTTAGTCAAATTCCTGTAGGAATTGAACTCCTTTCGGATTTTTTCTTCAGTCAAATACTTGCAGAAGTCGAACTTCTCCTC
The DNA here is from genome assembly GCA_006176705.1 of Cocos nucifera. NCBI lineage: Eukaryota > Viridiplantae > Streptophyta > Magnoliopsida > Arecales > Arecaceae > Cocos > Cocos nucifera. Next base: position 1,883,283 of record QRFJ01000089.1, on the reverse strand, counting down.
TAGTCGAATTTCTCCAGCAGTCGAATTCCTTCCGGACAGCTCCAGGAGCCGAACTTCTTCCGGACCTCTCCGTCAGTCAAATTCCTTTCGGACTTCTCCTTTAGTCGGATTCCTCCAGCGATCGAACTTCTTCTGGACACCTCCAGGAGCCGAACTTCTTCTGGATTCCTTCAAGAGCCGAACTCCTTCCGGACTTCTCCTTCAGTCAAATTTCTTTAGGAGCCAAACTCCTTCCAAATTTTTTCTTCAATCGGATACCTCCAGGAGCCGAACTCCTTCTAGATTTTTCCTTATATCGGATTCCTCCAGGAGCTAAACTCCTTCCAAACTTTTTTTTCGTTCAAATTCCTCCAGGAGCCAAACTTCTTCCGGATTCCTCCAAGAGCCAAACTTCTTTCGGACTTCTCCTTCAGTCGGATTCCTCCAGCGGATTACTTTCAGATTTCAACTAACATTCCTTTTAGATGATCTCCTCTAGCCGTATTCCTTTTAGAAGTCCAAACTCCTCTGAAATTGATATATATCAAAGTTCTTCACCAACCAATGCCTGCTTCCTCTGAACTTCGACTATTAAATCTCGACGAATGGGCACATCACTACAGACGAACCTCTCTCTCCATGGCAAATCTCATGCGGTCCCGAGCGGCCCACTATTGAATGATTATGGCTGTCACCATCAGTCTGACGATACCTCTCTCTTCATAGCAAATTCCACGCAGTTCTGAGCGGTCCACTACTGGACGGTTATGGCTATCACTATCAGTCTAGCGACATCTCTCTCTCCGTAATAAATCCCATGCGGTCCCGAGCGGCCCACTACCGGATGATATGACTGTCACTATCAATCTGCTACAGGCTCTATCTATAAAAAGATCCTCCAGATACATTTTTTCTATGAACTCTTCTTCTTTCTAAAACTCTACCGAATTCTTTTCTGAGCACTCCATTTTTATTGGTCAGAAGAGCTGACTTGATCATCGGAGGATCCTGCCGGAGTCACCACCACCGACTTCGGATGAGACTTTATTTTGTAGGTCATTGGTGGCGACCTCTTCTTCCTCAGCTCCAACTCGATCCGACATCAATCAGATTCTGCACCAATAGGATTAACGCTAGAGGAAGGACTCTCTGTTTCTGAGGTACCTTTATTCTTAAAGGAGTGCTCAATCGATCCTGTGGATCTTCTTCTTCAAGGTTCATCTCCATCATCTTCCTCAATCCCAAGAAATGCCTCCAAGAAAGATGACTGCCTAGAGATCTACCGCTTCTGTCGCTAGATTTGAGCCAGATCCATCCATTCCTACTTCATCATCGGTGCTTCAACCTCCTCCTCTACCGACGACTATGATAGATCCGGAGTAGTTTAACCTACTGATGCAATGAATTCAGGACTTCACCGAAATGGTGCAGGCCATGCGGCAACCCCCAGTGGCAGTTCTTCCAAAAAATCCACCATCGAGATATCAGAAATTGATCCCAAGAAGGAGCACTTGGGCTAGCATACCCGTCACCCCTAGGAAGGAAAAACAAAGAGCAGATGATCATTATTCGGATCATGATTCTCCTCCGGAAGAGATCTTTCCTATTTACAGTCGGAAGCCTTCCAAGATCTGCGATCGAGATGACATCCTCGATCAGAAATGATGAAAGATGGATCGACGGATTGAGAAACTCTGCCACGTCGTTCCGACTCATCATGATGACATCCATACCGATCCTTCTTTCTCTCTTCGAATTATGCAAGAGCCTATTTTACTGAACTTCAATCTTCCCCAATTTGAAAGCTACGATGGAACCTCTGATCTGGTCGGTTACCTGAAGGCCTTCCGGACCATGATGCTTCTCCATGGCGCATTAGATGCCATTTTATGTCGAGCTTTTTCATATACCTTGAAGGGAGCAGCAAGAAACTGATACTCGATGTTGAGATCAGGAACGATCTTTTTCTTTGACTAGATAAGCCATCAGCTTGCGGCTCACTTCGTTAGCAGCCGATGTCCGTACCGAGGTTTGAATTTTCTGATGAATATCAAGCAGAAGAAGGAAGAATCTATCCGGACTTATGTCATCCGATTTAATGCTGCTGCATTGGAGGTTCGGATCTGAATCAGTCTGTTGTAATGGCCATACTCAAGGGCGGCCTTCAGAAGAACGATTTGCTGCTCTCCCTAGAGAAGAAGTACCTTAGAAACTTTATCGATCTGCTAGCTCAGGCTAAGAAATATTTTCGAGCGGAAGAAGCCTTCAAATTGAAAGATGAGGAAGCCGCAGGAGAGCGGTGGGCGGACGAGTTTAATAAACCCGCAACTAATGGAGGGCCGAATGAAGTTCAGCCGTGCTCACGGACTTTCTCCGAGTACTAGCGAGAGCGAACTCCTTCTCGAGCTCATCGTCAAAGAAGCTCCGACAGAAGGACAAAAAGAAGTTCTTCCTTTAAAAGGTTTCACAACTACGTCTCCCTCGATGCTCCAAAAATATAAGTATCGATGGAGATCAAGGAGAGACTGTCGAGGCATGAAAGGATGCGCTCTCAACTTGCTCCAAGACGAGATCGAGGAGCTCATCAGAAGAGGCCGACTGGATCAATTCCTTAGATGCCGATCTGAAGCAAGAGAAGATCGACCAAGGGTGCTGCCACAGTCAGAACCACCAATGAGGGAGGAACAACAAGAAGATCGACCGCCTCTCGACATCATCAATACTATCTCTGAGGGACTTAGTGCTTCGATGAGCCGTCATCTCTCAGTCTCAAAGTCAGAGAAAGCTTGTCCCGAATTAGAAAGGCCCATATGAATTAGAGAAGGTCGTCCGGCTAGGAACTTATCACCTGAAGGAGCTTGGAGGAACAACGCTCCTACGATGTTGAAATTCAAAAAATCTGAGAATGCACTACCAGTAATTTTTCTTCAATAAAATTCTTTCATTTCAACATTATTATTTCTTGGTGCAAAAACTATTTAATGACAGGAAAGAAGCAATCAAAAGTGATCATGTTAGGAACATGAAGAAAACCTCATCCTAATATGAGCAAAGTCGAAAATCTCGTTCATTTTAGACAAGATGAGGGGAGAAGTCCTGACAATGACCCTTATGTACCCCTATAGTCCGTTAGAAATAGGAGAAGAACCTCGTCCTAACGTGAGCAAAGTCGAAGGCCTCATTCATTTTAGATGAAATGAGGGAAGAGACCCTGACAACAGTCCTTATGTGCCCCTACAGTCCGTTAGAAACAGGAGGAGAACCTCGTCCTAATGTGAGCAAAGTTGAAGGCCTCGTTCATTTTAGACGAGATGAGGAGAGAGGCCTCTGATAATGGCCCTTATGTGTCTCTATAGTCCATTAGAAATAGGAGGAGAACCTCATCCTAACGTGAGCAAAGTCGAAGGCCTCGTTCATTTTAGATGAGATGAGGGGAGAGGCCCTGACAACGGCCCTTATGTGCCCCTATAGTCTGTTAGGAACAGGAGGAGAACCTCGTCCTAACGTGAGCAAAGTCAAAAATCTCGTTCATTTTAGACGAGATGAGGAAAGAGGCCCTAACAACGGTCTTATGTGTTCCTATAGCCTGTTAGAAATAGGAGGGGAACCTTATCCTAACGTGAGTAAAGTCGAAGGCCCCATTTATTTTAGACGAGGTGAGAAGAGAGGCCCCGACAATGATCCTAATGTGCCCCTACAGTCTATTAGAACAGGAGAAGAATCTTGTCCTAACATGAACAAAAGTTGGAACCTCATAGACCAAAAACGTAGAGAAGGAAGAAGCTCAATGGAGAATTCTTACACGTGCTTTCCTACGATAATCTGACTACGTCAAATGTGAAAGGCAAAATCTTATCCTGATTTGCAAAAGAGGTCCTAGTTCGACATCCACAATAAGTCCGATGTCCACAATGAGCTCGGCATCCGCAACAAGCAGCAAGTGTGGGAACCCAGGATCGAAATTTTTCCTCGAGCTTCAACGTCAATGTCAATAGGAGATAAGATCTCTTTTAACCTCGGCTGAAGATAAGATCTCCTCCGAGCTTCAACGTCAATATCAATAGGAGATAAGATCTTCTTCAACCTTGGCTGGAGATAAGATCTCTCCCGAGCTTCAACGTCAACATTAATAGGAGATAAGATCTCTTTCAACCTCGACTGGAGATAAGATCTCCTCCGAGCTTTCAGGTGCTTCGACCTCAACAGGAGATAAGATTTTCTTCAACCTTGGCTGGAGATAAGATCTCCCCCGAGCTTCAATACCAATCTCAATAGGAGATAAGATCTCCTTCAACCTCGACTCTAGATAAGATCCCCCCGAGCTTCAATGTCAATGTCAAAAGGAGATAAGATCTCTTTCAACCTCAGCCAGAGATAAGATCTCCTCCGAGCTTGCAGGAAGATAAGACCTCGGCTCGAGAGAAGATCTCTTCCAAGCTTCAACGTCAATGTCAACAAAAGATAAGATCTCCTTCAACATTGACTGGAGATAAGATCTCCCTTTAGCTTCCAGGAGCTTCGACTTCAATAGGAGATAAGATCTCCTTCAACCTCGACTGGAGATAAGATCTCCTTCGAGCTTTAACATCAACATCAATAGGAGATAAGATCTTCTTCAACCTCGACTGGAGATAAGATCTCCTCTGAGCTTCAACATCAACAGGAGATAAGATCTTCTTCAACCTCGACTGGAGATAAGATCTCCTTCGAGTTTCAACGTCAATATCAATAGGAGATAAAATCTCCTTCAACCTCGACTGGAGATAAGATCTCTCCTGAGCTTCAACATTAATGTCAATAGGAGATAAGATCTCCTTCAACCTCGACTGAAGATAAGATCTTCCTCAAGCTTTCAAGAGCTTCAACCTCAATAGGAGATAAGATCTCCTTCAACCTCAGTAGAAGATAAGATCTTCCTGAAGCTTCGACCTCAACGAGTGCAGAGCCCGAAAAAGAACTTCGGCAGTCATCTTTTTGTACTCTCTTCCTTCGAATTTCAAACTCGAAAGTGAGGGAGATTATTGTTGAGGATAAACTCTGCTCCCATCGAAGTTCAGTCTAATGTTTAGCCTAATACAACTAGTAATCATGAAAGAGCTTCGATCGAAAATTTTCTCTCCAGTGGTCAAACCTCAACTGAACTCCAGCGGTCGAACTCTAACTGAACTCCTTCAGTGGTCGAACTCCTTCCAAATTTCTTCAGGAGCTAAACTTCTTTCGGACTTCTCCTTTAGTCGGATTTCTCAAGTGGTCGAACTCCTTCCAAACACCTCTAGGAGCTGAACTTCTTCCGAATTTTTCTTCAGTCAAATTCCTCCAGGAGTCAAACTCCTTCCGAACTTCTCCTTCAGTCAAATTCCTCTAGGAGCTGAACTCCTTTCGGACTTCTTCTTCAATCGGATACCTCCAAAAGTCGAACTCCTGAATTCCTTCAGGAGCCGAACTTCTTTTGAATCTTTCTGTCAGTCGAATTTCTTCCAAACTTCTCCTTTAGTTGAATTCCTCCAACGATCGAACTTCTTTCGGACACCTTCAGGAGCTGAACTTCTTTCAGATTCCTTCCTTCAGTAGCCGAACTCCTTCCAAGCTTCTCCTTTAGTCAAATTTCTTCAGGAGTCGAACTCCTTCCAAATTTCTCCTTCAGTCGGATACCTTCAGGAGCTGAACTCCTTCTGGGTTTTTTATTCTGTCGGATTCCTCCATGAGCCGAACTTCTTTCGAATTTTTCTAGGAGCCAAAATCCTTCCGGACTTCTCCTTCAATCAAATTCCTTCAGTAGCCGAACTTCTTCCAAATTTCTCCAGGAGCCGAACTCCTTCTGGGCTTCTCCTTCAGTCAGATTTCTTCAGGTGTCGAACTCCTTTTGAACTTTTCTTTCAGTCGGATTCTTCCAGCAAATTACTTTTATATTTCAGCTAGCATTCCTTCTGGATGATCCCCTCTAATCGTATTTTCTTTAGGAGTCCGAACTCCTCTGAAATTGATATATATCAAAATTCTTTACCAACCAACGCCTGCTTTCTCCGAACTTCGACTATTAAATCTTGACGAACAAGCACATCACTACAGGTGACACTTCTCTCTCCATAGTAAATTTCATACGGCCTCGAGCGACCCATTATCGGATGGTTATGACTGTCATTATCAGTCTGGCGACATCTCTCTCTCCATAATAAATTTCATACGGTTCCAAGCGATCCACTACCTAACGATATGACTGTCACTATTAGTCTGCTACAGGCTCTATCTATAAAAAGGGATCTTTCAGATACGTTTTCTCTAAGCTCTCTTCTTCTTTTCAAAATTCTATCGAATTCTTTTCTGAGCACTTCATTTCTGTTGGTCAGAAGAGCTAACTTGATCGTCGGAAGGTCCTGCCAAAGCCACCACCACCGACTCCAAACGGGATCTTATTTTGCAGGTCACCAACAGCGACATCTTCTTCCTCAACTCCAGCTCGATCCGACGTCAACCAGATTCTGCACCAACACCTAAAAATTTATATTTTTCTGGATAAATATTTTTTAGATAACATTTAGACAGAAAAATAATTTATCCATGTTCTTTTATGCATTAAAAAATGATTTGAGAATCTATCACCCATGTTTTTTTTACATTACTAGTTTTCTAGATAAGTTATTAAGATCTACCCATATTTTTCATAATATCTTTTACTATATAAATATTATATTATATTAATATCTTATATTAATATAACATAATATATATTATTATATATAATCAAATATTATTATATTATTATTATAATATTATATTATCATAATATATTATAGTAATATAATATAGTATATTATAATAATTTATTATAATATTATAATATAATATTCTATATCATGTTATAATATATTATATTATAATATCTAATAATATAATATAATATAATATAATATAATGATATTATATTATATTATATTATAAGGTTAAGGATATAATAGAAATGAATTAAAAAATTTATTTTTTTGGTTGATGAAAAAATAATTTAGCCATCTTCTAAATGGATAAGATTTTTTTTTATTTTATGAATAAATATTATTTAAAAAAAATAATTTTTCATCTTAAAAATATAAGAATATGGATAAGTTGATCAATGAGAAAATAGATCAAATTTTTTATTATATCTACCTATAAAAGAATGGGCTCTAAGTACAATCAAATCTCATTCTCTGATTTTTAGTCATTTATTTTCAAAGAATACATGTTGAGAGATAGATGGCATGGGAGATGAGCCGAAATAATCACTTTATTAAATACAATCTGGTTTAATCAAGCTTAATATATATATATATGGCTATTTATATAATATTTTTTACTCTTCGGCAAAGTGTAAAGATTCGTATTGTTGATCCCTCCGTCTCAGACGTCAGATAAGATTCCATAAAATGCTATACTTCCATGAATGGCTGCTATAGACGGTTATATATATATATATATATATATATATATATAAAATTATAATACGGTATGGTACGTATGAAATAATGATATAAATACTCAAAGCGGTAAGCCAACCGCCATCTATGTCCCAATTGTGGTTCAAGTTCCAATGATCTCTGTCGGACGACCAAACCTTACCCTCTGCGGTCTGGACACAACCTAACAACTGCAGGTCCTGGATCCACGACTTTTACCCTTTTGGCCTCGCCAGGCATCCAAACCCGCCAGCGGACAAAAAATACCACGGAGTTAAAGGAACGGCTGTCCTAATAATATCATAACTGCCATAATATCCGCATCGGCCAAAAAAAATAATATATATATATATATATATATATATATATATTAAAATAAAAATATTTATCTCTATCCATTCTTCATCGGCCACATATTCTAATTATCATTTAAATTTTCAAATTTAATCCTTAAAAAAATAAATATTACATAAAAATTATTTTAAATTATATTTTATAATTTATTTTAATTATATAAAAATATAGATTATTATTTATTTTAAAAAAAATTATAATCATAAAAATTATAATAATTTTTTTCATATTTTTAATTTTATGATGTTTTTATTTTAATAAAATAAAATATCAATCAAATAATTTTTAATTTTTATCTGCTCATCATATCTTATGCATTGTATGAGCTTATAACTTATAAACTAGTGATAACATAAATAATAAAAATGCTGTAGTTTTTCTAAAAACTGTAGCCGTAGATTCATATGATTGAAATATAATACTTCTAATTCAGAATCTCTACAAAAATTCAAATTAAAATGCCTTATTTTATGATATAATCATGATGTTATCGCACCATTAATGACAATTATTATTGCAATTATAACCGATGGCAATGCTATCGTAGCCCATATTTTGTTCCACAAAATATTTAATAAAAAATTAGATGGAGATGCAATGTTGAAGAGGACTTTTTTTTTGGTAAAATTATGCATCTATTTCTAATGAAACCGTAGAGGGGGTAAGAAGCACCGCTTAGAAAAGCTAAAAGAGGATGCCGCCATGCAAACGTGGCCTTATGCCACACAAAGTTCGTCGGATTCGCATGAAAAGCTGCATGCCCCCAAAAGAAAAACGAATTCATCACAACCAGCTGTAATCCATGGATACGCTTCACCAAGCAATAGTACCATCTAGAAGAACTTTTCGCAAAAGTGAAGATTTTCTTTTTTAGTAAAAAAAAAAATCTTCACTCGCACGGAACCGAGGTTAGATCATTAAAAGGTGGAATTTTTTTTGATTAAAAAGAGGATTTTCGATTAATTATATTCCATGATATTACGGGAAATGGAGGAAGGGGGGAAGCACACCAGGTAGCCACGGTAGTAGGACTGGATACGCACCGCCGCCTTCTCCTCCCGGGATAACCGCCCGTACCCCGCCAACCTCACCACCTGCGCCGCCGCCTCCGCAGCCGCCGCCGCAGCCTCGGCCGCCGCGGCCGTCGCCACCGCCACCGCGATCGCGTGCTCCCTGTCCTCCTCCGCCGCCAACCTCGGCGATCCGCCGCCGTCGTTCGTGGCCTCCGGCGACGTCTCCGCCGGGAAGTGCTCCACCGACACTATCTCCAGCGCCTCATTCCCATCCGCCTCCACCTCCCTCTCCCTCTGCCTCTGAAAATTAGAAATGAAAAAAAAAAAAAGAAAAAAGAAAAAAGAAAAAAGAAATCAATTTAACCGACCACGGAGGGGGATTAGACCCAATTTGAACGGTGGGGGAGACGGTCGGAAGAGGGAAGAAAGACCGACCCTTCGGTCGAGGTCTTTGGAGGAATGTTTGAAGACTTTCTTGACTGTTGACAGCCAGCCGGTCTTCTTCCCCATTCGTCGAGCTGGTTTCGATTGACTGCGTCGCGATTCTGCGTCAAAAACTCTGGGATCGTGGTTGCGTCATATGGGTGGGGAAAGAGAGATAGAAGGCGGTGGCGGTGACGGACGGGGTCGGGTGAAGTAATAACTGCGATACCGTGCAGGTGGCAATCGTATTTATCGCTCGTCACGGGACCGCTGCTGCAAACCCGCGGGGATCAAAGGGGGAGGACCGGAGCGAGAGGAAGCTAACACGGTAGTGAGAGGAAAAAGGTGGTTGACTGAGGACCCAGGGAGGGACCACACAGTTTGCCTGGGTCTTGCCGTCTTCGAATTGGCTCCGGTGCAGGAGGGGCCGAAAAAAAAAAAAGACCCTATGTCAAAGCCATGCAGTATTTGGAGCAAGGAAAGTTAAATGGATATTTCACAGTACTTCCTCAGGAAACTATGAATAGCAAACTAAAGATGCGAAAGATGAATATGGAATCAAGACAATCACAGAAAGTTTTTATTTCAAATGATAGATAAATAGACTATGAGCATGGACGCATTCTTCTTGTACTGAATGTAATCCGACACATGCAACGAGACAATGGAAAACATGAGTAAAGTGTATCTTTGGAAAAAGTAGTTTTGTATTAAGTAAGTCCCTTTCCTTCTCAATTAGCAGTAGTTTTCAGTGCATTTAGCCATTATCTTAAAAAGTGTAGAAGTTTTCCTTTTACTTCTGGATGTAAGTACATATTTTGATGTGAAATTCTATCATCACAAGCCTTCACAGATTCATAAAGACCCCTTTCAAAATACTGTAGATGACAAGAATTTACTACTTTCTCAAGAGGTACAACATGGATGGTAGAAATTTTCTACCACACGAAAATGTAAATTCGCCACCAGGAGATAAAGGTTATAGAGATCATAAATAAAGAACCTTAAAATGTTGAAGTTATAGTATGCAGATCCAAAAGATAGCAATGTCTTCAACGTTATACCAAGAAAATATTGTTTTGGTATGAGTAGTTCTGAATAAATACCAGTTTAGTAGATCTATTCATTAAAATGAGTACTTTAAAAAGGGAGAGTAATGGAGGGAGACCCATTGTACCATTAAGATTTTTTGAGATGCACCATCTAGGAATCAAATCTAAAATCTCTAGTTAATAATGATACTAATGAATATATAAATGAATGTATTTTGGCTATTGATTAGTACTAAATAATCAAACCATGAGCTTAATTTTTAATATTAAGGAATAGCCTGAACATACATACATATATATATATATATATATATATATATATATAAAGCTTTTGAAAACTTAGATGATCGCACCAATACTTATATGCAAGCCATTTGTGATCAATTCAAAAAAATAATATGGAGATTGATTTGTTGCACCACCGAATTTTGATTTAGATGGTTCATTTTACAAGACATAGATCTTCGTTTTTGCTTGTTGTAGTATAGATAGGAGGATATTATTAATACAATATTGATTATGAGTAAAGAAGGATTTTGATTTATATGAAAAATAAGATTTTTTTTTTCTATGAGATATCTTTTGAAAACAAATTATAAGATCCCATACCATAATGCCAAAGATCAAAGCAGATAATACCTCATATATATGGAAGCGAAGACCAATCCATACAAAATACAAGCTTTTGACTATAATATTAACGCCCACCATAGATCGAACTTGACCCCATAAGTAATGGCGCGATCAAATCGGGGCCCGTATAAAGTACAAGCTCTTGACCATAATATTAGCGTCCACCATAGGCCGAACTTGACCCCATGAGTAATGGCTCGATCAAACTGGGGCTGAGTTCCATCTAAGCTCAGCTAATTCACAACCTCATGGAAAATCAAGTGCCAAACAAGAAATGCACCGTAGACATTAACTGGTTCTTATTACAAGTCCATATACCCATCCTCCCATCCAATTGCAATATCAAATTCGGCAACATTCATTCTTCAAATCCAGTTGATCTGTACACCACGTGTACATGATCTCATAAGACACAAGTGCAGCAAAAGTAAAAGATAGATCTCCATCTAACTAGCAATCTTTTTTGCCGACCCTTCTGACTGAAAGATATATTAGCACTTCTGAGATTAAATGCAAGCAACTCGAGGGATATAAAGTCTAACATAATCTCAGAAAAGGCCGAGGGTTTATTAAGCTTCAAGGGACCGTTCCATAAAGACGACACAGCTTCAACAGTACATTTCTAACTCGCTGGTGATGGTCAAGAAGCTACAACCTCATCACATTCACCACAAGCAAAGGCCTAAAGAAACTTTTTTTTTTTTTTAAATGAAAAGTTTTTATTAAAGGGAACTAACTGTAGGACAGGATGGGGATAAGTACAGTTGTTCTAATTGGAACGTCAGTTGATGGTGTTTCCTTCCATGTGAAGATGGACATAAGAGTGTAGGACCAGAAATTCAGTATGGTTGGCCATTTGTAGCTTTCGCCATGTCGCATGGCACCTTTACTTGGTGAGGAATCGCCATTATTCTAAGAAAGAGTGATTACCTTAATAGCCCTATCTTCGATGGGGCAACGAAGTTGCACCGTCTCTGTATGCATCAATAGATCGCCATCAGTCGATTTAATTATAATCTTTTTCTTGAAGGGTATCCAATTATTTACAATTAAACAAGCTTTATGAAAGGAGATTCTTTTTTCTAGGAAAAGAAAGCACCGACGTTTCACCTGGTTGTTAAAAACTGAAAGGCATATGGATGTTGAGTATTTCTGCGAGGATAACTCACGAGCTGATAGTGGCATTTAATTGACTCGTAAGTGATACTGGACTACTATTAGTTTGGAGAAATTATACTCTACATCGAGTGCACGATATCAGCAGTGTACTACAGGATCAATCCAATATGAGATAAGAAAGACACAATTGGAAACGAGTGGCATGATGAATAGGATCCATAAGAGCAAGAAATGCACTTGATATGGTGCACTGCTGATGTGATGCACCTAGGATAAAATATAATTTTGCATCATTTTGGCAAGCCTTTTGCTTAGCATTGTCACACGTGGAACAGCAAAAGTTATAATTCTCTCTGCTCTGGTTGTAAAGAGTTGCTACGGACGTACATTATGCATTTCTGTATTTGAAAACAATAGTGAATGTCTATAGGAAATGAACAGCTGAGAATGGCAAAAGGGGCTGGTCTACATTAATTTTCTGAATCGGTCAAAAAACCAAGGACACCTTGGGGTCATCATCTTCATGCAGTTGATTAATATTTCTCTGACGTCTTACAATAGGAAAGCCAATTAATGTATTGACTTCATTGTAGTTGCAAGGAAGGAAGTGAGATTGCGTTCATGCACATGAACACAAACAAGCACGTATATGCATGCATGTACTGAAATGATATGACTTTTGAGCAAGGTTTTCGTACTCCTTCTGACATATTAATATTTCTCTGACGTCTTACAATAGGAAAGCCAATTAATGTATTGACTTCATTGTAGTTGCAAGGAAGGAAGTGAGATTGCGTTCATGCACATGAACACAAACAAGCACGTATATGCATGCATGTACTGAAATGATATGACTTTTGAGCAAGGTTTTCGTACTCCTTCTGACATATTAATATTTCTCTGACGTCTTACAATAGGAAAGCCAATTAATGTATTGACTTCATTGTAGTTGCAAGGAAGGAAGTGAGATTGCGTTCATGCACATGAACACAAACAAGCACGTATATGCATGCATGTACTGAAATGATATGACTTTTGAGCAAGGTTTTCGTACTCCTTCTGACATATTATGTCCTTGCGGAAATGTTTGGTATCGTGAAAATAAAATTGTAAGCTGCTATTTACATCATTCAACTTTGGATTAGTCCGTCGGCAAAGAGAGGGCTGGTTGTCATAATTTTTATTATTATTATGGTTCATCGATCAAAATTATCTATAAAAATAATTTATATTGATCAAAAATATTTTTGATGAAGATCTTTCAATATTTAAGTTAGTGAAAAATTGATGAACAACATATGAAAATAGATATAGATAGAGTTTAAGCTCAGGATTCTCCTACCAATATATTTGATTTATCTTTTTTTATCGATAAATATAATAGTAATCATTTGTAATAGTTGAGAATCATAGGATTCCACTTATTCCAGCATTAAGTGTAACACCTCATCCCTAACTAGCTATGGATGAGGCTGCTACACCCCATCCTTATCTAAAGGTTAATGAGATTTCTATATATGTATTGTTTAAACCTGCTGAATACAATTATCTCAAATTCTTCTTTAAGCAACATATATAATTTAATTTAAACTCTTGATCAACTAAAGTAATATCTTAACTTAACTCAATAATTCACATAATCATACAATAAGAAATAGTCATAATTATAACAAAAATTAGAAACAATTTTTATCCATTTCTAACATGCAATGGATTTGAAATGGAAAAGAAACAAAATATATTACAAGATATTAAAAACTATTTAGAAATGAATTTGTAACAAAATTTAGAAATAAAAAATTTTTCATTTCTAAATTAAAAGTTAATATTTGATGAAAAATTTTAAAATAGATTAGAAATGGAATTGCAATGGAGATTAGGAACAGGAAACTTTTGGTTGCTAAATTTAGAAATAGATAATAATTTTATTTTTAATTCTTAAATGGATAAAATTTTTATTTTAAATTTACAAATCAAAGTATGAACTATTGCTAAATTCAGGAGCGGAATCGTTGCTAAAATAGAAATGAAATTTTTTTCCATTACAGATTTTAGCAATGGATATTACTTTCATTTCTATTTTAGTAACGAAAAATTCATCTGTTGGGGATAAATCCCGCTTCCACCGAATTCCAGTCTGAAGCTTAGCCTAATGCAGCTGGTAATCACGGAAGAGCTTCAATCAAAAATTTTCTTCCTAGTAGCCAGATTCATTCAGTGGCCGAACTACCTAGCAGCCAAACCTAGTCGAAATTCTCAACGGTCGAGCCCCAGTCGAATCTCTTCAATCGGCCGAACTTCTCAGTAATTGAACTTCATCCAAACTCCTCCAGCAACCGAGCTTCTACGAAAGTCGAACTCTTTTCGAACTTTTCCAGCGACCGAACTCCTTCCAAACTTCAGTTGGGCTTCTACGGAAGCCGAACTCCTTCCGAACTTCTCCAGCAGTCGGACTTCTATGAAAGTCGAACTTCTCCAATAGTCGGACTTCTACGAAAGTCGAACTTCTTCCGAACTTCTCTAGCAGTTGGACTTCTACGAAAGCCGAACTCCTCTAATAGCCAGACTTCTACGGAAGCCGAACTTCTTCCGAACTCCTCCAGCAACCGAGCTTCTACGGATGTCGAACTCTATCTAGACTCCAGTCGGGCTTTTATGAAAGTCGAACTTCTTACAGACTGTTTCTTCAAATAGATTCCTACAGGCGATCCCACTACTGAACGATTACAATTATCACGATAATTATGATTATCATTTATTAAGGTAGTATGATCGACATTTATCAAGATAACATGATCGACATTTAAGACAATCACGATCGATATTTATCAAGACAATCATGATCGATATTTATCAGGACGGTTACGACAAGCTCCATTTATAATATCAGGATGGTTACGACAAGCTCCGTCTATAAAAAGGGACCATCCAGATACATTTTTTCTAGGTTTTCTTTTTTTTTCCTAAACTCTACCAAACTCCTCTCTGAGTACTCCATTTCTTTTGGTCAGAAGAACTAATTTGACCGTTGGAGGGTCCTATTAGAGCCACCACTATCGACTTCGGATGAAATTTTATTTTGCAGATCACCGACGGCGATCTCGTCTTCCTCGACTCTAGTTCGATCCGACGTCAACCAAATTCTACATCAACAAAATTGACACTAGAGGAAGGACTTCTGTTCTTGAGGTTTTCTTGATCTTAAAGGAGTGCTCAGCAGCGATCTAGAGTTCTTCCCAAAAAGAAAAAAAAATGCCTCCCAAGAAAGCTTCGACCCGATGATCAACGACTTCTGCAGTCAGATCTCGTTCAGATACATCAGTTTTGACTCCAACTTTGATAACTCAAGCTCCACCTGCAGCCATAGTGGATTCGAAGCAGTTTAACTTACTGATGCAACGGATTTAGAGCCTCACCGAGATGGTGCAGGCCATGCGACAGCCTCTGATGGCGACTCCATCAAGAAACCCGCCATCAGGATATCGGAAATTGATCTCAAGAAAAAGCATTTGGGCTAGCATGTCCGTCATCGTTGGAAAGAAAAAATAGAGAGCAGAGAATCTAAGTTTGGATCATGGTTCTCTTCTGGAGGAGATCTTTCCCATCTGTAGTCGAAAGCCCTCCAAGGTCTGCGACTGAGACGACGTCCTCAACCACAAACTATGGGAGATGGATCGACGGATTGAGGAGCTCGACCACGTTGTCCCAGCTCACCATGATGATGTTCGCACCGATCCTTCTTTCTCTCTCCAAATTATGTAAGAACTCGTTCCGCCAAATTTTAAGCTCTCTCAACTTGAAAGCTACGATGGAACCTCTGATCTGGTTGATCATCTGAAGCCCTTCCGAACCATGATGCTACTTCATGGCGCATCAGAGCTATCTTATGCCGAGCTTTTTCATCTACCTTAAAGAAAGCAGCCAGAAATTGATACTTGGCATTGAAGCTAGGTACGATCTTCTCTTTTGATCAGATGAGCCATTAGTTTGTGGCTCACTTCATCAACAGCCAATGTCTGCATCGAGGTTTGGATTCTCTGATGAATGTCAAGCAGAAAGAGGAGGAATCCATTTAGGCTTATATCATCAAATTTAACGTTGCAGCATCGGAGGTTCGGAACCTGGACCAGTTTATTGCAATGGCCATGCTCAAGGACGGCCTTCAGAAGAACGATTTGTTATTTTCTTTGAAAAAGAAGTACCCTAGGAACTTTATCGATATGCTAGCCCGAGCTGAGAGATATGCTCATGTGGAAGAAGCCTTCAAATTGAAGGACGAAGAAGTCGTAGGAGAGTGGTGGGCGGACGAGTCTAATAGACTCACCGTCGATGGAGGGCTGAGTGAAGTTTGGCCAAGCTCATAGACTCCCTCTGGGCACAAGTGAGCCCGAACTCCTCAAGCTCGTCATCAAGGAAGCCCCGACAAAAGGATGCGAAGAAGTCCTCCTCCCGGAAGGTTCCATAACTACGTCCTCCTTAACGCTCCTTGAACTCAAGTTCTAATGGAAATCAAGAGTCAGCTACCAAGACCAGACGAATTACGGTCTTCTCTGAACAAGCGCAATCGAAATAAATACTATCTCTACCATCGTGACCACGGTCGAAAAATACATTCAGCTTTGAGATGAAATCGAGAAGCTCATCAGAAAGGGTCGGCTGGGTTAATTCCTCCAACGCCAACCTGAAGTAGGAGAAAATCGGCCAAGGACGCTGCTGTAGTCAAGAACAACAAGAAGATCGGCCACCTCCCGGTGTCATCAACGTTACCCCTGGGGGGCTCAGTACCTCGGTGAGCCATCATCTCTCAGCCTCAAAGCCAAGAGAAGTTTGCTCCAAATTGAGAAGGCTAAGAAATAGAGGTCGTCCGGTCCGGAACTTATCGCCTAAAGAAACTCGAAGGAACAACGCTCCTACGACCCTAAAATGCAAAGAATTTGGGAACGTGCTATCAGTAATTTTTCTTCAATAAAATTTCTCCTTTTCAATATTATTATTTTTTGGTGCAAAAGCTATGTAATGACAGAAAAGAAGCAATCAATAGTGGCCGTATTAGGAATAGGAGGAGAACCTCATCCTAACATGAGCAGGTCAAAGTTCTTCAATCTCGGCTAGAGATAAGATCTCTTCCGAGCATCCGAGTCAACCTTGGCTAGAGATAGGATCTCTTTCGAGTGACCGAGTCAACCTCGGCTAGAGATAGGATCTCTCCCAAGTGTTCGAATCAACCTCGGCTAGAGATAAGATCTCTCTCGAGTGATCGAGTCAACCTCGGCTAGAGATAAGATCTCTCTCAGTCATATTAGGAATAGTAGGAGAACCTCGTCCTAACATAAGCAAGTCGAAGGCCTCATTCATTTTAGACAAGATGGGGGGGAGGGCCTGACAATGGCCCTTATGTACTTCTACAGTTTGTTAGGAATAGAAGGAAAACCCAATCCTAACGCGAGCAAAGTCGAAAACCTCATTCGTGTTAGACGAGATGGGAGGAGAGGTCCTGACAACGGCCCTTATGTGCCCCCACAGCCCATTAGGAATAAGAGGAGAACCTCATCCTAACACGAGCAAAGTCGAAGGTCTCGTTAATTTTAGACGAGATAGGGGGAGTGGCCCTGACAATGGCTCTTATGTGCCTCCACAGTCCGTTAGAAATAGGAGGAGAACCTCATCCTAATGTGAGTAAATTTGAAGGCCTTGATCATTTTAGATAGGATGAGAGCAAAGGCTCTGAAGATGATCCCATTGTGCTCGACAATAATAGGAGACAAGATCTTCTCCGAGCTTCAACTACACCTTCAACCTCGACTGAAGACAAGATGTAGAGCCCTGAAGAGAACTTCGGCAGTCGTCCTTTTTGTACTCACTTCCTTCGAGTTTCGAAGTCGGGAGTAGGGAAACTATTATTTTGGGATAAATCTCGCTCCCATCGAAGTTCAGTCTAAAGCTTAGCCTAATGTAGTTGGTAATCACAGAAGAGCTTCAATCAGAAATTTTTTCTCTAGCAGTTGGATTTATTTAGTGGCTGAACCACCCAGCAGCCAAACCTAGCTGAACTTCTCAACGACCAAGCCCTAGCTGAATCTCTTCAACTGATCGAACTTCTCAATAGTCGAACTTCATCTGAACTCCTCCAGCAATCGAGCTTCTATAGAAGCTGAACTCCTTCCAAACTTTTTCAATGGCCGAACTCCTTCCAGACTCGAATCGGGCTTTTACGGGAGCTGAACTCCTTCCAGACTTCTCCAACAGTCGGACTTCTATGGAAGCCAATCTTCTTTCGAACTCCTTCGACAGTCGAACTTCTACGAAAGCCGAACTCCTTTCGAACTCCTCCAGCAATCAAGCTTCTATGGAAGTCAAACTTTTTCTAGACTCCAGTCAGACTTTTATGGAAGCCAAACTCCTTATAGACTGTTCCTTCATAAAAATTCCTACAGACGATCCTACTACTGAATGATTACAATTATCATAATAATTATGGTTGTCATTTATCAAGATAATACGATCGGCATTTATCAAGACAATATGATCGATATTTAAGACAATCACGATCGACATTTATCAAGACAATCACGATCGACATTTATCAGAATGGTTACGACAAGCTCCGTTTATAATATCAGAATGGTTACGACAAGCTCCAACTATAAAAAGGGACCCTCCAGATATGTTTTCTCTAGGCTTTCTTTTCTTTTCCTAAATTTTGTCGAACTCCTCTCTGAGTACTCTATTTCTGTTGGTCAGAAGAACTAACTTGACCATCGGAGGGTTCTATTGGAGCCACCACCACCAACTTTGGATGAAACTTTGTTTTGCAGGTCACCGATGGCGACCTCATCTTCCTCGACTCTAGTTCGATTCGACGTCAATCAAATTTTGCATCAATAAAAACTATTAAATTAATTTTAGTGGATACATGAACTAGATGAAATTATTGATATGAGAATAATTAAACGATGGTCATCATTAAATATTTTCATAGTTAAAACTAGTCAAAGACCCATGCAATGCGCAGGATAGATAATTACGATCTATAATTATTAAAATTTTTAATAATAAATATTTTTTTAATTTTTTTAAATATTTTATTTATTTATTAATTATATAAATATGATATATTTTTTATTAGTTTATAAAATAATATTTTATTTTATTTTATTTTTTTCTCATACCTTCTACGTGCCCGTTAGTGTAGGTGCACCCCCTATCCTCTTACCACGATCTTTTTCTCTCGATAAATGCCAATTTCGATCGCACCCCTGCTTCCTTTCTTCTTCTCATACATTCTCTGCACCACCCCCTGCCACCCCATCCTCTGCCAATCCACCATCACTCTTCTTCTCTCTAGATAAATGTCGATCCTGATCATACCTTCTGGTCTGTCTGTATCGCTACCCCCAACACCATCACTAAAAAAAAGAAAGAAACTCTCTCTTTTTTTTAATAAAATAATATTTTATTATTATTATTATTTTTCTATCTTCTTTTCATACATTCTTCGCATCCGCTGGTGCCATCCCACCATGACTTTCCTTCTCTCTCGATAAATGCCGATCCTGATCACACCCCTGTCTCCTCACCTCTTCTCATAACTTCTTCAAATTTTTGAAAGCTATTAAATACAAAGATTTGACTTTCAAATTGATGGAGTACCATGCTTTATTTGCAGATAATTTATTAGATTTGATTTAATCTGATCTGATGGATCGATTCAGATCTCGAAATATATTATTTTTTTAAAAAAATAAATTATTATATTATTATTTTTAAAATTAAAAATAATATTTTATCTTTTAAAATAAAAATAAATTAATATTTAAAAAAATTATATTATTATTTTTATAATATTTTATTTTTTAAAATAATAATTTTTTAAATATTTTTTATTTTTTTATTTTTATTTTTAAAATATTATTTTTTATTATTATAAAATAATATTTTTAATTATTATTAATAAAATAATAATCCACATAGCATAACTAAAATTATTTAAGATGCTGAGGTGGCAATACCACAGTACTCCTCCATAGAGTATTATTTATATATATATATATAATAGATAACTAAATTGGTTATATATATACTAATTAATAATATATTAAGTTAATTTACATAATACTTAAAAATTTTATTTTAATTTATTATAAAATATAAAATAATATTAAAATAATTTTTAATTTGGAAACATATTACAAATAAAAAAAAATTATTGCTAAAATTAGAAATGTATATTAATTATCTGTTGGTAAATTAGAAATGGAATGTCGTTCCATTTTTGAAATTAGAAATAGAAAATTTTTTCGTTGCTAACATTAGCAACAGAATTTTTTTCCATTGCTAAATTTAGAAATGGATGATTTTTTCATTACTAAATTTAGAAATGGATGATGTTGATGTAGAATTTGATTAACGTCGAATCGAACTAGAGTCAAGGAAGATAAGATCGCCATCGGTAATCTACAAAATAAAGTTTCGTCTGGAGTCGATGGTGGTGGCTCCGGTAGGATCCTCCAACGGTCAAGCTAGCTCTTCTAGCCGACAGAAATGAAGTGCTCAGAGAGGAGTTCGACAGAGTTTAGGAAAAAAAAAGAAAGCCTAGAGAAAATGTATCTGGAGGGTGGAGCTTGTCGTAACCATCCTGATAAATGTCGATCATGATTGTCTTGATAAATGCCGATCATGTTATCTTAATAAATATCGATTATATTATCTTGATAAATGACAATCATAATTATCGTGATAATTATAACCGTTCAGTAGTGGGATCGTCTATAGAAATCTGTCTGAAGGAATAGTCTGTAAGAAGTTTGGCTTCCATAAAAGTTCGATTGGAGTCTAGAAAGAGTTCGGCTTTCATAGAAGCTCGGTTGTTGAAGGAGTCTGAAAGGAGTTCTGCTTTTATAGAAGTCCGACTGCTAGAGGAGTCTGGAAGGAGTTCGACTTTCATAGAAGTTTGGCTGCTGAAGAAGTTTGGAAGGTGTTTGGCTTCCATAGAAGTCCGACTGCTGGAGGAGTCTAAAAGGAGTTCGGCTTTCGTAGAAGCTCGACTGGAGTTTGGAAGGAGTTCGACCGCTGAAAAAGTTTAGAATAAGTTCGACTTCCGTAGAAGCTTGATTGCTAGAGGAGTTCGGATGAAGTTCGATAGCTGAGAAGTTCGACTAATTTAAGAGATTTGGTTGGGGCTCGACCGCTGAGAAGTTCGACTAGATTTGGCCGCTGGATAGTTCAGCCATTGAATGAATCTGGCTGCTAGGAAGAGAATTTTTGATTGAAGCTCTTTCATGATTACCAGCTGCATTAGGCTAAGCTTCATACTGGACTTCGATGGAAGCAAAATTTATCCCCAATAATAGTCCCCCCACTCTCGACTTCAAAACTCGAAGGAAGAAAGTACAAAAAGGATGACTGTCAAAGTTCTCTTCGGAGCTCTATACCTTATTTTCAATCGAGATTGAAGGTATAGTTGAAGCTCGAAAAAGCTCTTGTCTCCTATTATTGTCGAGCACAATGGAACCATCTTCGGAGCCTTTACTCTCATCCTATCTAAAATGATCGAGGCCTTCAACTTTGCTTACGTTAGGATGAGGTTCTCCTCCTGTTCCTAACGGACTATGGGGACACATAAGAGCCGTTATCAGGGCCTCTTCCTCCATCTCGTCTAAAATGAATGAGGCCTTCAACTTTGCTCACGTTAGGATGAGGTTCTTCTCCTATTTTCAACGGACTGTGGGGGCACATAAGGGCCATTGTCAGGGTCTCTTCCCCCATCTCGTCTAAAATGAACAAGGCCTTCGACTTTGCTCACATTAGGATGAGGTTCTCCTTCTATTTCTAATGGACTATGGGGGCACATAAGGGCCATTGTCAGGGCCTCTTCCTCCATCTCATCTAAAATGAACGAGGCCTTCGACTTGCTTATGTTAGAACGATTCTCCTTCTATTTCTAACATGATTGGAAGAGATCTTATCTCTAGCTGAGGTTGACTCGATCGCTCGAAAGAGATCTTATCTCTAGTTGGTTGACTCGATCGCTCGGGAGAGATCCTATCTCTAGCTGAGGTTGACTCGGACGCTCGGAGAAGATCTTATCTCTAGTCGAGGTTGACTCGAACACTTGAAAAAGATTCTATCTCTAGCCAAGGTTGACTCGATCGCTCGAAAGAGATCTTATCTCTAGTCGAGATTGAAAAACTTCGATCTACTCATGTTAGGATAAGGTTCACCTTCTATTACTAACATGGCCACTATTGATTATTTTTTCTATATCATCACATAGCTTTTGTACTAAAAAATAATAATATTGAAAAGAAGAAATTTTATTAAAGGAAAATTACTAGTAGCACGTTTCCGAATTCTTTGCATTTCAAGGTCGTAGGAGCATTGTTCCTTCAGACGATAAGTTTCGGATCGGACGACCTCCTCTATTTCTTGGCCTTCTCAATTTGGAGCAAACTTCTCTTGACTTTGAGGCTGAGAGATGATGGCTCACCGAGGTACCGAGCCCCCCAGGGATAACGTTGATGACATCGGAAGGTGGTCGACCTTCTTGTTGTTTCTAGCTACGGTAGTGCCCTTGGCCGATCTTCTTCTACTTCAGGCTGGCGTCGGAGGAATTGACCCAATCGACCTTTTTTGATGAGCTCCTCGATTTCGTCTCGGAGCTGAATGCATTTCTCAATCGTGGTCACGATGGTAGAGACAGTATTTGCTTCGATTGTACTTATTCGAAGAAGACCGTAATTCCTCTGATGTTGATAGCTGACTCTTGATTTTCATTAGAACTTGAGTTCGAGGACCGTTAAGAGGAGTGTAGTTATGGAATCTTTCGAAAGGAGGACTTCTTCATGCCCTTTTGTCGGAGTTTCCTTGATGACGAGCTCCAAGAGTTTGGGCTCGCTTGCGTCCAGAGGGAGTCTGTGAGCTCGGTCAAACTTCACTCGACCCTCCATCGACGATGGATCTATTAGACTCGTTCGCCCACCACTCTCCTGCAACTTCTTCGTCCTTCAATTTGAAGGCTTCTTCCGTACGGATATATCTCTCGATCTGGGCTAACAGATCGGCAAAGTTCTTAAGATACTTTTTTTTCAGAGAAAATAGCAAATCATTCTTCTGAAGGCCATCTTTGAGTGCGGCCACTGCAGTAGACTGGTCCAGATCCCAGACCTCTAATGTCGTAGCATTAAATTGGATGACATAAGTGCAGATGGATTCTTCCTCCTTCTGCTTGATATCCATTAGAGAATCCAAACCTCGGTGCGGACGTCGGCTTCTGATGAAGTGAGCCACGAACTAATGGCTCATCTGATCAAAAGAGAAGATCGTAACTGGCTTCAATATCGAGTACCGATTTCTGATTGCTCCCTTTAAGATAGATAAAAAAGCTCAGCATAAGATGGCATCTGGTGCACCATGAAGCAACATCATGGTCCGAAAGGTCTCTAAATAATCAACCAGATCAGAGGTTCCATCGTAGCTTTCAAGTTGAGGAAGCTTGAAGTTTGATGGAATAGGCTCTTGCATAATTTAGAGAGAGAAAGAAGGATCGGTGTGGATGTCATCATGGTGAGCTGGGGCGATGTGGCCGAGCTCCTCAATCCATCGATCCATCTTTCACAGTTTATGATTGAGGATGTTGTTTCGATCACAGACCTTGGAGGGCTTCCGACTACAGATGGAAAAGATCTCCTTCAGAGGAGAACCATGATCCGAACTTAGATTCTCTGCTCTCTGTTTCTTCTTTCCAGCGATGACGGGCATGCTAGCCTAAATGCTCTTTCTTAGGATCGATTTCCGATATCTTGATGGCGGATTTCTTGGTAGAGTCGCCATCAAAGGTTGTCGCATGGCCTACATCTTCTCGATGAGGCCCTGAACCCATTGCATCAGTAAGTTAAACTGCTCCAGATCCATTATGGCTGCAGGTGGAGCTTGAGTTACTAGAGTTGGAGTAGAAACTGATGTATCTGAATGGAATCTGACTGTAGAAGCCGTTGATCACTGGGTCGAAGCTTTCTTGGGAGTTATCTTTTTCTTTTTGGGAAGAACTCTAGATCACTGCTGAGCACTCCTTTAAGATTAAGAAAACCTCAAGAACAGAGGTTCTTCCTCTAGCATCAATTCTATTGATGCAGAATTTGGTTGATCCTAGATCGAACTAGAGTCGAGGAAGATGAGGTCGCCGTCGGTGATCTACAAAATAAAGTTCCATCCGGAGTCGGTGATGGTGACTCCGGTAGGACCGTCCGACGGTCAAGTTAGTTCTTCTGGCCAACAAAAATGGAGTGCTCAGAGATGAGTTTGGCAGAGTTTAGGAAAAGAAAAGAAAGCCTAGAGAAAACATATTTGAATGATCCTTTTTTATAGATGGAGCTTGTTGTAACCATTCTGATATTATAGACGAAGCTTGTCGTAACCATCCTGATAAATGCTGATCGTGATTATCTTGATAAATATTGATCGTGATTGTCTTAAATGCTAATCGTGTTGTCTTGATAAATGATAATCATAATTATCGTGATAATTATAATCATTTAGTAGTGGGATCGTCCATAGGAATCCATCTGAAGGAACAGTCTGTAAGGAGTTCGACTTTCATAAAAGCCCAACTGGAGTCTAGAAAGAGTTTGACTTTTGTAGAAGCTCGTTTGTTGGAGTACGGAAGGAGTTCGGCTTTCGTAGAAGTCCGACTGCTGAAGGAGTTCGGAAGGAGTTCGGCTTCCGTAGAAGCCCGGTTACTGGAGAAGTTCGGAAGGAGTTTGGCTTCCATAGAAGTCCGACTGCTGGAGAAGTCTGAAAGAAGTTTGACTTTTATAGAAGTCCGACTGCTGGAGGAGTCCGAAAGGAGTTCGGCTTCTATAGAAGTCCGGCTGCTGGAAGAGTCTGGAAGGAGTTCGGCTTCCGTAGAAGTTCGACTGGAGTCTGGAAAGAGTTCAATCACTAAAAAAAATCGGAAGGAGTTCGGCTTCCATAGAAGCTCGATTGCTGGAGGAGTTCGGATAAAGTTCGGCTGCTGAGAAGTTCGATCAGTTGAAGAGATTCGATTGGGGCTCGACCGCTGAGAAGTTCGACTAGGTTTGGCCGCTGGGTAGTTCGACCACTGAATGAATCCGATTGCTAGAGAGAGAATTTTTGATTGAAGCTCTTTTATGATTACCAGCTGCATTAGGCTAAGCTTTAGACTGGACTTCGGTGGGAGCGGGATTTATCCCCAATAATTTTTTTTATTTACACCAAAATATAGAAGTGGGTTGAATTTTTTGCTTTTCAAATTAGAAATGGAATGATAGTTCGAATTATTTCCATTGCTAATATTCTTTTTTTTTATACCATAATTCATGTAATTCTTTTTTTATTTTATTATTCATGCCTGATAGGAACGCGATGTTGTCATTAAGACACCGTGTTTATCAGTTTAATCCAACTTCTTAAAATCATTAAAAATGCATAGATAGTAGTGAGTCGGATCGAATCCACAGGGAAGGTAGTATTTTAGATTTGAAATCT
Organism: Cocos nucifera; assembly: GCA_006176705.1. NCBI lineage: Eukaryota > Viridiplantae > Streptophyta > Magnoliopsida > Arecales > Arecaceae > Cocos > Cocos nucifera. The sequence continues at coordinate 1,857,777 of QRFJ01000089.1, read as the reverse complement.
ATAATTTTTAAAAGAAAAAGAAAAAAAGAAGAAGAGTTTTAGGATCAAAAGTGAAGTCGAAAAATAAAAAGCAAAAATTAAAAGATGCAGAAATTTAAATTTGATACTAAGATCTACTAGTTAGATCTTAGCATCTACTTGCAAAATAATAATTTAAAGTGCAGAAATTAAATTGCAATAAAAATAAAAAAAAATTAAAATACAAAAATAAAATTTTTATTAACTAAAATTTTAAAATTTAAATACATAAAATTTAAAAAGAAAAGATAATAAAATAAAATAGCCTGATCTCTGATCTTGGATCGGCATTGGCAGAAAGATGGTGTAGAAGCTCGGCTCTTCTTCTCGACATCCATTGCTTCGAAGCAGCCTTTAACTCATAGCCTGGCTTCGCCCTGTACCAAAGCTTTACCTTGATCGGAAATGTTAATTTCTGATGGCCTGGGGTCCTTTTTATAGAGCTAGGAGGGCTGGATATTTTTTTCTAAAGGCAATATGGGACTAATGCCTTTGTAATCATCAAAATACAAACAAATTTGGATAAAATTTGAATCAAAATAGCTCTGATACGACTTTAATAAATCTGATAAAATCCAGCCGTTCAATAGAAATCCAACGGTCCAAAAATCATCAAAATCAGATGCAGACTCAGATCGGGTCGGATTAAATTCTGGCCGTCCGATCGCGCTTCATCGAGGAAATCTGGCCGCAAATCGCGCTTCGGGAGTCCTGATCACCGTCGGGAGCATTCTGGACCGTCGGATCGAAGCTGAAATCAGGCGCTGCCGTCCGATGGTGATCCGAGTGAAATTAGCAATCGAAAAAAATGCTGACCGTCCGATCTTAACTGCAATCAACCGCACCCGTCCGATCGCGCAATCACTGTTCCCATGGACCGCGTAGACCGGCCGCACCACACACCGCAACCAATCAATGCTTCTATCATCAAGTGAAATGACCAGATTGCCCTGTGAGCCGTGATAAATTTTTGTAGACCCTTTTAAGGGTCTAGGTCCACCACGTGGCAGGCTCTGATTCGTCGGATTTTGCTGAGCTGGCGGTCCACATCTGGATCGTAGACCGGCTGATGGCTTCAACGGCTGAGTCGACTTTGATGGCTTGGCTTGGCTTGGTGGCTCAGCTTGGCTTGGTGGCTCGATTTGCGGAGCCAACTGAGCCATTTTCTTTTTTTTATTTAATTTTTATTTATTTTATATTTTTAAAAATTCATATCTTTTCCATTTTAGCTCCATTTTTCTTAAAATTTATTTCGTTGTGATCAGAAAAATGAGCTCTTTCTATTGATAATAAAATTTTATTTTTTAATTTTTATTAATTTTTATTATTTTTAATTAATTTTTTAATTAATTTTTTAATTAATAAAAATATGAATTTTTCAAAAATTATATATAAATAGATTAATAATTTTTAAAAATTAATATAAATTAATTAATAAATTAATACTTCTATTGGTGAATTTATGATGTTTATCAATGCCCTTCCCGAGTTTTCTTTCCTTCTCGACTTTCCGATTTTAATGAAGACCTCATCCGACCGGCAACGACAATGATGGTGGTGGTGGGATTGGTGACAGCGAACGGCAGCGGCGGTATCGACGATAATGACGACGGTGGTGGGATCGATGACAGCCTCTTCTCGGTGAGTAATCATAAATCCTTTTTTCCCCCTCCAAATCTCCGATGAATGGGGATTGACCCTCTGCCTCCATCTGCGACCTCCTCCCTCCTCCTCCTCCTCCTCCAATCGACCCCCTCCCCCCTCCGCCTCCTTCTCCACTATCTGAGATCTCCATCTCTTTGCTTGGCCCCCTCCCCCCTCCACCTCCTCCTCCACTCGGCTCTCTCCTCTCTCCGACTCCTCCTCCGAGTGGCAGGACATCTTCCCTCCTCCTCCTCCTCCTCCTTCGATCGACCCCCTTTCCCCTCCGCCTCCTCTGCTGTTCGAGATCTCCTTCTCTCTGCTCGGCTCCCTCCTCCCTCCCCCCTCTCTCCCTTTCGCTGTCCGGGATGGTATGGATGAATTTTTTTTTTTAAAGAATATTGTCTGCTGATTGGGAGCAGTGGATTAGTGATTCGGGGAACTATAAGGACATTGCATTATCCATTTTTGTTGGAAGTGACATTGCATTTCCGAATGGACTAGGTCCTTACCTTTCAATATAAAAATGGAACTATGACGGGTTTAGGTACATGTTATATATTTAATAATTATATTAAAAGCTAATATTCTTTGATAATAACATAGATTGACAACATAAGTTCGGATCAGAGGTGGATGTATTCTAGGCTTAAGGATGGCCTATTAAATCAAGATTTCTTGTAAGGTTTAGGGGAATTTGTTGATTTTGCTAAAAGGCTTCTAGAATGTATGGATGGGGACAAACTCAAGTATCCATGTAATTTTCGTAAGTATTAGAATCATAGCTTTATTGACGAGAATATGGTTAGGTATCATTTGATGAAGTATGGCTTTGTACCGAATTATTATCAATGGATTCTGCATGGAAAAACCAGAAGAGTGAATGTTGAAGTTAATCAAAACATGCAATTTAGGATAGAAGTGCCTGTTCCAGATGTTAAGGCTACATCATCCAATACATACCAGCAGATGGTAATGGATGCTGCAGGTCCTGATTTCTTTTCAAATGATATGGAGGAACCTCCAAATCCATCAGCTCAAAAATTGTATGACATGTTAGAAGCTACTGAATAGGAGGTATGGCCAGGTTGTGAAAACCATTCGCAGTAATCAGTTGTCGTGAGGATGTTGAATATAAAGATAAAATATCATTTGTCTGAGAGATGTTTGGATGACATCTGCCAATTTTTGAAAGAAATGTTACTGACTGATAATGTAAGGACAGACAACTTCTACAACATAAAGAAGTTGGTCCAAGCCTTGGGACTACCAGTAGAGAAGATTCATTGCTGCAATAATGGATGTATGATATATTGGGGCGAAGATAATGAATTACCAAGTTGTAAATTTTGTGAATATCCTAGGTACAAGCAATGAAGAGAAGGATCTTATAAGCATAAAATCGATGTTCCATATAAGATGATGTATTACTTTTCCCTCCCGCCAAGGTTGCAAAGACTATATGTGTCGAATGCAATGATGAAGGAAATGAGATGGCATGCTAAGCATGAGGCTGAAGAAGGGGTTATGCATCATTGTTCAGACGCACCTGCGTGGAAGCATTTCAATAAAACTTATCATTGTTTTGCATCAGAATTTCAAAATGTAAGACTGTGTACTGATGGGTTTCAACCATTTGGACAATCAAATCAACAATATTTTTCTTGGCCTGTCATTGTCACTCCATACAACTTGCCTCCTTGGTTGTGTATGAAGGAGGAGTATATGTTCTTAACTATAATTATTCATGGTCCCCAAAACCCAAAGGATAAATTGGATGTGTACTTGCAGCTCCTAATTGTAGAGTTGAAATAGTTGTGGGACGTTGGGATTAAAACGTATGATGCTTCAAAGAAGAATAATTTTCAAATACATGTTACACTTATGTGGACGATAAGTAATTTTTCTACATATTCAATGTTATCAGGATGGAGTACTGTAGGTGGGATCGCTTGTCTGTATTACATGATAGAGTTAGACGTATTTACTCTGACAAACAGTCGTAAACAATCATGGTCTGACAATCATCGTAAGTTCTTACCTCCTGGTCATTCATTCAGAAGGAATAAAATAGCTTTTAGAAAGAACAAAACAGCAACAAAAATAGCTCCACCCATTCTATCTAGTGCTGAGATTTTGAAACAAACAGATAATTTGGGATTAATGAAGGTTACAGATCTGGATGTAGATGAGACTAACTCTCATATTGCTAAGACTAATGGTTGGAAGAAATGAAGCATTTTTTGGGATTTATCTTATTGGAGTACGAATCTCATTCGATGCAATCTTGATGTTATGCATATCGAGAAAAGTATGTTTGAAAATATTTTCAACATGGTAATGAATGTTGAAGGAAAGACTAAGGACAATGCCAAATCAAGGGAAGATTTGAAGGAATTATGTCGTCGGCCTGAGTTGGAACAGAATGAGGCAACGGAAAAATATCCAAAGGCATGTTACACTCTGGACAAACAGTCAAAAGTAGTGTTGTGTGAGTGGCTTAAAAATTTGAGATTTTTAGATGGATATATGTCAAACATGGACAAATGCGTGGACATGCGAAAGTTGAAGCTGTTTGGGATGAAAAGTCATGATTATCATGTTTTTATGTAAAGATTACTCCCCATAGCATTTCGTAAACTACTGCCAGCAAATGTTTGGCAGGCATTGATAGAATTGAGCAATTTCTTCAGAGAGCTAACTTTGACTGTAATCAAAGAAGGAGACATGTTACGAATAAATGAAGAGACTTCTTTTGTCATCTGTAAGCTAGAGCGTATATTCCCCCCAAGTTTCTTTGACTCTATGGAGCATCTTCTTGTGCATTTGGCTTATGAAGCATGAATTGCGGGTCCAATGCAATATCGATGGTTGTATTCCTTTGAGAGGTAAATAGTTTAATTTTTTAATCTATATTCTCATCATGTAAATAATTATAAAATTCGTTCTTAGAAAGTTAAAAAATAATGTGAAAAATAAAGCCAAAGTTGAAGGTTCAATATGCAATGCTTACTTAGTTGAAGAAGCATCATCATTCTATGTTCATTATTTCGAACCACATGTGAATATAAGGCATCAAAAAGTGCCGCATAACGATGATGGTGGAGAAGTCGTAGAAGAGCATGAAGAAAATCTATCAATTTTTACATATTCTGGTAGGCCAGTTGGTAGAGAAAAAGTTAGATATCTTACAGAAGATGAACATCGATCTGCTCAAATGTATATCCTATTGAATTATCCAAAAATAAAACCATACATTGAGTACGTCATTATAATATAGATTTATATTTTTTTATATTAAATAATTTATAATCATCTATATTAATTTATTTTTTATTGTTTGAAGCATTTTTGTTGATGAGTTACGACATGTGCATCCACAAATCACTGAGGCAGACGTTGATAAGAAACTAGAATATGAATTTATGATGTGGTTCTATAAATATGCACACAATCCCTCCAATAACATCTCAAACCAATTCTTAAAGGTTGTTGCAAAAGATTCGTTAAAAAGTATGATGACCTATAGCAGCTATGTAGTAAATAGCTATAAGTTTCACACTAAAAGTTATGGTTCAGATAGGGCTATGATGAATAGTGGTGTATGTATAAAGGGTATTAATTATAGTATTAATGATAATGACTACTATGGACAGTTGATTGAAGTTATATGCCTGGAGTATCCGAGATTTCCAATCAAGAGAACTTTCTTGTTTAAATGTGATTGGTTTGATCCACCACCAAACTTGGGAACAAAGGTTCATCAACAATATAATCTTGTTGAAGTTAATCATAAGTGATCTTTAATAGATATAAACCATTTATTCTCGCCATTCAAGCTACTCAAGTCAGTTATACGGCATTTTCTAATTTAAGGCGCAACAAGTTTGATTGGTGGATAGTTTTTAAAATAAAAGCTAGGTCTGTTGTGGAGCTTCTTGAAGTGAGGAAGACAACATCCTATCACATGATGCATATTTTCAATAAGATGAAATGGAAGTCCCATCAATACAAATAGATGCTGATGATGCATTACAATCTTTGAATGATCCAAATGGGACACTAATTAAAATTGATGATGAGGAGGTTGAGGATGAAGAGGAGCCTAAGCTTGACTCAGAAACCAATGATGAAGATGATGAATAACGGTATTCTTGATAATGTAATATTTAATTTTTATTTTCATTTTTATTTTTATGAATGAAGTTAGAAAATAATGGTATTATAAAATTATATATATATATATATATATATATTGTAGGATGAGAGAAATCGGTCGGAGAGAAGGGTCTAGATTTGATAGAGGAAGGGGAATAGGGTCTTCTAGGCCAGTCCTTCATACAAAGGGTGATGGTGATATGCATGGAGAGCCATGTACACCAGTTGAGGTCAATGCTCTTTCACCTTTTACAGTACGATCATTATTATCATCTGCTCCTACAGTTATCTTATCCACTATTTCTGCTAGTGGAGCACCCACAGTGGATGTTGGAGGCCCATCTACTTCTCGATACCATCTTCAGATACATTATCCCATGATTATCAAAATAGGAGATCAATCATAACTGTAGTCAATAATAAGTACTAATATTTTTTAATTAAATTTTATATAATATTTAATTATTTTTTAGTGGTGCTAATCATTTGTACAATCTATTTTTTTTAACAGGTTAGAACTGCCTGAGGTATGTGCTCAAAAAATAACATCAATTTTTCAAAGAAAAGCTGGATGATGATGGACATTACTGAAAGACAATCTCTTAAGAAACAAAAAATTTCTATTAAAAGGAATTTTAGGTAATAAATAATAACTTTAACTATAAGATATTAATGTTTGTCAATAATTAGGTTAAAATAAGAATTAAATTTTTTTAAATAAAAATTATAAATATATTTTATTAATAATTTGTATGAAATATATTCTTTTTAATAAAAATTTTCATACATTTCAGAATCATTTATGGTTAAAGCTATTTGTGTTCCAATAATCAAATATTTCAAGTATTTATTTGAAGTATTTTTAACAAGTGTTTTGAATGCCTCTTAGTAAGGTGGGATTGTCCATATTTAAGAAAAAATTCTGCCCAAATTTGATAAAATTATGTACTTATTAATTAATTAATTTTTTATTTGTTTGTTTTACTATAGAAATATTTCGAGTGGGATGAGGCCATAATCTTAAAGATTCAGACAGGCTGGAGATATAAGGCTGGAGTGCGATACAGTGCTCTCATACATTCCATGAGGAAGTTGAAGGAGAAGCCTATATATGTCTCTAATACTGCATGGCAAAGATGGAAGGAGGAATGGACCAAAGAAGATTTTAAAGCTTGTAGCGATCAATTTAAAGCAAATCATCTCAACGAGATCGGTGGACTAGGATCTGGGATATCTCGCCAGACAGGGGGCTCCATTTCCCATACACGATATGTTCAGAGATTTGTAAGTTAATTTTTTTATATTTATTCATGTGTCCATTGATTTTAATGCAAGTTATTTAAATTGATGAATTTTTTCAGCAAGAAAAGTATGGTAGAGAACCTCTCCCATATGAGCTATTCGAGGTGACCCATACTAGGAAGGCCAACGATGAACTTGTTGATGGACGGGCAAAGACTGTTTATGTAAGTAAATAAGCATTTGAATTGATTATCTTTTAATATTTGCACAGTGAGATAAATTTTGAGGATAATATTTGATAATTGATATGATCCAAAATCACTATAATATGCTTAAGAAGCAGATATCTCAACCACAAGAGGGATGCAGTGAGCCTCCTGCTGTAGATGAAAGACAGCTTTGATATGAGATTGTTGGGAGAAAGAAGAAGCGTAGAGTATATGGAGTGAGTTCTTAGACATCTACTTTCTATACTACTACAAAAAAAAACCTACGGTAGTGCATACTATGGTAGCGATTTTTGAAATCGCCGTAATAGAGTATACGATAGCGATTAAAAATAATCGTTGCTATAGGTCGATCTATAGCAATGGTTATAAGAAATCGTTGCCATAAGCCGACCTATGGCAACGGTTCCTTGTAACCGCTGCAATAGATCCGACTTATAGCAGCGGTTAACGACGATCGCTGTTATAGGTCGGACCTATAGCAGCGGTTAGATAAATCACTACTATAGATCGGTCCTATAGTAGCGGTTCCCTGTAACCGCTGCTATAAGTCGATATATGATAGCAATTATTTATAACCACTATGATATATTTTTTTTTATTTTTTTAAATATTATATAATTTTAAAATTTAATATCCATCTTCATTGTTCATTATCTAAATAATTATCATTAGAGTATAATCGCAAAATATTGCTTCAATCCAATGGTCCTAACTTCATTGATCAGAAAAATTTGATTTCGACGATCACGAATGATGATGCGATGATCTAATAGATAAAGATCTTTGATGGATCGAAAAATCTACAACGATGATCACGATTATGTTTGTAGTATACTATCAAAGTTTCACTTCAATCGAATATCGCTATCTTGATCAATTTAGTATAGCTTAATTTCGACCATTAAATGATAAACAAGTGATCAAAGGATCAGACGGTGTTCGATTATGAGATAATTTTTTTTATAAATGATCTTGGCTACTACTTTAATCATTTTTTATGATGGTGATTATAAAATTCAACTCGTGAGACTAAGAACGATCTAAAACTATACATCATCTGATAATCATTCTTAAACTCCATTGGTTGTTATGCTCGTGCTTTTGCAATATCTGCTTAATGTGAATAGTTCATACAAAAATAATTTAAATTTTATTATCATTATCATATAAAATGATTAAAATTATAGCAAAGATCATTTAACTAAAAAATTATCTCATAATCGAACGTCGTTTAGCCTTTTAATCACTTATTTCTAATTTAACGATCGAAATTATTCCATACTAAATTGACCATGATAACGATATCCGACTGAAGTAAAACTTTGATAATATGCTATAAATATTATCGAGATCATCGTTGTAGATTTTTGAATCGATAAAAAATCTTCATCTATCAGATCATCACATCGTCGTTCATCGAAATCGAATTTTTCTGATCGATGAAGCTAGGGCCATCGAATCGAGGTGATATTTTGTGATGACACTCTAATGATAATTATTTAGATAATGAATGATGAAGATGAGTATTAAATTTTAAAATTATATAATATTTAAAAAAATAAAAAAAATTTATTTCTAACCTACGACAGCGGTTACTGAAAATTATTGTTATAGATCTATGGCAGTAATTAAAAAATCACTGTCATAGGTTAGATTAAAAATTTTTAAATTTTTCTTTCCTTTCGTGCGCTCTCTCTCCCCTCCTCTCCGTCGTCAGTGAAAGTCCACCCAAGTCCTTCCCCCTTCGGTCGGTGCCGCCCTCCTCCCCCCGATCGGCCCCACCTCTCGGTGCCCCCTCCTCCCTTTTGCCTTCCCATCCCCGATAGCTGCCACCCCCTGCCCGTGCCATGCCACCCCCCTCACGCTCGTTCCCCCTCCCGTGACGGCCCCTCCCCGACGGTCTTCGCCCACCTCCCGCCCGTCCCACCCCCCGCACCGCCCTTTCCATCCCCAACCACCGACGCCCCTTGCCCTCTCCATCCCTAGCTACCCACTCCCTACCCTCCCCAGCCATCGCCCCCTGCCCTTCCCATCCTCGATCGTCGTCGCCCACCCCCTACCCTCTCCATCCCTGGCTGCTCGCCCCATGCCCTTCCCATCTTCGGCCGCCACCATCCCTGCCCTCCCCATCCCCATCCCCGGCCACCGCCCCTTACCCTCCCTATCCTCGGTCACCACCGTCCCCGCCCTCCCCAGCCCCAGCTGCCACCCCTGCCCTTCCCATCCCCGACCGCCACCGCCCAACCCCTGCCCTTCCCATCCCCGACCGTCCGCCCCCTGCCCTCCCCATCCCCGACTGCCCACCCCTGCCCTCCCCCTCCCCTGGCCTCCCATCACAGCGCCCCTCTAGGCTCCCTCTCCCTCCCTCTCTCCTCTCTCTCTTTCCTCTTTCTCTCTCTCTCTCTCTCTCTCTCTCTCTCTCTCTTCTCTCTATCTCACTATCTTGCTCTTGTTTCGCAGGTTACCTCTAACATCATCGCCGACGAACCTCGAAGCTTTCGGTACAAATCCCTCTCTATAGTCGTAGGTATAATTTTTATTTTAATTTTATAGTATTATTTATTAATCACTGGACTAGATCTGTCAATGGATCGGGTTTGGATCGAAATTTAAATATTCAGATCCAGATCCAATTTTAATTATTGGTATCGAATCCAAATCTGAATACCCGATGGGTCTGTACTTAAAGTACCAGATCCGAACCCTAATAGATTCTGGGTATCCGGATCCGATTCAGGAATCTAAAACTAAGAAAGAGAGAGAAAAAGAGGGAGGGAGGGGTTCGGCCTCGCCGCCATCGTCGGTGAGGAAGATCGAGGGAGAGAGAGAGGAAGGGAGGGGGTTCGGCCTTGTCGACATCACTGGGAGGAAGGAGGTTTGACCTCATCGACAAGGGAGATCGAGAGGGTGAGAGAGGGGGGAAGAGGTTCGGCCTCACCGCCGTCGTCGATGAGGGAGATCGAGAGAGGAAGTAAGGGAGGGAGGGGGTCCAGCCTTGCCATCGAGGGAGATCGAGAGAGGGAGAGAGGGATCAGAGAGGGGGTCTGGTCTCATCGACGATGGAGATTGGGTGGAAGACGGACAGTCAGAAAGATGAGGGGAGGATGGAGATAGCTAAGAATAGGGGATGGCACATAGTCGAATCAACTCGGGCCGAGATCGAGCGGTTGGGGAAGGACCCAAGCTGGATGTCTCAGGCATGGAGCTGGCTCGGCTTTTGAGCGAGCCGGCTCGATGGGTACAAGCAAAATTTGATATGTTTCTCTAAGGTTCTAACTTTAAGTTCTAAAGTGTCGTCATCATCTACTTCGTTCTTCTTTTAGATTTCTGGATTAATACCCAAGTTCGTGCAAGAGATTGGATCTACGACTGTTGCTCATCCTTAATTATTTATGAATATAATTCATGTTGTAGAATCTATTGGATAATATTTTTTGGATGTTTATATCTTATTGCTTTTGTTTATTGCATTGCATAATGATAGACCCATCAGTTGATTAGTATATATAATCTCCGACATCCATACAATTATATGTAATTATATGGATGAGAGAATTATGTACCATGATCAATTGATCGTTTAATTTGGATAGTTTAAAAATTATAGATAATTTTATAGGTAATTGCAGTAATCAAATGGTATACTAAAAATTTTGAATAAAATTTTGGATAGTATTTTTCTTTTGTTCTTCCTACACGGGAGAACTAAGAGAAAATGCTGTCAAAATTTTATTCGATCCCTATTGCATATCATTTGATTACTGTAATGAACCTATAGAATTAATGCAATTTCTGAAATACAGATGCATCATCCAGTCGAATATTTCTTGATTCCACATGTATGGTGCATATATGGAACCGCCAGCATCAGATGATGGTGCAGTATGATGCGGGAGAAAGGCCAGTAGAAAAGAATGTGTAGGAGATGCATTCCTTTTTTGGAGTGCTTGTGAGGCGATCAAACATGATTCTCATAGAGCCTAGAGACTGACGATTGATGGATGTAGCTGTCAGGGATCGGATGTGGAAGAAGATATGGATAAATGCATCTTAATTATATTTATGCATCTTACATGTTTACACTATGTTTGATTAGAATAATTTTGTAACTGACTTTTGATAACTTTGTGCAGAGGAGGTACGATTTTTCTGATCATAAAAGAACTCGAGATGCCCGATTGAAGAAGATCGAAGAGTTATACTAAGGCTACATGATCAAGCTCCATAGAGAATGGCTTGAGCATTGATGAGACACTCCAGAGGAGCTTGTTCATTGGATACGGGACTGCCCTCTAAGTCAGTGGAAAAGGATGGTTAGTTGAAGAAAAAATTTTGATTTTTCGGATCAGGTTCGTTTAGATCTTGATTGGATCAAGAGAGATATTTTAAAAATTTCTCTTTTGAATCTAATTCAGATCTGAGACATTTCAGATCTAATTTTATAAATCTAATAAATAAAAATAAAAATAAATTAAATCTAATTTAATTTATACCTTTTGTTGTTGGGTAATCAAATTATCCTTTGATGATCCTGTTGATTATTTGAGGTTCTGGATCTAGCCAGGCAAGTGCCTGACCTCTACCAGTATCCACTCGGGCTAGATCTAAAGATCTTCTTCTTCTTTATCATCTCTCCAAATATCAGATCTAAATTTGATTTAGAGAATCTTCAAAACTTCTTTTGAAGATCTAGAATCGTCTCTTGCAGCAGTGTTGCCTTCTTTCTTTCTCGTCACTTTTCTCTTGCCTGGATCGCACCAAACTGGAGCCCAAACTCCCTTGGGCATGGAGAGGAGAGAGGGGACCTGAAGATGGGATGGAGGAGGAAGAGGGGCAGCCTTGTGGCATGGGCTATGGGAGACCTAGTCAAAAGCTTGGCGTAGATAGGATTTATATAGACCCTGCTGCATCATGCAGTGCCACATCATCCCGATCAATCACGTCGCTTCATGCAATCAGATCTAAATATGATTGGTGGGATGACATCACCTAATCCAATCAGATGAAAGTCCCTCTAAATCATCCTTAGGTGGTGTCAAGACTGATCAAAGTAGAGTTCCTTTACGCCTCCTAAGTTGATTCCAAGAAGCAACCTGGAGTCCCATCCAGGCATCCCTATCATTAGGTGCACGCCTCCCTAGACATGCACCCCCTTCTTTCCATTTTCTAGCAAGAGGATAAGCCCCTATTTGCTCTCCTATGGGTGTATGATACATGGGCAGATGTCTAAGTGTCAAAGGTCAATGTTTGACCAAAGTCAAAAGACAAGAATTAGTAGATGATGAAAAATTGCAGGTGTTGTCTCCAATTTATCTCATAAATTAAGATAATTCTTTT